>CM052194.1:6129867-6303078 GCA_028455805.1 Lasioglossum figueresi | reverse complement strand
TTGCAAAATAAAAATGCTCTATCTGAATTGCAACAAACTGGACAGTACTCTTAAATTCCCCTAATGTTTCTACTGTTTTACATTACACCTACTAATTTTTGGCATAAATGCATAAAGATCCGCTGTCTAATGAGACTACTTTTAATTTAACGCCTCGCCTCGGTGTTTTAGGGTCAATGCTGTCGCTCCGCTATCCGAGGAGAGATCGATCGATCAGGAATCCCCGTCGGCGGTGATCTAGTAGCGCGGAACACGCGACACGGTCTCGCTATAGATCATAAATCGCGCACGCACACAGAGAAGCGGACGACGATTCTCGCGGGCCGTGGGACGCGTGGGCATGGCTCGCTTCGAAGGAAAACGGACCGCGAAATTGGCTTAGTCATCGGCGTATTACGGAATATTACGGGATATTAGCGAGAAACGGCCGACAACGAGCGGCAACTCACCGCTTTCGACGAGGACGAATGACACGAGGGGCGAGCAGGAGCGACGTGTATCCCATGATTCATCATGCCCTCTACCTTGCGGCTCCCGTGACGATCGTTCGATTCCTGGAACGAGAGCCAACCTGTGTAACGAGCTGTCGAGCGCCGTTCTTTTCAACAAGGATCATAAGCCGGAGCAAAGAAGTTGCCCAGTGGGGCACTGGCTGTTGCTCCGCTTAACCCCTTGCCGTATTCTAACGAGTCAGACTCGTGACGAAGATTTCAACAAAGTCTAACAAATACGAATGTTATACCTTTCTTTCTAGATGAAATCAAATTGAAGCATTCGAACAAATGTAGCCGTAGAAAAAATATAAAATTCCTTTTCTCTTCTACGACAATGTTCGGGAAAAGATGTTTTAATCAAGAAAGAAAATGTTACGGCAAGGGGTTCATTTGGAAGGTAACGAAGTCGCGTCTAGATGAGGTGAATGGGGCCAAAAAACCACGCCCACTCAGAGCACTCTGTACAAGTAGTACACACCCTTTCAGCACTACTGCTATCATGAAATATTGAAACGTGAAACACTATGAGATACTTTGAGAATGGCTTGGATAAAGATTCTCCTGTGGAGCATTGTATGGAGTTCGTCCAAGTTGTGGGCCAAGAAGCCACGCCCACTGGAGGCACTCCGCATGGACAGAAGAAACTGAGCACCCTTTCAGCGCCACTTTCTCTATCACCAAAAAATTCAAATGAACTACATATATGTTCTTTATAGGATCCTATAGGATCCTTTAAGAAACGCTCGGACGAAGACTGCCCCGTAGGGCATTATTCCAGCTCCGCCGAAATAAAGAGCAACGAAGCCGCATCTACTGAATGGTCTCTATATATAGATAACTGTGTATCTATCTCTTATTTCTTTCTGTGACATCATTTGCCCTGACCTATTGCTATCGGAGCATACCAAGAGCATTCCCATGGTGTACAGTTCTCATTAACAGTGTTCATTAACAAAGATTTTCCGCAAATCACCGAAACGGATGATGTAATAGGAAACAAAGCAGCGAGCGAACTATGAATCGACGATGATAAAAATATCTTTGCTGCGCGTAGAATTCGAGTCTATGTCCGATGAGAATGTCGGGTAGAGAGAGATGCAAATGGATGCGAGATAACAACAAGGAAAAACACGGAGACATAAATAATGTACGGGAAGATAATAAATTGTGTGTGTGCGATTGAGAATGGATGTTCTACTATACTTCGACAGGTTATAATAATGACATAATTGCATTTATTTAGATTTCGTATAAGTTTTCTTTAAACACGTACTTCGATAGATAAGTTCACTAAAACAATATCTCAGAAAAACATATTTATAATTTTAATATTTCCAAAAGAACAAATCGGGAGCGTTAATAACCTTTTTGACGACACTTTGTTCGCAGAAAATGCTCCGATTGGGAGCATAAAAGGGAATTCTGGACCACGGGCACCGGGGGATTTCCGTCAAGGAAACGACACGATCAACGCTACGCCTTTTTTGTCGCGGATACACGAGAATTCCGGATGTTGAACGTTTCTTGTCGCAACATTCTACAGTGGCGGATAGAAGCACGTGAACATACACACTTTGATCATAATACAGTACCAGGAAGCCATTCACTTGCGATCCAGGCGATACGGATAAGCAACGTTAATCGGAAAGTTTAGTGGCTCACGTACGTATACACGTAACAAAAGTTCACCTGTACGCGATGTATCTCGGGTAATACCCGTGTGGAACCCTGACCATGCTCGCGTTTCCAACAGTTGGGATCGATTGTGTAATGCGCATAAGAAACGTTTCTGTTACAAATCATTCGAAAGAGCCAGATGATAATTGGAACAGGGTCTAGAATGTCGAAAGAAGATCTCAGAAGTATATTTATGGATCGATACGATTTTTAACATTTCCAATTTCAGATCAAAGCTCGATCCTGCCAGTTGTCTGGCTCGCTCGCTGCTACGTAGATCGCTCATAGTGGGCGTGGCTTTGCTGCCCCTAATGAGCTGGGAGCAGTGCCCCGAACGGCAATCTCTGCTAGTGTCAGCTTTAATCGAGCGAGCACTCAGCATTTCATTCATAAATTCTGCAAGCAAGATATTATCTGCCTCGTGCTTTCTATGTAGAATGCTCTAAATGGGCGTGGCTTTATCAGTTCTGCTGAGAGAGCAATCTACATTCAAGCTTGCTTTAATCAAACTTCTCATCAATTTAATGTTTCAAGCAGAAACTTGACTACCTCGTGCTTTCCAAATAGAATTGTCTGAGTGGGCGTGGCTTTATTGCTCTCATCGGAGTAAGAACAGTGCTCCAGAGAGCAATCTACATTCAAGTTTGCTTTAATCAAACTTCTCATCAATTTAATCTCGCAAGCAGAAATTTGATTACCTCGTGCTTTGCAAATAGAATTCTCTGAGTGGGCGTGGTTTAGTTGCTCTCGACGGAGTCGGAGCAGTGCTCTGCGATGCAGTCCTGCAAATGATAACAGTTTAATCACATTTTCACTCAACATTTCATCTACTCGATCATGGAGACAGAAAACTGCCTATCTTGTTGACTATTACGTTGATTGCTTTAACGGGGCGTGGTTTCGCTGCTCTCGGTAGACTGGGAGCAGTGGCCTGCCAGTTGATCTATGCCCAAGCCTGCCGCAATTAAATTTCTACTCGATATTTCATTCGGTCAACCTTACCAAGCAGAAAACTGTGTTGTGCATTCTTGATAAAATCCTCTCGGTGGGCGTGGCTTTCCTGCTCCCAATGGACTGGGAGCAGTGTCCCACAAGTTCTGCTTCACAAAACAATCCCCAAACCAGAAAATGCTCCACTGATGCGTGGTCGAGACGCTCAATCAGCATCCTCGTGGTCGCTATCGCGAAAACCGTCGGCACGATCCCGATACAGGAAGTCAAGAGCTATCGAACGGCGTGCAATACATCACCGGCCGGATTACGTTATCGTTGGTGGCTTCATTGTGCAACGAGAACCGCGCGCAAACTTCTCGGACGAGCGAACGTTTCGGTTCTTTTCGTGCGTCGACGAATGATCGTTGACTCTGTTCTTATCGGGAATCAAGCGAAACCCCTCGCTGGATGACGCGTCGCAGCGGCGCGCCTAACCGATCTAGGGTGACAATAGCGTCACGCGAGAGCTTCTCGTTCCGCGAAACAACTCTGCGAGCGTGTCGAACGGGGAGGAGCCGGATTCCGCGAACGTTTCCCGTCGCGTATTCCCTTCCGAAAACCGTCGTCGATCGTTTCCATCCTGTCAACGACGACGAGACTGACACTCACCGTCCACCAGAAAATCGGACCAAACCGAATATCGTGTCGCCGACGACTTTTGACCTCGCAGCCAGCGATTATTCCAATCGCTCCGGTCCTCTCTCGATTTCCTCGTCAACGTTGTTCCATTTAGCGGCTCTTCCGGTGATAACGCGATTTAAGCGCCGCGCCGCTTTCGACCGCAGTCGTCCACAACACCGGAATGCGACCGCGTTTCGTCGATCATGGGCGTACAGTTGCGACAAGCCCGACACGACGACAGCTGGAAATCCGCGACGCATCGATCCACGATGGGAAACTCGCAGAGAGGATCATCGGATAACGATGACGCTGATTAGGATGATCAGAACGGTTTGGCGGAGCGACAGGGAGTCGAGGACGACCGAGAAATAGCTAATAGGATTTTCATTCGGCTCTCATCGCCTCCGATTCTTCTGTTTCGTCTGCTTCAGCCTCTTAGTCGACGGTTCTTCTTCTTTTTCTTCTTTGTTCTAATTTCAATTATTTTCAGGATCAGTTGGACTGCGGGTTTTATGCATTTATGACGAAATAGTAGGTGCAATTTAAAACAGTGGAAGGACTAAAATTATTAACGAAAGATACACATTTAGCACCTGATACATCGAATGCACCTATCTACGTTTTCTATGAAACGAGATCGTCCGCTGAAGAGTTGGATATCATAGTTAAACGATGAATGGATTTGCAGAGTTGATGAAAGAATGTTGCTTCAATGGCGAGGTACACAATAAAATGCTGAATCGTTCGCGAGGATTGAAGAATATAGAGTATGCCGATGTACGTATTTCTAAATGGTTTTGACAAGCGTTGTCGCAGGTATGTTGTTCGCATTCTGAACGGGAATAAATGCCCCACTAACTGCGGAATTGATCAGCTTCTATCAATTAAACGGCGACATACAGGAAAACGAAGTCTATTGACAGGATGAGGAAACAGCTAAGTGATTTCGCTGTGCGATAAAACTTGTTCGCGTGCTGATTTAGTAGAAAACAAACTACCTTCAACTTTAATTGAGTATTCATTCGCAAGAAATTTGTACTTTGCACTCTGTCGAGTGTAGTGAGGTACGATTAAGACTTTTTTGTTTCTTAATGGGAAATTGTCGCGATTTTGTAGAATTTCCATGACATTCGCAATCAGCCTAGATCCATTGATCTAGATTCGTAGAAGCTTCCAGAGGATAGCTAAGTTCGGTAGTTGTTTATCTCAGGTGCAAGCTTTCAGAACTGCAATCCGCTTTACCGGAAGATAAAGCCTGAGACTCTCTCTGAAACCGTTGCCATAGATGTCCAACAAACCCTGAACACTCGAATGCCATGTACTCGAACTGATTATGGTAGTACGGATAGGTGTTATGATCGACAGTGTACGTCAAGCCTCCCCTTCCGAAAAACAGGCTATAAAAAAATCGATGAGTAAGGGGTCTAAATAGCTCTAGTCACCACCACCTTTACAGTCTTCGGAAGCGTCTACCATTCGTGGGCCAAGAATTTTGATTACGCGTTTGCGTGTGATACACCTTTATAAATCGCCAGCAGACTGCGGGATTTCACACGTTTATGGGAAAAATGAATAGGCGATACGAAAACTTGTAAAGATACTACAAGAATTTGCGAACATTGTTGCATGCATTGTGCCCGACAGTCGAACGCGATTAGAAATGCAAATACATTTTCAATTAACTTCGATTTCTTCCGATTCGCTTGGAAGTTGATCGAGAAAATTGAAACAATTATTATTTCACATAACGATCCGCGGTCTGCTAATTGGGATCGAATGATCGGCGATTCAACAGGTAGGACAACAGCACCACCCATCAACAGATAACCAGCTTGTCAAGTGAACGACGTCCCCAGCGACCACATCAACGAGATACTATCAGAAAGAAATGTTTAGCATCGCTGAACCCTGCGGACCATCGTCGACCCGCTTGTACATCGTGTTCGGGTCGACGAATGGCCAAGTTTCCCAACGATCACGTCCAAGTGTCGACCGTCTACTTTCACGGGTAATACCGGCCGGTAACTCGACGGTATTCAGATACCGGGTCGATTGATATTCGTGAGGCACGGTATCGAACTTAATTCCGAGTAGTTGTAGTAGTAGATGTAAGTAGACGTTAGTAGTAGTAGGGGAGTAGTCAGCGGGATATATACGCGAGCGCGCGTTACCACGGTATTCGGCAGTCGACGCGCGGCACTCGAACGGAGCGGGTCGTCCCGTCTTCAACCATAATCGCGTCGTCGTTTCTCGTCCGTCTGCGGAACGAGAGTACCCGCGCGTTTGGAGAAGCGGAACAGGAACGAAACGAGGAAGAAGTAGAACGACAAAGAGCAAGGAAGAAATAGAGGATCTAAAGGATCTAGAAAATTATAATACGAGACACGTGGATCGTGTGCAAGGATTCCCGGAAGTCTTGGATGAACGTGGATCTTCGATCGGTCCGCGTTTTAAGATGACCGCCTCGGCACCGTCTCCCCTGTCTTCCTCTCTCTCCTCTCCGTCCGCGGACCCGTTCGTTGCCTCCTGGTGCACGTCGTCATCGTCGTCTCCGACGTTCTCCTCGTGCCCGAAATCGCCGCTACCCTCACGCAGGAAGAAGAAACCGAACCGGTGGACCGTCCACCGCGGCTACCCGCTTCGTCTTCGCCAGAGAACCTTCGTCTGAATCCTGTCATTCACAGAAACGCAAGAACAAACTGTCCCAAGTGAAGAGAGACACGTGGTCGGTTGGATCGATCCCAGAAGAACGCGCGGGTAAACAGTGTGTACCCGCCGAACACTCTGCCGAGTATCCTAAGCGACTACCTGGCCAGCATAGAACCTCCGAGTGTTGGAGGACATTGTCTAGCAGAAGAGAGGCGACAGGTACAGTTAGTTAAGATTGTCAACGAGGAGTGTATCCTACGAATACAGTCAACACTGCGGTGAATTGGTGAAGAAACCAGGAGACACCGTGAGCGAAGAGTGCGCCACGAACTCTGGCAGAGGAGGATATATTCTAGTAAAATTGTCGGTGAAGAGTTTACCTGCCATTGAAGAAAGAGGACTGGAAACATATAAACACGATTCATCGTCGTGGATAGAGTCTGAGTGGAAAGTGTATCCAGGTGGAAGATACCTGGAGGAATACGAACGCGAAACTGAATGTGAGTAGTTCGCGGATCTGGTTGAAGAAGCTGGTAAAGAGTGTGAGTGAACAGTGTACCCGCGCTAGAAAGAACTCCGACAAGGAAAATACAGTCCGCCAGCTGTAACAGACACGTTATTATTACAGCGATTCTTGCACGTGAGCAGTGTACCCGCCGCGAGTACCCGACACTGGAAGAACTCTAGGAGCAGAAGTAGTTCGCCGGCTAACAGGCGTATCATCAATCTTGAAACTGTCGTGAACAGATTGGAAGGTGCTGGTAAACAGAACCGATCTACATTAAGAGATCGAGAAACGGTTGTGGATCAGAGAAAGAGTACAAAACGCAAAGAGTGCACCGGTCACCGGCAGGAGGGCCATCGAACACGTTGCCATAACCGCATACCGTTCCGTGGTCCCGAGTGCCAGATCGGTGAAGAACGCGAGGCAAAAGAGAAGCAATTGAAGAGAGAAGAGTAGCGAGGCAGGGAAAGGGGAGCGAGGCAAGAAGAGCACATCAGCGATCAGCGTGTTGTGCGATCGTGAAAGCGGCGAGGTGCTCCCTGGACGGAGACATCTTGCCGGTTCGGCCGCGAGCTCGGCTCGCTCGCCGGCTATGGGAAAGCTGGCAACGACTGGTGGACGACGCGTGACCCGTGATAACGAGGAGGACCAGGCGGCATCGGCGTGCCCGTGCGGGCCAAGCGGCGCCAGTTCCGGCCGCGCGTTCGTCGCGGAGCCCATCCGCGGGATCGCTCCTCGCGGCGACGTTGTTCCGATCATCGTTCTCGATCCGGATCAAGGAGAACGCGTTCGCGAGTGCCGAACGTTGATTTTCGCGGGTGCCCGGACGCCTGAGGACTCGCCTTGCGGGTCGCTCGGACCCGTTCGGGATCAACCGAGTCTCCACGAAGCGACCCGACCGCCCCTTGAAACGGCAGCCACCACCATCCCGTCGCTCCACCGGCTTCACGCCATCGGATATGCATCTTATCACCAGCCAAGCCTTGGCGACTCGCGTGGTACGGTGTTTAGGGACGGAGTACCGGTAACCCGGTCGCCCCTGAAGACGGCAACCAGGACCTACCCGTCGCTACACGGGTTCCACGCGAACAGGAATGCGCATCATCGATCAATTCGTGACGATGACCCGCGTTGCACGGTGTCTAGAGACTCTGAGGAAAGAGTACCGATGTCTAGAGACTCTAATGACCGAGTACCGCCGATTGGAGCGGTACACGCGACCCGACCGCCCCTAGAGACTGCAACCAGGACATACCCGTCGCCTCACGGGTTCCACTTGAATAGGAATACGTACGGCCGGCAGTGTACGGTGTCTAGAGACTCTAAGAAAAGAGTACCGGCGATTCGAAGAGTACCAACGACCCGCCCGACCCGACCGACCCGAACGACCCGCTTGTTAGTTGCAATGGCGATCCTCGCGATGTGCACGCTCGCAGCGGCCGTGCCAACGCCGCATCCGAACCGAGCGGACCCGTTGCGAACCGGTCTACGACGCGACCTCGACGACTCGACCGGTCTCGAGGACGTCTACGAGGACGCGTTCGAGGACGTATTCCGAGAAGAAGACCGAACCAACGCCGGCACCGTCCTCGACGAGAACGAGCTGGAGATCATACGACGCAGCATCGCGCGCGGACTCGGCTTGAAGAGGATACCTGACCCAGCCAAGGTGAGTACCGCGTGGACTCTGGAGCGAAAGCTCCCGGTACCTTCCCTTACGATCTCTTTAGAACATTCAGTTTGGCGATTGCAATCCCGCGGGATTGATGTGGGATTTATTTCAATCCCGCGAGACTAAGGATTTAGTTCTTCAATCTAATATATATTTAATAAAGATACCAATTTTACTTAACGAGATAATCATCTTTAATCGTGGTAGTCAAAATTTATTAAGAAAATACAAACAAAATCTAGATCTACATAAATTTACATTAAAATAAATCTCTCTTTGGAAAACAAACTGTAATTGAAATATACATATACGTATATGTGTATATGTGTGTAATAATATGAAATATATTATATAATAATTCGTTATATCTAATATTTATATTAGAAAAAGGTATTTAAATAAAAAATTATTATATCGATAGCGTAGCTACGATATATGTATAATATGAATTGATGAGGTGAATCGGAAAGTTCGCCAGTGGCACGGCAACGGAAAAAGTGAAGAGCGCAGAACCGCGAAACAACGTATCATCGAAATAGTTCACCGTACGCGTCGTCATTCGTGAAATGTTGCCGATATGTTTAAATATTTTCTTGCTGGTTCTACAATTCTCAAATGTTTAAATTGATTGTTGTACGAACAACCGCGGAATTTGCGAAGCCATAGTCTCGATACATACATTCATATCAATCTTCTAAAAATCGTACAAATTAAAATGAAGATGCATTAATGCGCAAAACCGCGATCTCTACCTGACACGTTCTAAACTCGCACAAACCAGCAGCGAAACCGGTGCCGATGTGTCCAGCGATCAACTGAATTAGAGATTGCAATCCCGCGGGATCCAGCGTCATTTTTGCGGGATTACGCGTATAAACAAAGACAGTTGCTCCGGAATGGTATTCTCCAACAGCTGAGAATATTGTTATCCCAAAAGAGTCGTTTATCGTCGGAACATTAAAACTCGTCAGACTCTTCTCTAATAAACTAGAGGGTTAATTTTTCTATCTATGTTATATACCCACGTCTTGCTTTTGAAAATTAGCAACTGTATCCTAAAAATTAATACGAATTCGAATAGGACTTTTCTAGGAATTAATTGATACGATAAAATAGGACTTTTGAGGAAGATCGCGGCCTAGATTGATCTTTTATCTAGCGTTTTTGGCTACTGAAAACCCCCATCTTTTTATTATCGAGAAATGAGAACGCGCACTCCGCGCCCTTGCAATCCTGGATAAGCGAGTGCACCCCCTTAATAAATTGTATCCGGCAACGTTAATGTCTCAGCAGTTCAGCTAGTACGCGGTCATCTCGATGCGGTGAAAAGGCGTGCAGCTAGCTTCCAGCGTTAGTTTGAATCGCCGTTGTCGGTCGTTTCGTGTCGGTCGGAGAATAGCCGGCTCCCGTTGGCAAAAAGCACGGGGCCCCGTTAAAAGGATCGTGTACGATCTCTGGGGAAAGGTGTGTAGGGGGAGAGAAAGAGAAAAAGGAGAAGGGCGGAGGGAGAGGCGAGAGACGAGGCAGAAGAAAAGAAAGAGAAAGGCGGAGTGGTACTCGACGATAGACGGACGCGAAGCGAAAAGGTTGCCGGCTCGGCTCGGCGCCGAAGAAGATGATGATGATGGCTCGGGGCGAGGTGACGAAGCGGCAGACCGGGATCCCGACAACGAAAAGAAAGAAACGGGGGAGAGAAGAAAGAAAGAAAGGAAAGGAAAGAAAGGAGGAAAGAACGCGACTCGACGCGACGACGACGGCCACTCCGCCGACGTTCACCGAGCGCCCGACAACTTAGCGCCTTAGGTCAGGGACGAGATGACTATGACGCGACGGATCATCGACGGGACGAGCAATTAAAAAGGGAAATCGTCGACGGATGGAGTACACTGCTATCATCTTTGCGTCATTCGCGATGGAATCCGCTTCGAGTGAAAATCCACCTGCTGCGAACCAGATGTTCCTTTTGCAGACATTTCTCGTTAGCTGTCTCTCACCGAGTTGCAAAATCGTTGTCGTTCATCCAAAATTGCCAGAGTCACGCTGCAAATCGAGACTTTAGGTCACGGGTGGCCGATCATTTACGTAGCACGCGTACATTTCTTTCGCATACCAGTTCAGATGTGCCGTACAACTCCGGCACTTTTTTTCTACCATCTTACATTCATCGTCGAGGTTGGAAAATAAGGATAGGAGTAGGATCTGCCTCGCTTAAGGAAGGCAAGGGGATAAACTCGATCACGCAACTAAATGATCTCTTCGACGAGAGGGCGATCGCTGTAGTCAACCCCGCAATTCACACCCTACAATTGTAAGTACGAGAATACAGTGGAGCAGCGAGTGTGAGCGGTGACATTCGTTTCTGCGTAGACTATAACTCAACTGTGAAACGGTCGCATTTAATTGCATTGGTTCGATTTTGTCGCGAACACTTCGCCGCTCCACTATATTTGTACCCTAAGAAGGCTGTACGAATCGAACCGAGAGCACTCGGGTGTTGAGAACTCGTACAACTCTTTCATCGTCAACATGTTACGCATCTTTCGATAAACGGACGTCGGTCGGTCCTCGCATTTTCTGAAATATGGTCTCCCCGTCATATCGGATTAGCACACCGGCTATCCGTGGGCGTAGCATAGGCAACAGGTGTTGTCCGCGAAGCCCTAAGGAGCACGGTAGCGAAAAGGAGTAGAGAAAGGTGCTTGGACGACGACGCGACGGCGAGGAACGTCAAAGGAGGTTCGGAGATCGCGGACGTCGCGAGTCGGCGTCCGTAAACAGCCGGCGAGACGAACACGGGGAACGTGGGTGGTCCGTCGTGCGTTGCCCCACTTTCGCTAACGCATGCACGAGCACGTGCGCCGATCCTTCTTCTGCTATGCAGAACCGGCTGTCCACGTGCGTGCGCGAACGCCCACGACTCTCCTCTCTCTCTCTTCTCTTCTGTACGCAATCGCCTTTCTCTCTTCTTCTCTGTTCAACGCGGGATTCGTGAGCTCTTCGTGCTAGCAAGACGTCCAACCGACGACACTCGATACGAGGATAGACGAGTGGATCGACGAGTTCGCGAGACTGAGCTTATTCGTGTCTGCGACTATTAATAATACGTTGACTGCGGAACTTTATGCATTTATGAAGAAATTGATTGAGCGAAACATAAAACGGTAAAAGATTTAAAATATTCAAGAATGTTGTAATGCTGCTATTAACACTTTGCACTCGGAGCTGTTTTAACTCGAAAATCAAACGTCTCTTCTGACCTAGAATATTTCCGTTCTCTATGATTTTTTAAATTTGCTGGATGTGGAATTGATGCAATACCTCATACAATACTTAAATCTTTAGTAATTGATTGAATACCGACATATCCGACAGTGTAAACAATATTTTAAATAATAGTACAGCAATTTTTAAGGGTTCATGTTACAAAGTCGTTAAGGGATGAAATCAATTTTAATGTTATTCCTGCTTCCCACAACCGATGCAAAACATTTTTATTTTGTACGAAGATTCACGGTCTAATAATAAGGAGACTGTGGACCTCTCTGCAGAATAAAAAAAGGTTCTTCGTCAACTAGGACTAGAAACCAAAATGAATGCTCTTGCTTTCTTTAACTCGTCGAATGTGCGAGTTTTGTGTGCTTCGCACGAGTACCGTTTATTTCGTTCGAAGAAGCGTTATTAATAATTCTTCTAATATACAACATACTTAATTTCGCCAGTAACGAAGTGAACATTTTTGGAAGAACATTTTTTAACCGTTAGCACTCGAACGTTAACTCGCATTATTGAATATGTTGGTATCTGATCTGATCGATACACAGCGCAACTTTATGCAAAATAAAAATGTTGTATCCGAATTACAACATACTGGAACGAAATAGAAATTTCTTTTCTGTCTAAACACGTTTAATGAGTTAAACATAATGCAACGGTATTTTCAAATCCATCTAACGTTTTCACCGTTTTAAATTACACCGACTCATTCTTGTCATAAATGCATAAAATCTGCTGTCTGCTAATCAATTATCACACATTCAAATTTGTATAAAATGAAAATAGCTCCGAGTGCAGAAGGTTAAGTGAACATTTCTTTCTGGAAGAACCTGAAAGAATTGCTGAGAGACATGTAGCAAACGGGTAGGCTTCAAGGGGTTGACTGTACCGAACGTAGGTTCACTGTCACGATAATTGTGCGCCACCGTAGACTCGCTAAAATGGACCGCCCCCGCGTAACAACGGCCGCCGCACCGGAACGATCGGGCCAGGTCTAAATTGAGAGCGTTACGTCGAACAGGCGTCATCCGGAAATTCTCGTGGCGATCGGTGAAATCGGAATTTGGATCGTTATCCCAGCACACCGACTCGACGCGCGACGGTTCGGTCGATGACGATACACCTCGTGGACCGGATTCTCGGTCCCGTTCCGGATCTACCAAGAGGACGTGTGAACGTGCGAGCCTGTGGGCGGAGGCGGGAACACCTGTTGTCGCGGTGACTATTGCCGTCAGCGTGTTCGTAACGGCCGCGATAACGAAAGTCGATTCCCTACGTCCTCCAAACTCGAGGACGTCGCCGGGAAACGTGAGAACACGGTCTTCAGAACAGAACGATGTCATTAACGCAACGGAGACGCGTTCTCCACAATGTCTTCTTCTGCTTCTCGTTACGCTCATTCACCTGCTCGTTGACTTACCCGCTGGAGAAACGAGCAAAAGTCTGGATTTCTTCTCTGCAGTTCCTGCGAACAGCTTAGAATCTTGGAAACTAGAGTTTCTTCGTGATCTTTTAGGCTGATAAGCATGTACTTCAGTCCAGAGCCGGATGAAGCCCAGTAGCAGAAGTAGCAAATGCTACGGGCCTCGCGCCTGCAGCAGAAAAAGCCCTGGCTACCATTAACAGATATTTCTGCGTAAAAAAGGTCCTTTATTGTGTTTTGTTTTATTATCATGCAAAACCTAGGGCCCCCAGGTAACGTTTGCTACGGGCCCCGCGCTAGCTTAATCCTACCCTGCTTCTGTCTTGCATTCGCGTGGCAATTTTCAACAGTGGCTCCGAAAAGTGAATTTATGATTTTTCAGAAATTGGCGACGTTCGGTCGACTATAATTTCGTAGAAAAAAGTCGTAGGATGATCTAACTGGGCTCGCATTAATGTTTGAAGCCGCTACTTCCGCCAGCCATTGTTCGCTTTCCGTCGAGATTTTTTCCCGTGATGTGGCAAGTGGAACACTGAGGGCATGGTTTGCTTGGAAAATGACGAGCATGGAAATATTAGCAATTTCTATTGCAGAATATCACTGTTTCGATCATTTTAAAGAGGACATGCTTCAATTAGACCCTTTTCTTGTAGAAACTTCAGAAAGATTAGCAAGATGTAATATAGAAAGTGAAGAGTAAAGGATCGGAGCGTCTCCGAAAATGAATTACGATCGACTATTAGCACATCCGATCAATTAAAATGATATACACTACACAGTGACGCAAATCATTTGCATACGTACGAATTCAGGTTGTCCCGATGAATATTCGAGCATTCGAAGAACCTCCGAGAACTCGAAACTTCTTGCTAGCGAGAAAAAATATTATACCTCGTCAGAAAAGCCGAGATCACCTGATCGTTCCTGAAAGTTGAGAGAAATGAAAACAGGTAACTCGGAGCGGCTCCGGCGAAACTCTCAAAGGAAACTTAAACTGCGAGTTCCGAATACGGCACTTAAATCTTATCAATTCTCGCGACAGGTTAAGCAAAAAGTCCCGTTAAGCAAAAACCGAATGAAATAAAAGGTCCACGCACTGGGTGAGTCACTGGTCCTAGGGAGACGCAAAGTCTGCCATCGCATCGGCTTCAGGTTTAAACGAACGAGGGAAGCTGAATCCGAAAAATATTTATTCGCGGCCGAGGCTTTGAACTCTTTTCGGAAAAATACGATCGAAGGTGGTCGACTTCGAGAACGTCTGAAAGGCGCCTGGAACTTCCGTTTCCTCGAGCGACTTCCGGTCTTCAACGTGGTCTTGAATTCCTCCGAATTCTTCCTAAAATCATCATTAACGATCGTTTCCATTTATACTAATTGATTAATTAATTTTAATCGGTAGACTGCGGATTTTATGCATTTGTGACAAAAATGGGCACGTACAATCTAAACCAGTGGACAAGTTAAAAATATTTAAAAACATCAAGGTATACCTTTCAGCTTAACAGTTAGTTAGTTAGTTTATTTACTCGTTCCCTTACGGATTACAAGGGGTCCCGTTCCCTTTACACAAATTACAAGTAGTATTTACATTGTTCGCCCTCACAAATCATACATGCATACTTCCGTTCGTCCGTTCCTTCTATCTCTCCCATCCTTCCCCTCCCCCCTGCCCTTCTCTCCTCTCTCACTCTCTCCTTCACACCAGCCCTCCTGTATCTCCTTCCTCTCCCTATCTACCTTTCTCATCCACTCCTCTCCTCGTCCACTCGCATCTAGAATTTCCTTTACCCTCTCTTGCATCCCCACGTCCTCTCCATTTCCTCCTCTGCAGATCTCTAGGACGTGCTCCCACGTCTCCTCTTCATTTCCACACCTCCTGCATCGTCTCTCCTCTTCCTCCTCCCAATATCTCCCTCCTCTCATTTCATTTCCTAACCTGTACCGCGCTATTCTCCTCCATTTTACCCAATTCTTCCCTTTCACATTACTTCCAAATACGTTCAGCTTAATAGGATAATTAAAAGAAGAACACAATTTTTATTCGACTTCTGCGCCCTGCAATCGACGCGAACATTTGTTATTTTGCATAAAGATCCGCAGTCTGTTAATCAGCAAACAGAGAGAACGAAATCGTTTCTGTTGCTTTAAAACGAGTGTAAAATAGACATATTGGAAGGAATGCAATCTCTACGCGAAAAACGAAATTGCTTTCCGAACGACTTAATAGTTTACGATGGGAGGTGAAACGACAGCCGATCGGACAGCATTTGTGACAACATTCCAGTATGCGTTGCCACAGTGGCATCGTCCCGGTCGCTAAAAATAGCGCTCCATCAAAGCGGCAATTTAATCGAGTAAATTCGCGGAGTGTACCTTTCTTTTTCTCTCTGGTGTTTCGCAATCGCGTTTCTCGTTGAAAGACGCCGGCGATGACGGAGAATCGATCTCTCGAGAAGAGCTCTGTAATCGTGTATTACGAGCGATCGCGAAGGAGAAAGCCTGAACAGAAGGAGGCGAACAGCCGGAATGGATTCGAGGCGATGAAAATTCGTTGTCTGGGGGTCGGCGACCCGGCGCGATTGGATTAACCGAGAAATTGCTTTCGAAAGGGAGCGTGTTCAAAGGGCGAGCCACGCGGTGCGTTCACGAGGCGAAGGTTACAAGAAGAATGCGACCCGACTGGGCCGCGGCACCTATGCCAGCCTATAGTAACCATACTATGTAGAGACACGGGTTGCGAAAGATCTTTCTTCGCGTGGGAGGCCGGCAATGCTTCGGCCTCAAGGACATCCGCATTCGCGGGGAACGTCAACCGTCCTCGGACTACCCTTCTCTGTACCCTCCTCTACCCGACTACGTACCCGCAAACTTCTCTGAAAACGCTTCGCGAAGATTGAACGAGAGACCTTCGACTCTGGTGGTCTTGCCGCGAGGATCGTTTTCACCGTGGAGGATCTTCGAGCACTTCCTGCATCTCTCTATCTCCTTCTGCTAAACTCCTGACACCTGGAAGCTTGAACGATGGAGCCGAGGTTTGCAGCACCGTCGATCGGCGTATTTCGTTGCCCGAAATGTTGTTAACGCGTTCGGAACGTGGCGAACATTCGGTAAATTAATCCTTGTGTAGTCGACCGGGTACCCATTTACTCCATTTCTTTCAACATATTTCTTGATGTTCCTTTAGAAAATATTACAAAATTTCTCTGAATGTCCATTCTTTGCTCGCCAGCGTATTAGTTTATACGTAACATTTGTACATAATTTATACATAACGATTAAATTCTTCCTCTCTTTCTCCCTCGTTCTCGCGAACCATAATCTCGACGGAAGCCGTGGATTTATTTTCGCTCGCCGCGGGTCGCCGAGCTGCGCTTTCTCAACCCGGAAACGACCCGGATTAAAACGGGCTTCCGAGTTCGACGAAATGGATCCGCGACCCGTTCCCGATCCTGCAACGCTCGATACAAGCGCCTCAAGGCGAAAATATCTCTTTCGCGGCCGACGCACGATCATCTGCTAGACGAGACCCGTCGATCGAGACCCGTAATTGCCTCTTCAAGGCGTTAGGCGTTTGGCCAGAAACTCGTCTTTGATCTTCTATCTTTGATATCCGCGGTACTATCCTGCGTACGGTAACCGCCGGTTTATTTATTTATCGTTTGAATAGCTTATTAACCCTGGATAACGAAGCTATCGTGTCTGAAGTTGGTTCGCAGTCCCGCAAAGTGGGATACCGCGTCAATGTTTCGTCCCGTATTTCTTAAGTAGGTGATCCGAAATCTCGGAAATTTTTCGGGACTGTGCGTTTAAGGGAGTAGACTCGATGAGTTGTGTGGTACACCACACACCGCTAGACGCATGTACGTACACGAGAATTGCAAGGGTCCGGGATTTACAGAATAGCGTCTCGCTAATTGGGGACCTCTCCATAGTCGCAATCGCTACATAAAAGATGCATCTAGCGCGCTTGCTATCCCAGAAAGCCTAATTTTGCGTTTTTTAGGCGATATTCGCATTATTCGACAGAATTTAGCGGAGCCGCGAGAAGAAATGCTGGAACAAATGAAAATGCAGCATTGTCGCGCCAGCATTTCTTCCGCGGTTCAGCTAAATTCTGTCGAATAATGCGAATATCGCCTAAAAAACGCAAAATTAGGCTTTCTGGGATAGTGAGCGCGCTAGATGCACCTTTTCCCGGACCCTTGCAGTTCTCGTGTACGTACATGCGTCTAGCGGTGTGTGGTGTACCACACAACTCATCGATTGGTCAAGGCCAAATTTGTTCCTACACCCTCAAAATTGCGCGAATGACGCCGCGCGAGATGAACTACTTTATTTTGCAAGTGTAGAGGCTGAACGAGCTTTTCCCGCTGCAGGATATCTTTGTAATGCCTTGAGGAACAACCTAGAGAGATACAACAATGAATAGCCTTTACTTTTTACGATCGTATTGTCAAAGTTCCACAACTTGAAATTTGGTGTGTTTCGAATAGCAACAAACTGGAGTGAAATAGAAATTTATTTTCTCTCTTGACACGTTTCGTAAGTTGAAAATAATAGAACAATATTCTTAAGTTCTTCTAATATTTTCGCTGTTCTAAATTGCACCTGCTACACGCAGGTACCTCTTTCTTTTTTGTAGGACTTCTTTTACTCGGTAATAAAATGATTCGCTGTGGACCTTAATTCGACGAATTGTAACTGAACAGCGGATCTCTATGCAAAATAAAAATGGTTTTTTTAAATCTGAAATCCGTCATTTTGACGGGCTCGGCAGTTGCGGCGTTAATGATCGCTGAAAAATCGTACGACCGGAAGAGCAGGAGTGGCAGAGACAGCCTGAAGTTGCCCGAGTATGCCTGAAGTTGCAAGTAATGATACAGCAAGATGCGAGCGGCAATTACACGGAGGGGCTAGTTTGCTCGTTGCTCTCGCGGACGGAATCACTCGCGGCTATTAAACGCGTTGAATTTAATCAATAGGTACGGTAATCTCTCCGACGGGGAGGCAGATCGAAACGCAGTCGAACAGCCGCGGCTACTTTATGCGTCGCTCATCCAACTCCGAGTTCACTTTGTAGATGCTCAAAGTAATGTCGCGAAGCAAAACCAGTCGTAGGAAGCATGCGAAACTGAGTAAAACATCAGCCGAAGCGAATGGTACGGTTACATTCCTGCTTCAACCGGTCTTTGAATCAACTGGTTGCATTTTCGACGGGAGATGTTCTTTTGGAAACATCGTACAGCTTCGTCGGGACTCCGAACGACAGGCTGATGCAAGTAGTTGGCTTCTTCAGGATTGTTGAAATTCTTCCTCTTCTTCGAGAACTCAATTTCGAACTACGATGCAATGATATTAAACATTCCGACGAAGTTAAGTATTCTCACAAATTCTGTGTGAGGCGATCGATCAATCTTCCAACAAGCAAAGTGGTTAACAATTCATTGTAATTGCTACATAGACAGCCTCCTCGAATTAGCATCGAATTAACACTGTACCGAGCATTTGTCAGTAGTATGAAATTTGTAGTGTGTTATAGCAATTACGGGAAGGAATGCAAAGGAAAAAAACAAGCTATCGTTTGTTAAAGTATTTTTATTCCGCGTAAAGATCCGCAGTGTATTAATAACTTTTCATTGAGGCATCTTCAAGACTGCATCGATTGTAACGAGGACATCCATAGAAGACGTTTGCAAAATCTGCGAAGGAAGGAACAAGCTTCAATTAGATCTCTGTATGTTGCAATCGATGCAGCATATTTCTATTCCGCGCAAAGATCCGCAGTCTATCAATAACTTTTCAAGTATCATCGTGATTCGAATAATTTTAAAGACGACATAAATATATCAGAACAGCTCGAAGACGTTTTCGGGGTTCTCGCAAAGCTTACTGGAAAGAAATGCGAAGGAATAAACAAACTGCAACTAGACCTACTTCCTGCAATCGATGCAGAATATTTTTATTCCGCGCAAAGATCCGCAGTCTATCAATAACTCTTCAAGTATCATCGCGATTTCAATCATTGTAAAGACGACATAGATAACAGAGCAGCTCGAAGACGTTTTCAGGGTTCTCGCAAAACTTACTGGAAAGAAATGTTACGGAATAAACAAACTTCAACTAGACCTATTTCCTGCAATCGATGCAGAATATTTTTATTCCGCGCAAAGATCCGCAGTCTATCAATAACTTTTCAAGTATCATCGCGATTTCAATCATTGTAAAGACGACATAGATACCAGAACAGCTCGCAGACGTTTCCAGGGTTCTCGCAAAACTTACTGGAAAGAAATGTTACGGAATAAACAAATTTCAACAGACCTATTTCCTGCAATCGATGCAGCATATTTCTATTCCGCGCAAAGATCCGCAGTCTATCAATAACTCTTTTCAAGTATCATCGTGATTCGAATAATTTTTAAGACGACATAAATATACCAGAACAGCTCGAAGACGTTTTCAGGTTTCTCGCAAAGCTAACTGGAAAGAAATGCGAAGGAATAAACAAACTTCAACTAGACCTATTTCCTGCAATCGATGCAGAATATTTTTATTACGCGCAAAGATCTGCAGTCTATCAGTAACTCTTTTCAAGTATCATCGTGATTCGAATAATTTTTAAGACGACATAAATATATCAGAACAGCTCGAAGACGTTTTCGGGTTCTCGCAAAACTTACTGGAAAGAAATGTTACGGAATAAACAAACTTCAACAGACCTATTTCCTGCAATCGATGCAGAATATTTTTATTCCGCGCAAAGATCCGCAGTCTATCAATAACTCTTTTCCAATATCATCGTGATTTGAATAATTTTAAAGACGACATAAATATATCAGAACAGCTCGAAGACGTTTTCGGGTTTCTCGCAAAGCTTACTGGAAAGAAATGCGAAGGAATAAACAAACTGCAACTAGACCTACTTCCTGCAATCGATGCAGAATATTTTTATTCCACATAAAGATCCGCAGTCTATCAATAACTTTTCAAGTATCATCGCGATTTCAATCATTGTAAAGACGACATAGATAACAGAACAGCTCGAAGACGTTTTCAGGGTTCTCGCAAAACTTACTGGAAAGAAATGTTACGGAATAAAAACTTCAACAGACCTATTTCCTGCAATCGATGCAGCATATTTCTATTCCGCGCAAAGATCCGCAGTCTATCAATAACTCTTTTCAAGTATCATCGTGATTCGAATAATTTTTAAGACGACATAAATATATCAGAACAGCTCGAAGACGTTTTCAGGGTTCTCGCAAAACTTACTGGAAAGAAATGTTACGGAATAAACAAACTTCAACAGACCTATTTCCTGCAATCGATGCAGAATATTTTTATTCCGCGCAAAGATCTGCAGTCTATCAATAACTCTTTTCAAGTATCATCGTGATTTGAATAATTTTAAAGACGACATAAATATATCAGAATAGCTCGAAGACGTTTTCAGGGTTATCGCAAAACTTACTGAAAAGAAATGTTACGGAATAAACAAACTTCAACAGACCTATTTCCTGCAATCGATGCAGAATATTTTTATTCCGCGCAAAGATCCGCAGTCTATCAATAACTTTTCAAGTATCATCGCGATTTCAATCATTGTAAAGACGACATAGATAACAGAACAGCTCGCAGACGTTTCCAGGGATCTCGCAAAAGCAGCTTCCGCTCCAGGCCCTACATGGTCCTTGTCTCATTACACGTATTGTTACCTCAAAGTATACATCAGCGAGATGCAGTCCGAAACGCAGATGCACGCAAACGCCTCCGCAGCGTCGCGAGCGGAATCCCTTAACTGGTCATACTCTTTAAGGACAGTTAGCTGGTCCGAGCGAGTTCCGGTTCGTCGAGACAGACGTGTCACGTTTATGTTCATTCTTTCTTTTTCTTTCTCTCTGTGTTAAACATACACAAAGTGCATCCACCCGTGCACAGAGGACCCGTAAATCGATTCGGACGCGCAGTTTCGCTCAGATCTCATTTAGCTGTCGGCGCTCGGTGCAGTTGACTTCTCAATAGCCACTCGGCGAGACCGAAAGGTCGGTTAGCATGATCGCGATAATGATTCGCGGCCGCTGATTCTTCGCGCAATCTTGCGCTTTTCACACGAGTCTTGTCGATTTCATTCGGGGTTGTTAATAATTATCGACGATCCATCATCTTTTGTTGTTCTTTTTATTACCGCAACGGTAAAGATGCAGTGCACGAAAGGAAAAATTGTGTGCTGTTTATTATTTTCAGAATGGTAAATTTCATTTCAAGCGAAGTCGTGAAAAGTCTTACAACTCAAAAAAAAAAACCAAAAATTCTACGAGCATTTGATCTTTAAGTTACCTGAAAAATTGCAAGAGATCATGGAACAAAATGCCATAAAGCTTATTCTATATGGTAAAAAATTGGCTTTTAATTTCCCTTGAGAAAACGAAATGACTTTATTTGGTAATTTAGTTCGTTTCGGAATGAATAAATTGATATTCGGTGCTGCGTTGATGTTTTAGAAAAGATATGGTATGTTAAGAGAGTTCCGGCTCCATTTTTCAAACTCTCCGGATGATTCGTTGAACGGCTGAGACGATGTCTCGGAGAACGAGGGCTAAGTTCGACGTTTAGGTTCTCGGACGGAGCCGACGAAACTCGCCGGCCAGACCCGTGAGCGAGTTAATTTTACGAAAGCGTGTCTAGCGTGTCTGGACTTTCTCACCGAGGCGCGGAAGCTACGGGAGACGCTGAAGAAGAGGAAGCAAGAGGCAGCGGTAGCAGCAACGGCTTGAAAATCGTGAGGACGCTCGAGGCAGGGGAGGCAAAAGGGAACCGGAGAAGCTGGTCCGGCGACTGAAACACGGCGGAACAATGAAAAGGAGCCGCGGCGGACGAACCAGATGAAGAGATCACTGCCGGAGAGCCGGACTGGATCCAGGACAGAAGCAAACGGAGAAAAGGGAAGAACGAAAACACGACTCGCTACACTGTGAGAGACGCTGAGGAACGAACCTGGATCTTCGTGTTCCCTCGCCCGAAATTCAATCCAAGATAATTGGCACAAGATGTTCTTCCTTTTTACTAGGATAGAGAACAGACAATCGAAGTAACTACAATGTGAATAATGACAAAAACTCGCTGTCCAGGGGCTAGGAAACCATCACAGAATTATCTGTCTAACAATTAACCCTTTCCCAGCTAGAATAATTCCATTCTATACGATTTTTTTCATTCGATGGATATGAAATTGGTATAATACCCCATACAACACTTAAATGTGTGGTAATTTATTACTATACTGCGGATGTTTATGCAATTCGCGATTTTTGTAGACGAATTTTAAGAAAATGGAATAAAATAGAATCTTATTTCCGGTGGTAGTAGCCTTCGCAGACCGGAAACAAATAGAAAATTGTACTAAATTCTGTCGAATTTTATTTCTGTCGGTTTTTTGAACATTTCTAGAAGCCATGAATGCAGAAAAATCGAGGTATCAATATTGTCCACGATTCAAAGAACATTCCAATGCAAGTACTGGATCCAGTTCGCAAGATGTTCGAGTAACTCGAGCGCGAAGCGAAACGTGCCCTCGAAGGGCCATGTGGAGCAGTGTCGGAGAAAAGAGCCTTCGGTTATGGTTGTGTGAACCATTGAAATCGGCCAGCTGCCGCGCCTCGACCCCAGAAAATTAGATAATTCCGATGTCACGCCCGCGAGCCGATTATCGCGTCCGCGAGGTCGATAAGTTAAATCTCCTCGAGAGCCGCCAGAGGCTCGTTCCTTCTGTTCTTTATGGGTCCGACCACGAGCGACTTATTAATTTCCTTTTAATCTTCCCGACGCTATATTTAGTGGTCGACCCTCTGGTAGCGCGCGGTCCGGGGCCAACGAGCTGAGTCGAAGGCGTCGAGGTGTCCAATTATCGTCGGAGATGGATCGCTGAAAAACCGATACCTATGATCAGCAATCTAGTTGTCGTGGTTCTCTCTCTCTCTCTCTCTCTCTCTCTCTCTCTCTCTCTCTCTCTATAATCCGATAACTGATAGTTAACACGTTTGAACACCGCAGGGCAAATCCTTTCGACCTAACGTGGGAATAGAACAAGCTATACTTATCTGTGCTCCGACTACGCTTTCCACTACACAGTGTCCTTAAGTAACGCGAAACCTTATTTCCTCCCCTATTAGACTGCGGATCTTATGCATTAATCAGGAAAGTGGTCAACCAGATTACAAGACGGCGAACGCATCAGCGGAATTTCAAAATTCTGTTTCATTAGAATCATTAAGAGAGGAAATCAACTTTTCCGTGACTTTTTCTCTTACTACTGCTTGGCGTAATTGAGGGAGAACATTTTTACTTAACGCGTTCCGTGCCGAGCCGGTTTTACTCGACAATTAAACAAACTTGTGTGCTTTGTTCTACACTGCATCTTTTACAATGCCTCAATCTTCTGGTAGAAATATGTTCTAGAGTGTTAACCTTGTACAATACATGTTTTCAGCGCATCAAATAAATGTGTCAGCGTGCACCATCAGCGATATTAAGAATTACGAGAACAGAGAACGAAGGATTAATCTTTTTCTTCCTCACAATGTTACTAACGTTCTCCTTATTCATTATACTGTGTAATACCGTGTAATACTCTGTAATGTACATCTATAATGTATTAAAAAGAATATGAAAGATTAAAAAATGTGAAAAACGAATGAAACAAGGAGGTAACACTGAGTCTTTGATTTCAGGCGAACGTGAGCCAAGCCGAGTACGAGCGAGCGCACAGAGAGTACCTGAAGAAAGTCCACCTGTCCTTCGACGAGGAGACCTCGAAAAGCAGGAGAAGCCTGCACGTGTTTCACGCCGCAGGTACAGAAAAAAGAAACATCTTGGTCGCATGTTTGCACAATTTCGCTACTTCCTCTCTCTTTCTCGCCTCGCCTATCGATACGTTATTCTTAAGAGGGAACACGAACGATCCTCAGAAACGCGTAATTTTTGCGGCCGGTATTCTGGAAAAATATACACAGCACGCCCGCTATAATTACTGGCCGCGTAAACAAGAATCCGATTCAAAGAACGCGCTCCTGGTTTTTACGCCACGTGTAACAAACTATGACGATCTACTCGGGAAAAGCTCCGGAACTTCTAACATTTACTCGGTGGCGCTCTTCTTCATTCATTCAAAGGCTATATGGAGGTAGTTTTAATACTAGATTTCTTCAGAGAAAATCAAATTTGTTTCTTCAGAAAATTAATTTGCTAGATCAATTTGCGGATACTCGCCAGAGATGGGTCAAAATGACTCGTTCTGGTATTTTTAACTTAGGATTATTGGGATTCTAAAGATTCATCCATGAGAAATTATCCAACAAATGTATTTCTTCGGAAAATTAATTTGCTAGGTCGATCAATTTGCGGATACTCGCCAGAGATGGGTCAAAATGACTCGTTCTGGTATTTTTAATTTAGGATTATTGGGATTCTAAAGATTCATCCATGAGCAATTATCCAACAAATGTATTCTTCGGAAAATTAATTTGCTAGGTCGATCAATTTGCGGATACTCGCCAGAGATGGGTCAAAATGACTCGTTCTGATATTTTTAATTTAGGATTATTTTGGGATTCTAAAGATTCATCCATGAGAAATTATCCAACAAATGTATTTCTTCGGAAAATTAATTTGCTAGTTCGATCAATTTGCGGATACTCGCCAGAGAACGGTCAAAATGACCCGTTCTGGTATTTTTAACTTAGGATTATTGGGATTCTAAAGATTCATCCATGAGGAATTATCCAACAAATGTATTTCTTCGGAAAATTAATTTGCTAGGTCGATCAATTTGCGGATACTCGCCAGAGATGGGTCAATATGACTCGTTCTGATATTTTTAATTTAGGATTATTTTGGGATTCTAAACATTCATCCATGAGGAATTATCCAACAAATGTATTTCTTCGGAAAATTAATTTGCTAGTTCGATCAATTTGCAAATACTAGCCAGGGAAGGGTGAAAATAACTCGTTTTGATATTTTTAATTGACGATTATTTTGGGATTCTAAAGATTCATCCATGAGAAATTATCCAACAAATGTATTTCTTCGGAAAATTAATTTGCCAGGTCGATCAATTTACGAATATTATCCAGGGAAGGGTGAAAATAACGCGTTTTGATATTTTTAATTGACGATTATTGAGATTTTAATATAGATTCATGCGTGAGGCATTAATCGACGTATTTAATCAATTTGCGGATACCAGTCAGGGAAGGGGAAAATATTTGAGAGCACCTGGCGTGTTCCGATTCCTTTTTCCAAGAGTTTCGAGCTGTTCACGTGCACGCAACAGGGAGAAGAACTCGGAACGCGTGAAACTAGTTGGTGGAGTGGCTCTCCGGGCCCGAATGCTTGAGCAGAGCGGAGCAGAGCGGAGCAGAGCGGAACAGAGCGGAGCGACGCGACGCGGCACGTTTCACGCTTGTAGACGAGTATTAAAAGGAAGGGTCTTTGGATACGTGACGTTTGACTGCGTGGAAAGGGTTAGAGTGGCTTGGAGCACCCTCGAACGAGCTCCTAACGGCTCTGCCCTCGGATCTCCTTCTTTTCTACCGTCTCCAATTACGAGCAGCGCGTTTTGCATACGATTACGCGCGCAAAGAAACAACTCGGACGATGTAATACCTTGGCATCTTAACTCTTCGCGCGAGGCAGACTTCTGCGAGACCACCTACCAGGTGCTGCTGCACTTAATCGTTCGTTACTTACTTGCAAATTTATACTGTTTCAACCCTTTAGGCTGAAAGATTTTTCTTAAACCACCAACCGTCAACTTGAACGAATCATTTGTTGCTCGCAGAAATAATAAACTGCTCTATTCGAATGAGTTTTGATGCGGCGTTTTATTGATACAGATTTTGTGGAACAAACACATTACATCTTGCAACTACCATAATTGCCGGCAATCTTTTCATGTTCTCTCGAATGATTTACGACGTCCCCTCGGAAGAGACAGTCTCAATTAAAGGGCTAAAGGTTCAACAACACGCTGTTTAGAGCCGACACTTTCGAGGATTCGGCTGTTCAGACCCGAACAACAATGTCGGGGCAACTGCTATTCCTGTCCAGGCTTATCAATCACTGGACAGCTCTCGTATCGCTGATCTAATTAACTTTTACGCGCCTGGTCGCTCTATCAGCCTGTATTTCTCACTTCTTGAACCACGCGTTTTCGTTCGCTGCGATAGAGCCGACGCTTTTTTTTCGAAAACAAACTTGTTGGCTAGCTGTTGGGAAAATGTTTCTTGTCTTGCGTTTATAACAAAAATGACTAACTGCGATTTCAAAATATCAATGTAGCGTATCAGCTTAATTGAAACCGATATAACGAGGAAAAAATGTCTGTTCGACAGAGTTGCGTTGAATTGCAATTGAATTACTCCACGAATTATAATGACAAAGTAATTCAATTACGTTGTATTATTTTGTAATTCAAAATTCGCTCGCTTCGTTCAATCGAATTACATTGTAATTCGTTTTGTTTTTTCGTTTACACTCATGATTCACGTAAATTAGGAATTCAATGAAGGAAGAAAAAGTTCGAATTATGTAATGCAATTACAATGTAATTCAAATACCGTGTATATAAAATACAATCTACATAAATTATGTAGTTCAATTACCATGTATTTAAATTAGCACAACTCTGATATTGAAGACCTGTCTCTCGCAATTAATGCAATTTTTGTTCCGAATAAAACGAACATGGAATACTCTAGCTGTAGAATGTTGTTCGCAGTGGTGCGGATACTTGATTAAGCGTTTCATAAATCCGGGATCTAACAGTAAGTCACGAGCAAGGGACACCGACATCGATGAGCAAAAAGCTTTCGATTTCATCGTGCGCGAGGCATCCGGGGACTGGAGTGCCACGGCGAACCGCTTTCCACCGTTCGCGGAAAGGAAAACGTGTTCCCGACGACGATAAGTTGTCTCGCGACTCGGCCCTGTTCGTTCGGTGCGTCCTCTTCTTGCAGCTGCGTCTGTAGCGGCCACGTTATTATGAAATAGAAATTCCGACCGCGGTGGAATGCCGAACGACGAGTTCCCGAACGCAATAAGAACGAATCGGCGAGGAAGCCGCGGCTCGGTCATGTTCGATTTCCTTTTGTACACCTCAAGTATACGAGCATTCCTTCCACCGGGATTCCACCTCGCGAATCGTTCCCGAAGATTGCCGGTCGCGTGCCGATTCCGTCGAAACCGGCCGAAAATATTCCGGAAAGAGATCCTCCCTTTCGAATCCATTCCGTAGATGCAGGTAACAATTAGCGACACTTCAAACCGCGGGATTTTAAAAATGCTATCTTCTGAAAAAATGTTACAGTCTTAATCACTATGATAAATATTGACCTTTGCGAAACGATATTCTTAAGCAAATCGCTCTGCGTTTTTATGGCAACGTCGAGACCGTTCCACATCCAGGTGGAAAAATATCCTACGCATCAGATGCCGCTAATGTTGTCAACTCGGTGTCCTTGTAGAGCGGTGGTCTGAAATTTTTCAAATAATTTTTCACAAAAATAATCGATTTCATGCAATTTTTTAAGTTTTTGTTTTTCACAACTTTTTTACGTGTGGAGCTGTATTGAAAATTTGAAAAATACAATTTGTAAATCCTTGTAAATCCGTATCAATCGTACGTATTCTGAAAATTTCATCGAAATCGGTTGACACGGTGAAAAACGACAGGCATCGAAAGATGTAAGAATTCTTAGACTTGTCACAGTTAGAGGCGCCGAAAATCGTAACTTTAAAAAATTGCGACAGGCAGGGTAGCACGTATCAGCAGTTGATTTTTTGTCAGAATTCCTTCTATATAGCTCGAACTCGATGTAATAAAAATTTCAAGATGGGATTCTTCGAGACTTTCTAGTTCCGCATTGTTAAAAAGTCGGCTAAATGGCATAGAAAATTGGTACTTAAACAATGTCTAAAAATGATTGCAAAGGACTTTGCTAACGAAGTTTGTGGACATTAATGTGCACAAAGATTATTATGGGTATAATTAGGCTCGGTAAACATTCCCAAAGGAGAACAAGACATGACTTTTTTTCCACCTAGAACGGCGATTCGATACACTGCGCGTTCGTTCGACGTCCACCTTGTTAAAACACCCGAGAAACAACTTTCTCTATTTTCGGCAACCTTCTGGAATCAGGTGTTCTATATTACGAGACTGAATGCTATTTCTGGCGGCGATGATGTGCAAGGTAATCTATAATTGGTGCCGGTGCCGCGAATAAACCTCGGACATCGTGAATTCCGGCACAGTGATGAATTTCTCCAACTTTTACGCCGAATGATCGGAATGCCAGGGATTCCCGGCCGATTTCACGGCGAGTTATTTTGCGAGTTATTCCGTTGCGATCGCTGGTCGATCGCCAAAATGCTTTCCTTTCCTTTTCCGATCGATCTTGCACACGCGTCGTTGAACCAGAGAGATCCAACAATGCGATCGCGAGATCCTATTCCGAGGTCGCCCCCGCGATCATCAATTCGGGAGTAACAAACGAATCTTTAAGAGAATGGAATGCAGATTGATTCGCGTGCTCCCGTTTTATTGCACGAATGTTGCCGTACATTCCGCGCTCTTGTACAAACCAGAGCTTGCTGATTTACAACGCTGTCGATTTTTGTCTAGACTGGGCTCCCGGTTTCGGTCGGTCCGTGTAGCACAAACAGCGTTCGCGTCTCGTCGTTTTCTGAAGTCGTATAAATTATTTCGTTCCTCGATTGTGGATCTTTCAGGATTTATAGCTGGGGCAAAGTTGTCAAACACGAGGAAATATTAATTCATTGCGATCTCTTGTATTCTTTATTTATCGCAGGGGAAAGGGGGAGAACGTTCTGCGTTAAACCCTTACCGTATGATTTCATTCAGGATTCATTCATTGCAAGGAAAAGAGAACGATGTTCTGTGTTATTTCCTCGCTCTATAATTTCCTTCTCTTTTCATTCATTACATGAAAAAGGCGGAACAGTTTGCACTAACCCTTCGCTCTGTGATTTCTTTCAATTTTCATTCATTACAAAAAGAAGAGGGGAAACTCTATGCTAACCCCTTGCTTTATGATTTCTTTCAATTGTCATGAATTACGAAGAAAACGGGGAATGCTCTGTGGCGATCCGGTGCTCTATAATTTCCTTCACTTTTCGTTCGTTATTGCGTGCCCGTATTTACTCTGGTGACTAAGCATCACGGACGAGAACGTGGTATCCATGCAAGTTCTGTTAAAAAATTTCGTTCGACTATTCGTTCGTGTAAATTCAAATTTAGGGTTGTTTTATCAGAATTGGAACAGACATATTCTCCTCGTTCTGTTCGAAATTTTCATTCGAGTCTTCATTCGTGTAAATCCAAATTTTTGGGTTGTTTTATCAGGATTGGAACAGACATATTCTTCTGGACAGACTGTCATCGCAACTTATTAACTTCGCATTTTCCACTCGACAATCGACAATTAGTTTTGCACTCGAAATTCACCCTTTTGCAAGTCAACGTCAACCTTATGCGAATCAATTTCACCTTTTTTTAAATCAATTTTATCCACGAAGAACACTTAAAATCATAAAATTATACATTTATTTAGACACGCGTGAACTCGATACTCAATACGCTTCGACGAATACATATGTACGTTGTTTTTAAACATTGATTAATCGAAAAATGGCTACAACGAATATACATATTGGTGCATTTGCCTTAGTGCAACGTGGCAAGCTTTCAAACACTATATTTCCGAAGAATTAACACAGAAATAAACTCCGCCGCAAACAAAAGCAAAACCGCGCGACGGTTCATCGAAATTGAAACAAGAAAATTGGACTTCCACCGATCGGCTGGCGAGCCCTTCAATTATCGTAACTCCGGCTTATCGAATCATCGCAATTACGGAGCAAGTATGCCGAAGAATGCCAGAGAAGCACCGTCCGTCCGACCGAGTAAGATCCACGTTGTTTAAGAAACCCGGTGACCGAGAAAACCAAGAGATCCGTCGATCTCTCTCTCTCTCTCTCTCTCTCTCTCCGTCGCGACGGCTGGATCGTTTCTTATCGACCAGAGAAAAAGAAACGACGATTTGCCTAGGCGTTTTCACCGGAGGATTTGGAAAACTATTTTCTACCCGTGGTTTACGGCCCCGGTGAAGATAACGTTCCGGGAGGAGGACCGTTAGGATATCGGCGACGCCACGGGGATCGAGATAAACTTTCTCGTCCGAGGCTCGCGTCGTATTTTTACTATTTCCGACACAGGGATTTATCCCGTCACGACCAAACCTTGTAACGTTACAGCGTTCTGTTACACGGCTCTCTGTTTTACGATTGGTACACCGCCGACAACGGGCCACGTTAATCCTACGGTGTCGTCTTACGCGAACATTCGGCTGCGTTTCTTGCTTGAACGCCTTGTTCAGCGAGGAAAGGGAAAATAAAGGGCGCGAGGAAGCGTGCCGATGGCCTCGTTACGCCATTTGCTCCCACGCCGAGAAACTAGGCGAGATAGCCTGCCTCTTCAGACTGTCTAACTGTGCCGTGCGTTTTTGGAAACTTTTACGTCCCGAGGGACTCACAGTATAATACAGGACTTATATTGTTCTCGATTGAGAAAGTACGAGGTGGATTAAGCCCGGTAGCAGAAGTAGCAAATGCTACGGGCCCCGCGCTTGCAGCAGAAAAAGACCTGGCTGCTATAAACAGATATTTCTGCTAAAAAAAGGTCCCTCGTTGTGTTTTGTTTTATTATCATGCAAAACCTAGGGTCCCCAGGTAACATTTGCTACGGGCCTCGCGCTAGTTTAATCCGGGTGTGTTCGAAAACTAACGGGAAGTTTTGTAATTCCGCGGGTTGTATTAGATTCGCGCCATTCTTTTTGTTGTTGTGTTGGTAAACATGTGTTAAAAGCATCTGTATGTACATATTGGTATGTCGTATTCGATGTTCAGTCTATTGTCAGCTTTCGAGAAGGTTACATGTGTTTGGGTACGAACAGCGATTGTTTCTGGCGAAACAATTCACGGCTGTTGCACCGCGATAATGCACCTGCTCACACTTCATTGCTTGTTCGTGATTTTCTGGCCAAAACCAACACTGCAGTGATCGCCTCCATATTCGCCAGATACGGCCCCGTGTGACGTTTGTTTGTTCCCAAAAATAAAGAGCACCTTCAAGGGTCGTCGTTTTTCAAGCATAAATGAGATTGCGAGACTGGTAACAGAGCTACGACTCGAAACAATCGAATATCCTCAAACGTTACATCGTTTCAAGAATGACGTTATCTGATTCGACGCTCCGTTCTCGATAAAATCGAGTTCGAATACGCCCGCGTATTGTCTGACGCGTCTGTTCATGACCTACCGATTCTACTTACAGCGAATATTTGGCTCGCTCACCCAGCGCATATTCAATCTGATTTTTCTCGAAAACAACTACCCGTTTTCGCCTGCAGAATCACCGTGTAACCGCTCGTGTCATGTGTGTGCTTGTAAGTCGTCTTATTAGCGTCTTATTTCACACGCGATGCCTTTCTCGGAATTTGTTTAACCCTTTGACTGCGTAGACAACGACGCGTTTGCTCAGAAACGGAACATGCCGGTAGACAACATACCGATAGATAAATATACAGGGTGAACCACGAATCGTGATCGGCAGAGATTACTCTGATATTAGCAGTGCAATCGAAAATGTCTCTATTTTTTGTAAAGAAAGATAAACAAAGCAATTAAAAATTTTTTTTTATGTTATGATACTCACCGAATTTGTCTTGAAATCATCTAAGAGATAGGCGTAAAAGAATCACAGGTGTATTTGCAAAAGATTGAAGGTGACCTCGAAAAATGATATAAACATTTTCGATCGGACTGCTAATAACAGAGTAATCTCTGCCGATTACGATTCCTGGTTCACCCTGTATGGAAAAATTGGATCTCGTGAGTACAGTGCCGGACAAAATGATAGGACATTTGATGTATTTGTATATTTCATATAACACAATAGGATATATGTACATGTTACACGCCCTGTACGAGATTATCGTATAATAATTATAATACGATATAATCCGTATAATACGTATAATAACGATTCTCGTATATTAGATATGTCCTTCAAAGTATTCATATAGAATTACAAGATTGTATCATGTACACGAAAGAATTTAGAGTAAATAATGTAGACATGTATTGATTTTAGTCGGACAAAATGATTATTAAAAAATACAATTGTTTGAACAGAAATATTTTGTTGAATTCCAAATTAATATTTAGTAAAACCACCTTTTCGCTGTATAACATCTACCAAGCGATTAGCAATTGATTTAAACCATTTTTTAATACCTTTTTCTCTTAAAAGACTCCAATTTGTAACAATACTTTGTTTTAATTCCGTTACATTTTTCTATCGTTTTCCATTCTCATAAACGTTTCTTCAAAGTTCTGCCCATATATTTTCAATAATATCAAGGTCGGGTGAACTCGAGGCATGTCACATTTTTAGAACTAAAATAAGCTTTAACGCATCTTGCGGTACGCATTGCAGCATTATCCTCTTGAAAAATAAACGTATTGCCTGCGATACGAGTCGCGTGCTTATTTAACCGATCGTTTATTAATTCAAGATATTTTGTGCTGTTTACACGGCCTGATGAAAAATTTACGTCAGTTTTCCCCCGATATCCAATACCGGCCCCCACCATGACACTTCCGCCACGCTTTTGTGGACGGCTTAAATATTGTTCTTCTTTCCTTAGATCGTGGAAATAGTAGTTCCAGCCATCAGGACCGTCGAAATTAAATTACATTTCATCGCTAAATATCACATTTCTCCACTTCTTTTTCCACAAAACATGATCGCGAGCAAACTTTAAACGAGCTTCTTTATGTTGCTCGCTTAGGGGAGGTTTTCTTTTTAGTTCTTTTCGTTTAATTTGTTTACCGCTTTGGAGAGTACGTCGAACAGTTCTTACGATAGCTGAAACACCTGCTTCTTCAGCGATTTTTCTCGCAGTTCCCTCATAATTAGAAGCTACGCGTAATATGGCCCGTCTGTCGCGTTCCGTTGTAGCACGAGGTCTGCCAGTACTTTTCTTTTTTCCGTAGATTTTCCGATTTTTTAAGAACTTATACACAACGCGACGACTTCTATTTAATAATTTCGCAATTTTCGTGATAGTTTGATTTTGTGACCGCTTGTAATTGCTTTCCTCGACCCATTTTAACTTTAATGGCGCAAATGTTGCGGATAACTGAAAAATTTGCGCGTCTGCTTCTAGTCACTGCTGATAGATTACCGCCAGAGTACATAATAACAGAAAATATCGAGCAATGTCAGCCCATGTTTACGCTTCTTCCTCTAATTTCTTTTATGTACAAGATACAAACTTGCAATTCTATATGGATACTTTGAAGGACATATCTAATATACAGGGCTTGTAATATGTACATATATCCTATTGCAATGCCCTATCCAAATGTCCTATCATTTTGTCCGGTACTGTACACTGCGGTGTTTATGGATCTACGACAAATATGAATATCTGTGATTTGCCATGAATCTTACGTAGCTGACGAGAGACAACTCACCAGTAAAAAAGAATGCGAACAACGTTGACAAGGTGTATCGTGATCGGAAATAGCCGCTTACGCGCGGCTCGCGCATCAAGTTCTCGGAACGGTCCTGGAATGCGTCGGGAACTACCTGTCCATGGTCCTGACGTAAACCGGAGACAATTGCGTGCGAAAATCCCCGACGATATCTGCTCACGGCGATGGTAAAACCGCGTGGCGAATGCGAACGTACACATACACCCACAAACGCGCGATAGCGATGGGTAACGAGAAGCTCGCGGTGACGCGCGAGTACGTCTATTAACGAATTACCCCGGAGTTTGATAATTCCTCTAATTGGCCGATGTAAATGGAACGGACGGGACTGGTCGTTGTCGTCAGCCTCTACCGGATACGTGTTGTGTCCGCTTCTGCTTCGGCTGGCCTCCTCTCTCGTACACACGGTCTTGCGAAACGGAACCGGCGCGCGATGAAAAACGCGCTGAAAAACAGCAACGCCGGCCTCTGGCGACACCGAGACGCCGATCTACGGCTGCAAAAATCCTGATCGATACAGTCATTCGACCGGGTCAATAGCCCCGCCGCTTGCTGACTTCTAATGATAGCACGCCCCTACGTTTTCTGCCTTTCGGAAACCCGACGATCCTCCCAATCGAGAGAACCGATACTTAAAAAGAACAGTCGCGATTCAGTGTTGCTAGCTATTAATTTAGTCATTTTCTGTTTAAAATCGTGAATTGCATCGGTACAGATAAATTCGTCAGGACGTCGCGATTCGGTGTGGCAAGCATTTAACCCTTAGCACTCGAGTGGCGCCTCCGAGGCGCTATTAAAAAATTGCTTTACTATTATTTAAAATATTGTTTACACTGTTAGATATGTCGGTGTTTAATCGATTACTAAAGATTTAAGTATTGTATGAGGTGTTGTATCAATTCCACATCTACCAAATTTAAAACATCATAGAGAATGGAAATATTCTAGGTCAGAAGGAACGTTTGATTTTCGTGTTAAAATAGCTCCGAGTGCAAAGGGTTAATAATATTGTCTGTTTCAATCGTTAAATAAAAGATTCGATAGGACGTCGGACGCCACATCGATACCAATAAAAGTCACACAATAGCAAAACAACCTACTTTTTCTATTTCACTGTACAGGCTGTCACAAAAATGAAGCACTTCCTTGAAAGGGGCGAATCGTGAGGTCATTTGAATTAACTTTTCCCTTTGCGAAAATGTTCCCCGCAGGTTTGTTAAGAAGTCATTAACGAAAAACGCAGATTGTTACTTGAAATGACCTCAGGAGTCACCCTGTATCTTTTAGAGATTAAGATCCATCTTTCTCCGAATGACAATTAATTTTTCAATGTTCGACTCAATTTCAAAGATTCAGTCAATGATTTCCGAACCCCCGTGCACGGTATACTCGAAATTCACCCTTTTGCAAAACGGTACAGATTTTGCACTCCAAATTCACCCTTTCGCAAGTAAAATACACCCTCCTGCAAATCAATTTCACCCTTTTCCAAATAAAGTACTTTTAAGTAAGTTTTTAAGAAATTCGAAATTTTATTTATTGCAAAGATGTAGATCAAATACTTATTTATAAGTAATTACCGATTCGTTAACTTTGTAATGTATGAAAACTGTGTAGATATCTACTCGTATATTCATCGTAGGCATTCTCTGATTAATCAATTTTAAAAATGAAAATAGTATCTAAATGTATGTAATTTAATCGAAATAAATAAGTAATTAATTTGAAGTATCCCTAATAGGTGAAATTGATTTGCAAAAGGGTGAATTTGGGGTGCAAAACCTACAGTTCCGACTCGAAAGTCAGAGAAAGAGAGAGGCGCGCAGGATTCAAGGTTCCGTTTACATAATATGCTCAGTGAGTTGTGTCTGTTACAGCGCATCCTGGAAATGGATCGAGTTGGATCGACAGAGGACAGCGTCGTCACCGATTGTTCTTTCCCGTGGATATGCCTGAAGCAGATAGGAACGGGTCCATTGATCACGCGACGTTGCGATTATTATTACACGGGGACTACAGCGAGCGATCCGAGTTGGATGTTCAGTTGTACTTGAACACGTTTGGATCTAGACGGTTGATCTTGCGGAAGAAGGTATCCGGAAGAGATTCAAGATGGTTGGAGTTAGACTCAACAGTAGCTGTGTCCTCCTGGTTGGAGACTGGTCTGGAGAATTTAGGACTCGAATTAGAGTTTCTTCAGGACGACGAACCTGTTGGACGAAGCTTTTCCTCGCCGGTTTTGAACGTGTTCACGGAATCTTCAGAGTCGAACGTTCGCAAAGATGGATCCTCAAGGTCGAAGAGATCGACGCCAGAGGATTTGATGTCTTTGCATAGAGGACGCAGGACCAAATGCAAAGGAGAGAGCAAGAAATGCTGTAGACACGAGCTGACGGTGATGTTCAAAGATCTGAAGGGATTCGAGTTTATAGTCTACCCGAAAACCTTCGACGCTGGGTACTGCAAGGGGCGGTGTCCGCCAAGGTATAATCCTGCTCATCATCACGCCCTCCTACAGAGCTTGCTGTGGAAGGAGGACAGGAAGAAGGTGCCGAAACCCTGCTGCGCGCCGAGCAAGCTTGACCAGCTGATGATCGTCTACTTCGATGAGAACGACTCCACACAGCTCAAGGTCTCCTACTGGAAGAACATCAAGGTGCTCGAATGCGCCTGCTCTTGAACCACCGATCCTCTTCTGGAGGTTGAGAAGCTACGGTAATGCCTCGATAAGCGGATATCTAGGATCAAAGACTGTTCCATGTATTCGTTAGTAGACAGCGGATTTTGTGCATTTATCGCAAAAATTAGTAGGTGTGATTTCAGATGTTGAAAACAGTCGAAGAATTTCAAAATACAGGTATATCATTTTCAACCTATTAACCCTTTGCACTCGGAGCAATTTTAACTGGAAAATTAAACATTTCTTCCTAGCAGAAATATTTCCATTCTCTGATTTTTCAAATTTTGTGGATACGAAATTGGTATAATACCTCATACAATACCTAAACCTAAATGTTTGGTAATTGATTAGATACCGACAGAGTTAATAATGTAAATAATATTTTGAATAATAGTACAGCAATTTTTAGTGGCACCTCGGTTACCGTTCGAATGCTAAGGGTTAAACGTATTGAGAGAGAACATAAATTTCTATTTCACTCGAGTTCGTTGCAATTCGGGTAGAAAATTTTTGTTTTTCATAGAGATCCGCTGTCTACAAATTAGGTAATTTTTTGAGATAGCTTTCGATCATTTTGAAGTTTCACAACATTTTTTAACTTACCTTAAGACTGCAACAGAGTAGCAACGAATAAAAGAATTGCTCTTCCTTCGGCAGAGTCCACAACCGGTCCTAATATTTCAGATAAGCCGCGACAGTTATCGAGGCAATACCGCAACTATTTAGTATGCTACAGTGTAGCGAAGATGAGATGGAAGGTACAGAAAAATCTTCCGGAAGAACGAGAACTGAACAGTTTACGAGGATTCACCAAAGAATCGTCCGAATGGCATTGGGTGGTGGCGTTTCGCAGTAGTTCGATGTACAGAGTATGAACGTTCAGAAAGCGTAGAGATACTACGTTATTTGAAGTTTGCCGAACATAGAGGACAGCGCGTAAACGACAAAGTTTTCAATTTTTCCAGTTTAATTGCAAGCAAAAATATTGGAATAATCTAACGAATTGCGATTATTGATTTTGATGTTTGAGATTTTTTCCCGATTTTTCCGTTCATAATCTTATTTACAAAAAATGAAGAGGCAGTAGCAACATTTTATTAGAACTGTTTTTTTTTTAAATAACTACAGCCTTCGACGTTGTATCGAAGGGAAGAACTTCTGCGCGAATGAACAGCTGCGAACACGATCCGAGACATCACCGAATGCCCAGACCCCATAATCGCGGGTCTTCCATTGACTGTGATACTAAGATATCTGCTTGACATTATTACTCATAAATAATCGTATTTCGTATCGTTAAATGGTCTCTTTTTTAAATTACCCATTGTACATACGCGACTTAGTTGTTAATTAATCGTCGTTCCCCGAGAAACAACTTGCGGATCTACCGACAAAAGCGACGAGATCCTTGTTACGAAAAACAAGAAGAAGAAAAGAAGTCGATAAGACACCACGTTATCTCATCGCGTCGCACGCATTCTTTTAATTTATTTCGATCATTCTGGGGTTAGGATCTATTGTAGATGTATGTGGGTTCTCCGCGCGTATTGCGAGCCGAGTATTAAATGCAGAAGACAGATTCGATCTATTTATGCGCGAAATCGCTGCTTCGTAGAGTTTCCTTCTGCTCGAGGTTTCGTTAGTTCCTAATAGAGTTACAGAGCGTATCTCTGACACCGTGCTCCCCTTCTCTCTTCCGTTTTATCATCTCCGGGACGTCGATGTGAAACAGTTTCCATCCTTAACGCTGAACCTACCGCAAACGTTCAAATCAATCAACAAATCGTTCTCGTATATTTTATTTTTTCAAATTATAAAGATAAAGAAATATAGGCATCTTTCTATGAAGAATAATGAGAAAAATCTAAATTCAAACTTATCATTTTCATAATGGAATAGTGTTCAGTAGGTACAACGTTCAAGGTGTAATCATAATCATCATCAAACGCTTTCATCTGCGCATCTATTGTATATTTTTCAATCGGATAAAAGAACGTCTATAGTTTATTTTCTCCCACACCTCGCGAGGCATACGTCACAAATGCGTCTTCGAAATTTCGTTACGGCTACTTCCGGCGCCGAACCATCGTCCGCGACTTCCGGTTATACTCGCGTTACTTATATTTTCTAATCAATCATCGATGATGTAACGACAAAATAAAAATTTATTCGTTATTTATATAACTGCGCAGTAACTGTATCTCGACCGCAACACTTTTCGCAGACAGCCTCTCCTCTCCCGCTGATGCAGCTCCCACATCCGAACCCGATCCACCAGTATTTTTCATTTTTATGAGGCAACGAGACGTTGCTCAACACAACGCCACGCAATAATCGTCGGTATCGGCGATGTTACAATGTTTTCTCCGAGAGTAATCAAAACCGAGCGGCTGAAGATGATTATTTATCGTGTAGGGACTTTACATAATCTGCTGAACGTACCGAAAAACGTAACAAGTGAAAAAGAAACATTGAAGGTCGAGTCAACCAGTTGCAATTTAATTGTTGATAGTTGCATATCCAAGGGAGCCAGTTCCTTATTACTCTTTTACTTTATACGATGTAACTCGCAATTTTGTTTTGATATCGTTAATAGAAAACATACATGATCGCGAAAATCACGAATCACTGTGAAAAATTGATTGGCAACGAACGTGATCGAACCACGAACGATCCAAAAGTTGTTCACCATCTCTACTGGTCAGGGAAAGAAGTCCACGATCAACGTGAGTCTTATAGATTGTAGACTATAGCCGAGAGGTTATCGTCGCGCGACAGCAATAAAGTTTCGTTAAGCGCACGATGTTGCTCACCCCGAACGAGGCCGAAGATCACTAGCGACTCGAAGTTATGCAATCCTAGACAATTCATTCATATTGTTGCGGTATCTACCACCCTTTTAATTCTAATCGCGTTCTGCGAGTTGACAAACATTTGTAGCAGCGGATTAATTCATTCGATTTCAAATATAAATATGATTATCTTCTGTCCGTCTTGCCAACACCTCTCTTCCCGCTGAACAAGTGTCTCGGCATCTTCGTGCCGATGAACCGATCAGCTTCACCTTTCAGACCCTTCTTCGCGATCTTCTTCTTGAGTGCCTTGTGCGCGATGTTCTTCAGTTTCGTCCTCATAGCTACGTTCTTCACGCCCATCTCGTCGCGAGCTGGTCTCGAGCTGCTTCGGGCTCGAGACTGCGAAGCGGAATCCATTCGCATACGTTTCTTGGCCGGTTGTGACAGCGACCTCGATCGACCTCTTGTTTTCATGAAATGCGCCTGTTGAGAGCAACAGATTTAGTCAATGCCGTTTCCAGATATTCAATACACTGTCCAACGAATTTCAATATTTATTAGGTCGTTCGGAAAGTAATTTCGTTTTTCGTGTACAGATGGGAATGTTTCCATTTGTATTTACTTAATTAGTGACTTGTAGTGCTTTTTACCCTCTCAAGCATTTTTTTTGCAAGATTTTGCAAGAATTCCACCACCTTTGGCTTTTTTATTACCGCGAGGGTAAAGATGTAATGCACGAAAGAAAAAATTGTGTGCTGTTTAAGGAGAGTTTAAGAGTAAAAAGTCATATAAAACTCAAGTTTTTGCTAATAGAAAACAGAAATTCTACGAGCATGGGATCTTTAAGTTGCCTGAAAAATCGCAAGAGATCATTAAAAATTAATTTAAACTTAAAATTTCCCAGAACGAAATGTTACAAAACTTATTCTGAATGATAAAAAATTGGGTTTCATTTTCCCTTGAGAGAACGAAATGACTTTCTGAACGACCTAATATTTTGGTAGATCCCCGACAGAAAATCTATTGGCAGTGCAACAGGATAATTTTGCCACTCACTTCTTCGGTCTCCTCCATATCGATGCCCAGATCCTCCATCTGTTCCTTCAGTTTCGTCACCGACCTCTCTCGCCCTCTTGCCGTGGCTGTGCGCGGCATCACAGGTTTCGTGGAAGCCTTCTGAATCATCGCCTCGTCCTTCATGATTGCCTTCTTGTCCCGAATCTGCTTAGCCAACTGTACGATCTCCTTCATTGTCTCGGATAACTCTGGCACCTTGTAGTCGTACATGCCAGCTTCTTCTCGAAGCTGCTCTTCTTTCTCCAGTTCGTTCAATTTCTTGAATAACAAATGAAGGAGATGAATAATCAAGTTTCAACGAGACTAACTTAAGATTTAAGGGGATACGAACCTCGTATATATCTGGATCGATATAATCAGCGATATTGTGGCCCTCCCAGATTTCGGGAATAATGTCGAATTTCTGTTCTCCTTCGATGTCGTAGTTCTTCTTCAAGTCTAGGACGTAATCGTCACCCATCTCTTCTTCTATGTGTCGCTCCAGTTTGCGTTTTCTCGTTGCCTGTTCTGCTGCTGCTTGCCTCTTTTGCAGGACAATATCTGGGATGCAAGGTGCACGGACTTTGTTGTCCCTTGGCACTGGTTGTGCAACGTGCAGACGATTCAGCAGTCCCTCCACCTGTAACGATAAACAAATGTTGAAATCTTTATTTGTTAAGACTAAATGGGTTCCAAGAACCTTCTTTAATCGTTCCAGAATTAATTTACCTTCTTTGTTCGTATCTTCTGATCAACGCGGAATTCCAACAGACGTTCGCAAGCCTGTATCTTGACATCCATCACTCCGAAGTCCGTCATCGTACTCATCTCTAATACGGGCACCTCTTTCTCTTCCAACGACTTCAGGAGCTTTTGCTTTTCTTCTGAAAGTTCCTCTAAACGCAAAACGTCCACTTTATTCAACACAACCGTTAAAGGTTTGTTCGCGAACAAGGGTCTAATAGATTCGAACAGCTTGACCTGGAAAAATTTTACATTATATACTATATTTTATTGTTTTAAATGTTTACGTTGACGTTGTATGAAGCTAGCTAGAGAAACTCACCTGTTCGTCTAACGTGTGACCACATTGTTCTGATATGTCGCAGAAATAAAGTACGGCCGATCGCAAATGCGCTAATGCAGTTATCGCTTGCATCTCTATGACGTTCCTTTCTTCCAGCGAATGATCCAGGATTCCAGGTGTGTCGATCACTTGCCATCTCAAGTACTTGTAGTCCGTGTGACCGACATATAACGATTTCGTTGTGAACGCGTATGGCTGAACTTCAACGTCGGCTCGTGTGATCTGTAGAAAGGAAAGTTCATGTACCACGATATTCAATAAACAATTTTGTCCTGGAAAAATCTCTTGCACTGACAATAATAATGAAAATAGGGATATTACTGCAGTTATCTACCAACAACAGTAAGTTCTTATCTATCTCTAATCATTATCATCAACATGTTGTTGTATGAATAAATGTTTCAAACAAATGCTGCATGGTTTTCAGGAGAACTAAATATGTCAGCGTGTACCACCAGTGGATAGTTTAACATGTAGCATCGGTGGTAAACATGGCTTGGAATGTGTTAATACATAAAAAATGAAATCACCTTGTTTATGAAACTACTTTTCCCAACATTTGGAAAGCCGCATATTATAATGGTGCGTGTATAGGGATCTATACTGGGTAATCTGGCTAAATGCTGACGAACTTGTTCCAAATACGCTAAATTAGCTGCCTGCCTTTTCATTATCGTAGCCATACGACCCAAGGCAGCCTTCTTCAGTTGTTTACATCGATATAGAGAATCTCCAAACTTCATTAAACGCACGTAGTCCTTCGCCACACTGTTAGAATAAAGTACATTAATATTTGAACAGTATAAAATGTGATGTGTACTCACTTGTCGATTAAATGTCTCGCCATATTTATCTGACCAAGGGCTAGCTTGTAATGATCTTTATCGTACAAGACATTCATTAAATCAGCATAGAACGGATGAACATCGTCGAGCTTCGGAAATTCTTGAATGATCTGTGATAATCTGTCATGGAAATTCTGCTGTGTAAACTTCACTTTGCGGACATAGAAAGAACGTATCCTGGTGATCTTGTAATTCTTGTGAACGACTGTGGGTGTTTTACGTTGTGTCTTCGACAAGATTATGTCGATGAAGTCCTAACAAAAAGGGATGAATCGTTAATATTAAAGAATATTCATTGTAAATAGAGAACCGATGGTTAATCAACTAACCTTTGAGGTGGGGACCACCGCTATTTTCTTGAAATTGTACAAAGACATTGTTGCGTATTTTTTACCACTTCACGAAAATGACAAGTCTCACAAGACGCGCGAAACTAATTGCACTTTCGATTTTTAAACGCGGATCCCTAACCATGTACAGAACAGAAACACGTGTACGACATTGCAGAGCTACCACAATCAACCGCGATTGAGCGATTGTGCAGAAAGACTTCGAACACGTGAAACGTGAACGATGACAACGCTATGACGAGAATAAGGGAAACTTATTTATCCTTTACGTCCGAGATATCCTCTCTGTTTACGTCCTCAGAAGGGATTTTAAAATAATAAGAGTAAAGCATTGATATATATACTAGTATATATCAGTGGAGTAAAGTAAAAATGAACGAGTAATAAAATAATTCCCCTTTCCCCTCTAGGTACACTTTAACTTCGTGGTACTGCGCTTCTCGACAGATCCACAAACGAAGCCGGGTCTATAAATATATATGGTCTATGGTCTAAGCAGAGGTCTGTACAGCGCCAATACACGTAGCCGCAAAATGCTGAAACTATTAACCAAATATTACCGACCGAGCGTCGCAGATTGGCGACTACAGCGCTTCTTGTGTCGAAATTTCGAAGCTCCTTTCGGGGCCCGAACAGCGCCAATACACGTAGTGGCAACATGCTGAAACTAGTAGACACATTTACTGTCATTTACGACTGTTTATGACGTTTATCCAGAATGGTAGAATTTCAACATTTAAAAGATGCTGTCGGAAAATTGCACGAAAGTGTCTCGAATTTTCATGTTGGAGCAGTTTCCTTGGACGATTACAAGCCCACCGAGGAAAGAATAAAAAATATACGAGATTCGCTTACACAATTAAATGCAAGATTATTAATGCTGAAAGCAACCAATAAATTTAGTATGCGTATGAACTGCTACAAGAAATATTTTTTTCTTCTTTCTACTTTCAATATATTCAATAATTTTACTTGATTGTTCTAGAGAATACAGTACCTGAGGAAAGCATAGACAGTGTAACAAAGTTGCACGAAGCAACATCGAATTCCCTTTTAAATAGTAAAGCAATTAAGATGTGCCTTCATTCTTATACGATTCAAAATATTCTGAGAGGGGTAGAAGGTGACGAGGAGAAGCGAATGTAAATCTTCAAATTCTCAGACAATGTAAACATAACTAGTGGTTTGTAATGAATTGCTTGAACATTTGACTTCAGGAAAATTTATAGCTATATGCGTAAATTATTTACCATTAACGATGAAATGCTGGCGATACAGAAGGAGATCGACCAAGCAGTGCAGAAGCAGCTAGACTTAAAGATCGAATGTCAGAATATGATATTCGACCACAAAAAGTTTCTAGAGGAACAAGAAGAAATAAGAAATAGAAAGTTGCAAGAGAAAAACCCTAAAATCGCAAGGTACAAACCTTTTTAGTAAATCTTGTTACAAATTATTTATCATAGAGTTCATATTACGATGGTCAATTTATTTTTCAGCAACAAGAAGAAGCTAGTTCAAACACTAGATAAAATCAATATAATGAAGAAACTTATAGTCAACTTTATCGCTGCTTCGCACTACTTGCTGATGGAAGAACCAGTGTTGGTGGACATGTTAGAGAAACACAGAGATCTAGTCAATATAGACACGATTTTAAAAATGGTCCAAAAGTAATTGAAAAAATTAAAACACCACCGTACGTGTTTCAATGTAATCTCGTAACAGTATTTTTTACAATTATATATTAAATCATTAATTGTACATAACGGAATTTCTCAACTGTCTTCGTTGTATACCTTCCTTCGAAACGCATTGTGACCATCGCAGCATGATCCATTTCTTGAATGTTGATTCAAAAAAGAAAGATGATAGCGAACAGAAAATGGGAAAAATAACTCCACGCATATTTACAGGGAGTGATATCCAGCTGTCTTCTCCTCTTCGAAACAGCATTATGAGACGGCTCTTTTCATATACACCTATGTATTAACCCTTAGCACTCGAGTGGTGACTCAAAATATAGTTTGGATTATTAAACACGTTGTATCTAATCAATTACTAAACATTCAAGTATTGCAGGAGAAAAAATCATATACAATGGAATTGTTCTAGGTCCGAGGAAATGTTTAATTTTCCAGTTAAATTAGCTCCGACTGCAAAGGGTTAATCGTTGAATAACAGTTAGCAAGCCAGTGGTTAGCTGAAAGGTAGAACTCGAAAGCGTATTCGTCCGCTTAGGGGAGAGGGGTGCGCATTTGTTGATAAAATCAACTCGACGATCGTTTCTGTATCTGTCCCGTGAAATTTCATTTTTATTCAATTATGGTCCTGTTGAGTGTTCTCAGTCTATTTGATTCCTGTCCACTTTTTCCCCATTATCAACATGCAAACCGCTCTCCTCGTGATCTACACATTGAATCTCGCGTATTATAAACACATATAGGAGTCAACCGGAAATAGTACTCAAACAATTTAATTTCTATGTACATTAAACTTTTTTCTCTTGTTGTTCTGTTTGCCTTCGTCTTTAATAGTCCATTAGTTTATGGGTGTTCACAGGGGGATGGAAATGAAAACGAACTCGCTAAAGACGGATTAACAGAAAAGAGGAAAAAGTACGGTCAAAGGATGAACATGATCATGTTCATCACCGAAGGGAAGGGGGGATGTGTGTGTAGCGTGTATGTTTCTCTCGCAAAAAAGAAAAATTCGTCGGACATCTCTCTTTTTCACCGTCCGTTCATTAAGCGTTCGTGGACGCGTACGAAATCGACAATTTTTGTCTGTATCTGTTTCTTCACGTCCGTGTAAATCGGCTCGTTGAATTAATTACTACTAATCACGATCTCTCACGATCCATTTCGCTCTTTCTCTCTCTCTCATTCTCTCGTCCGATCTCTCGTCGTGATGAACACATCCGCTTTTTATATTTTTTACCACCGTCGTCGTGGTCACGTTGGTAAGAAAAATTCGTCGATCGCCGTCGGGTTTCGCGTCGCAACGACGGTAAAACTACAGTGGTAAGAATATAGCTTATTAATTCGCCATTACTGATATAGTTTATGTATATATGTATATGTATATATAATTTGAAGCTGATACAATCTCCCTGACATTATCCGACACTCGATTATCCCTCGTTCTCTCTTTTCGTTCCCATTTTCTTCGTGTATCCCATGTGCGTACTCTTCTTTCTCTCCACAATAATAATTTTCTATTTACAAAAAGTGCACCGATACAAGTCAAAGTTTTTCATAGTCTTCCTTTTCTCTTTTCTTTTTTCTACTTCCCCCGCTGCACGTCATTTAGTTAATTGGATTCTTCCTCACACCCCTACCCCTTCGCGCGTCTCTCCCTTTTGTTAAACAACGGACCATCATCGGAACATACTCTCATTTACACATGGGCACGCTATTGTTCATCGGTAATGCACGTGAACTGCCAATTCCATACAAAGTGGCGAACAATCGGTCGGACACGAGCTACCGTAAATTCGTTCTCGGCGATAGATATACATGCTAGTTAAAAAAAGAGAAACGAAAGTAAAACGAAAGTAAAACGAAAACAATAATCGTAGCGACTTAGTAGCAATTAATAATCGCCGTCAAAACGCACTGCACAGATCGCATTGTTATTATCGTTATCATCTAAATCACTTTCTGGAGGGCGAATCGCGCGACGAATTTCCTATTAGAAAAGCACAAATGACAATGATTCCTCTTCCATTGCTTTTTACAATTGAAACGTGACGCGACGAGGATAGATAGAGGAAACGTCTCGAATCTCATTTGTGCGACTCACATATTCGATCGCGAGAAGCGTCCGTTTCCGTTTCTCCGAAAGACGCGAAAGTTCCGCTACGGTTGAGAAAGAAGCACAAGGCAATTGTTTAACAATTTTTACAATGAATCGACGCTTCTAGAGGATGCGGGACCGAATGCGGGAGTCGCTACAGGATTGCGCACTGAAGATAAAGATATAAACGGATCTTTATGCAGAATAAAAATATTCTACTTGAACTGCAACAAACCGCAGTCGCATAAAAATTTATTTTCCTTCTTAACCCTCTGGACTTGAGGCAATTTTAATTCCGGAATCAAGACATATCTTTCAACCTAGAAGATTCTTATTGTGTGTACTCTTTTTCATACCATGCTCATGAGAATGAACCTGTTTTCTCATAAATTTGAATTTTTAGCGATTTATAGCATAAGTATTTAATAATTCAAAAACTGTTCAAATTCCATTCTCGGTGATTTTTTAAATTTGGTGGATACGAATTTGATATAATACCTCATACAATACTTAAATGTTTAATAATTGATTAGATACCAACATATCTAATAGTGTAAACAATATTTTAAATAATGGTACAGCAATTTTTAGTGGCACCTCTCACAATCACCTCTCGAGTGCAAAGGGTTAATAGGTTTAATAGATCGAAAATAATATGTATAACAATATTTTGAAATTCTTCTAATGTTTTCGCTGTTCTAAATTACACCTGCTCACTGTTGCCATAAACGCATAAAATCCGCTGTCTAGACAAAATCAAGGATTACCTTTTAACAACAATGTCTAACAACATAGGGGAATAATTTCTCCTTCCAGTCGCAACACAATGATAAAAAGGTTGAGACGAATTTGCTTGACAAGTAGGCAAAGCGTTGACAGAAAGTAGTACGATCATGTTCTCGTCGAGAATCGCGAGGAAATGAAAGACACACATAGACGTACGTTGAACTTGGTCCGATCTATTCGCACCAATTTACAAATATACAAATAAGTCGCGCTCGCAACAGAACATTACCGTTCCGATCGACAGACAGAAGGGTTGATCGCAGTCGTCGGGACGCGTGCAAACAGCCTTCCTTTCCCTATCTGTCTCGTTTCTTACGGAGTACACACGAGAGTGAACAAGAACAAAAAAAAAAACAAACAAGAAAAGATAAACGGCGTAGAGGTCGAGCAAAGAAAAACACAGGATCGCCGAAAGGAAAAACGATTCTCGTAACGCGTCACTTCTCTCTTCTCTATTCCTTCCTTTTTGTTTTTCTTCGCTCACAACCATACTTAACCAGCAGTCAGTCGTGTTCGTATCATAAAAAGTCGGTGACGCTTTGAAAAATCGACTAAAAAAACTATAAACTAAATTGCAACGTAAGTTGCAGCGTAATCGCGCCAATGATCTGTGGCAGAGTAGCGATTTATATCATATATATAAATATGGAGTCTCTCGTTTTCACCCATTCGTTCATCCATTCGCTCATCCTTTCACTCTCCATGGAGGATATTACCTTGAATGTGGTGTACATGCGTGTATGGTTTGTGGGTGATCGTTTGCATGTAACTGTGTGTGTGTGTGTGTATATCCGTCAAGAGATCGTGCTTACAGACGAGATACCGTCTACAGACGAAAAATAGAATAAAACTTAAAGAGACGTCGGCTTAAGCATCCGTGTAAACGTGAAAGGACTTTCTCTCTCTTTCTCTCCCTCTCTCCGCGGACACGTGCGGACAAATTGGGACAAATTGGGACAAATTTGGGACCCAAGGGCTGCCAATAGCGGGCCAAAAACCCTTCCCTTTCTCCCCCGAAACCTTCCATCCACGGTCCATCAATTTCACCCTCTCTCTCTCTCACTCTCTCTCTCTCTCTGTCTCTATCTCTCCTTTTCTTTCAGACACTGGATAACTAGACGCGCGCGCGAGAGAGAGAAAGAGAGAGAGGGAGAGAGGAGATATGGAACGTGCAGCAGTATTGAAATCGAAAAAAAATCAACTTGAAAAAGCCTATTTCTTTGTGAACATTTTATAGAAAGATTCATTTAAATATCTGCACAATGACAGAAGTTATAAAACATTGTTTTGAACTTTAAACGCATTCACCTCAAAATCACATTTTTAAGAGAAAATCATCGGACGTGTTTCCGCGAATTTATTTATTTACCACAATTTTTGCCTGAATTCATTCAAAGATGATTCTGATTCTGAGTACAGAAATCATTCGCAATATATCATCTTTCTTCTAAAACTATGTACATACGCCGATCATAACTGCGCGCACAGTAACTTCAACAATTCTCAACATTCTGACGATTATTTTTTTTTAGATTAGTCATAAATTTATCTAGGATTAACTATAAAATGTGTTAAAATACATTCGCGGAACCGTATAAAGTAACCAATATTGCTGCACTCTCTTTAAAGTATCACAACAAGGTCGAAACGCTGTACACATCACATACTTGCACTCTCTCTCTTTCTCGCTCGTTTTTCTCTAAGTACATACATAAAGGATCCTTTCTGTCGTCGGATGTGCTTGGCCACTGAAATAGTGGACGCAACGTGTACGGGCACTCGCGGCACGTCAACACGGTACATTGCTATGGCTCGGGAGTGGTGTATACGCGTTTTTTGACCTTCGGACACGAGGATCTTATTCAACGATCATCCTCGCGTGGAACAGTCGTTTATACCGCTCCTTGATTACTCTTTTGCAAGAAGAAAAACATATCTGCGCTAACTCGCCGATTCAACGGAGTAAAATTGAGACCGATATGGTTGATTATCAACGCCTGGAACTACTTTGTGGACATCGAATGATTTGCATTATTAGCTCCGAAGCCTATTGCTAGACTCGACGACCTTCTGGTAAAATAAATAATTTTTGAAAGAGATGATTTGCGATTTTGAAAGAGAATTTTATCCGAGGCCGATTTACCAGTGTAAAAACGCTTAAAATGTGAGGATAAAATGATGTTTAAATACGGCGTTGATCTATCAACATTTTCGGCGTCCAGTTTACTCGCCCAGAGCTGTTTTGTTACAAATCTGTTCTCTCGTGTTTCTAAGGCGTCCTCTTTCTCCGCTGAACATTTTTACTCTAGAATGAAAGATCTATGCACATCGACTAATGCCTTTGTTTTCATCGTTCTCTCCGGTGTCTCTCTATCAGCTTAACGACAGCATATTTACTCCTTGGCAACTACTAATACACTTACGGCGATACATGCGTTTACTTTCGAACAGTAACTTTCTCGTACACCTACGCGCAATACAATGTTTAGTGGTAATATTTAGAGATAACGGACACGTTTAGAAAAATCGATTTCTCTCTCTCTCTCTCTCTTCTTTTTTTACTCTTGTTCTTTTTCTCACTCGGCGAAGAAACGAGAGGATGTTTTACGATGATAGAGAGGACATGGATCCTCTCTAATTATTACGATCGTCGCGTTGTATCAAGTGTGTACGTGTGTGTCGCTAGAATTCCATCTAATTTCAAGACGCGAGAAAACGAGGATTGAACGTTATCGATGGTCAGTCTGCGAACGAACGGACGATGCGAATTCCCGCGCGAACATTAAATCTAACTTGTGTTTCCGGCGGCAGAGAACGACGAACAAGAATTTGTAAGAAAACGCTCAGAGGCTCACGAGCCACGCTTTTACGCTTACTCGTTCAACGCTGAACGTACCGAGCGCTGAAAACGAATGCTGTACACATTGTTTTCTAAAAACGACGCCATCGAATTTATTTACATTTGCCCGCGAAATCGGCAACAATCTATTTCCACACCTTTTCCGCACGCTGGAATCAAGAAACTCCCTGAACAATTCTGTGGTTGCAAGGAATGACGCCGTATGTCACAATTTCAAAAAATTTGAGTTTACGCAATAATTCTGTGGTTGTCAGGAAAAATGCCGCATGTCACATACTTTCACATGACTTTTTCTGGTAAATACATAATACAAATTTTTTCCTTGCAACCACGGATTGACGTATTTACCAGAAAAAAGTCATGGAAACAAATTCGAAAGGTTCAGAAAAATAATGCAATTTAACTGATGCCCTATGTCAAAGCATTAGCGGATCGAAACTTTAAACGGCAACCACAGAATTTCCCACGGTAGCGTCTAGATGATTTCTGTGGTTGTCAGGAAGAATGCCACATGTCACATACTTTCACTTTTGAGATATTGCCGTTTAAAGTTTTGATCACTGATCGCTTTGGCATAGGACATCGGTTAAATTACATTATTCTTTTGAGCCTTTCGAATTTATTTTCATGACTTTTCTTCTGACGAAGTCGTAAATCCTATACTATAAAGCTCAATTAATGCATAAACTCAAGTTTTTTGAAATCATGACATGCAGCGTTCTTTTTAACAACCACAGATTTGTATAACGGTGAAATAAAAGAGTCCAGAACCGGTTGTACGACCTGCGGTGGTACGTTTAGCGTTAATCGGTCATAAGACGAGATCCTTTTTCCCTCTTCGTCAACGTCGGGTTTCGCGCGCACCTTAAGTATCTCTTGATCGCTCGAGTGCGTTTCGAGAATATCCTACACGGATCTCTATCGTATATAATAATAATGTATATATCACTGCGCAACGCTGTTGTCTCGGTTGACCTCGTGATACCGGAAGTCTCCTCGACGTGGTTCCTCGCGAAAAAAAATACACTGCACCACATTTTTTTTTTCACAGTTCTCGCGAATATATTTCTATCTACTCCTCCCCCGTTTGAACGTGTCTTTTCACGTCGATTCCGAAGAAGTTTTCTGTCTTGTTTCAGACGGTATCGAAAATCGGCTGGTAACATCGACGATCAATTACAGGCGTGCTTTGGTTCTCTGTTTTTCTGTGTTTCTTTTCGCTCGTTTGCACTCTCGCGGTGCTCGAGGAAACGAATAAAAAGAGGAGGCTCTTTCACACTCTCTTTCACTCTCTCTCTCTTTCTCTCTAATTGAAAATTCCTCGAATGTCTCGGCTTGTTTTTTTTTCTCTTGGTAGAACACGGATGAACGGTATCGGTCTTGTTATATCTATGTATAGTTTCTCACGACCTACGCCCTAGGAGATTTGTTCGCGGCGGACATTTCTATCTACGGACAAGTAACTCTTACGTGCTTCTTCACTCTCGATATGTTATGTGAAAACGGAGCTTGGACTCACCGGCATATACTACGCTTTTCCGACGACTCATCGCGAAAAGCATGAAACTGAAATCAACTTCCCGGGTTTCTATTTTTCTTTACTCAATTCAATTTTGTTCATTCACCGATCTATTCAACCCTGCACGCTCCTCAGGGTTCAAACTCACCGATTTTCTCAATTTTCCATAGATAGTCTTAATCGTTTGATTTATTTCTATTCATTTTGTAACGATGTACTCTCTACGTGCCCCGCAAGTTGTCTCCTGGCAAGAATTCGAAAGGAATGCGGCAGCAAGCCGTCCGTTTCGATCATTCCACTAGCACTTTCGGTTATAGCCGAATTATTGGCTAAAGTGTGTGACTATTGCCTGCGAGCGAGGACCCCCTTTGCCTCTGTGCCGTTTCGAGGGACAACTTGTGAAACACTGAGAGTACTACAGTCTTCGCTCGCATAGTGTTACTACCTCAGAAAGTGTAGAGGTAGAGGTACTACGTTTTTTTTATGTTTGCCGAACATGAGTGGACAAAGAGGGAAAGCTTTTTATTTTTCATTCTTTCTAACAGAACTTTTACCAACATATTTGTGAGATTTGTCGAATTAATAAGTGTCTAAATACCGGCACAATTTCGACCATATTTACCGATTTAAAGTGTGATCATAACTCGCTATGATATAGGTAAATATGATTGAAATTCTGTCGAGTTTAGTCTTCCTTTTACCCAGGAAATCTCACAAATATGTTAGTAGAAGTTCCGGAAATAAAGAACAAAAATAAAAAAGTAACACTATCCGTACAGACGAAAGTGACACTATGCGAGGGAAGACTGTACTTCTTGAATCAATTTGTATTCTTCACCCTTCGTGCAACTGTTCCCGAGAAGCGCACAAACTCTAATTAATCTTCGACTAATTTCCGTGTACGTTCTCTGCGAACATTCTCCTCGAGAACTTTAACGGAACTGTTCATGTAAGTATTATAGCACGTTGCGCTCATGAAGACTTGGGAAGTTTACAGAGTCTGTAAACGTTCCTTTCTGGAACATCTTGTTGCTGGAGTTGTTGCTCAGTTCAAGACGAACAAAATGTTGACTTTCGGAGTTGAGGGGAGAGGGTTTGTTATAAAGGAGTCCGTAGCACGAGCGACAATTAGCAACAAAAAGTTCCGTGGTGTTTCCTTTGGTGGATACACAGCTTTATTAAATAATATACAATTAAGTGAAACGCGTCGCGTACCCGACGCAGGATATAGCGGCTCCGTAGCAAAATATTTGTTCATACATTATGTACAAGTGCGGTGTCTTCATGAACGTATTGTTTGCGCAAGGTTGTTCCGTAAACTTCGCGACCATAGTGCAGTCCTCTGCATTTCCAGTATAAAAATAAGAAAAAGATAACGCATTTATCAAAAAGCGATAACGAAATCCTTCATGATTTCAGAGTGACTCTTTGTCCTGGTCATAGTTATCATTTCTTGTATACATAACGCTTTGACGACCGCTGTAAAGCGTACATCTTGCTAGTCATGTTACTAACTAGCATCACAATACAGTTCATTCTGAATATCCCTCGATAATTATAATAATTGTGCGAAAAGCGCCGACGGTACGCAAACGATCAGCGGCGATCAAAGCGTTAACATTAATCACTTTCTAGGTCCTACGCAAAATCGGACGCAAAATCGCCGCGAAATTTTCGGACACTTTGGATAGAGCGAGCGGCAGGCAGTGTGAGGCACAAAAGAAGTCGTGAAAGGTAAAACGAATTCGCTAAACTTACGATCAACGCGATTATCAAGATCACATCTATAGCGTTAATACTGTTTCACGTTCGCTTTCTGTGGCTCATGTACAATTCAAAACATGACAGAAACGAAGGGAAACAATAAAGGACAAACGAAGCAAATAATCAGAGAAATTCGACGGTAACGAAACATTCATTATTCATTAGTATGAATCTGTTCTTTCAGTTTCATGCCTTTCCAGCTGGATCGGACAGGGCGAGCGTGTTTCGGACCTCGACAGAAGCGGAAGTTTCAGTGAAATGAGATCTCGGCTTTGACTCGACGATCAATCTACCGGACGTCCGAGCGACTCGGCCTTAATTTCATATAAAAATCACTTTCGTCGAAGCCTGGCTAGTCGTATCGCAGTTCACGCGCGGATGTTTTTTCGATTTATTCGTTTATTTAGCCCTTAACTGCCTGAGAGGATTCTTGCGAAGTATTTTTACACAGAACAATGTTTCTATTTTCTAGCGAAGTTGGTATGTATTACATATTAACCCTTATATAGCCAACCAAAATGTATAGATTATTTAAAACCTTTTGTATTTAACATATTTCATATTTGCACAAATTCTCATTTTAACACATTACCGACCGGTGATTATTGCATAATTTTGAAAAATCGATTGTTCATGGCTAAACACTTTTTAAGTCACCCTCAACAACGTTATCTAATACTTTCATTTAAGATTGTAATGTAAAAGAAAATTTCTAAGCTTTCATTTGTTACAGCACAATTATTGAAAATCCTATTAATAGGCTTTCGGTAGGTAAAGTGTTAAGACTACGAATTAATATATTAGCGTGCAAAGAATGCACATTCAGAGAAATTTGCAATATTTTTATAGGAACATTAACAAGTTATCGAATGAAATGCAGTAAATGGGGTACCTAGTTAGCTACACAATGGTTAAGAATAAAATTGCCATTGGTGTAAAGAATTTGACAAACTATCGGAGAGTCGATTCAGGCAGTCGAGGATCGATTAAACTGTCATAACAGTCCAAGCTCTTTGATTCCAGGCGATTGTTTAAATAAAACCTCTGAAATATATCGCTCTAATCCGTCCGGTAGTCTGAGAAACGTCGGTACAAGTATCGCAACACATTAGCAGTCGCAGCAATCGGCTATTTAATCATTAGCTGATCGCCAAACCGGCGTTAACATGATTCAACAATGAGTGTGTGTATGTGTGTATTGTGTGTGTGTGGGTGTGTATGTGCGTGTGTGTGTGTGTGTGTGTGTCGTAGGCACGAACGCGTTCTTTCACCATCGGCACGTCAATTCCTATAACGTTAGTTTTTTCTCTGTTTCTTTATTTTCTTCGTTACGCGCAGCTAGGTGCTCGGGTGGACACCGAAATTTGCCGGGTAATATATATATTATGTATATATATATATATATATGTTTTTATATATATAATATGTATATATGTATACTGAACTTTACCGAGGCCCTTAAACTCGAGGGCCCACGGGGTCGTCCTCAGTCAACGGTGGACACGAGAGAGTTTTACAATACGTTGAGAAATGGGTGTAGAGTTTTATAACACATCGACGTCGTGAATCGGCGACAATGATGTTGATCCAACAAACGATGATGGTGTTGTGTGTATTCGTGGGCACGAGATGACAATGACAATCATATTTACGAATAATAATAATAATAATAAAATAATAATAAAATAATAATACAATAAATTGTGAAATTAAAGGATAATCAAATTGTAATGAGACATTGTAAATCGTAAAAGGAGAGACAAAAAGGAAGAGAGGAGCAAAAAAATAGTTAATCGTGATAATAATCATGATAATAATAGTAGTAATAATAGCAGTAATAATGATGGCTGTGTGGTGGTGGTTGGATTCGATTGCGGCGTTGTTTGCGACGTGTCATCGTGGCCCGCGACGACAAATCCCGAAGAATCGATCGATTTCCGGTCTTCTTCGACAGTATCCGCCATTTCGGTGAACCGACGATCCTCCGACGAAGATTCGACTCGTTGATCCGCAAAGCCTCGACGACGTCCCGATCCTCGCAGACTCGCACCGCACTGTTACACGCGCACTGTACTGCCCCCCCAAGATCGACGACAACAGACAGTCACTTTTGCCTTCCACTTTTCTTCTTCTTCCGCTTGAAGAAGCAACAGCATCTGTAAAAAAAACCAACACTAATAGGACTTAGAGTCGTCTTCTTTCGTACGTCTTACGCTAGGACACCAACATGCAGCACGACAACGGGACGCAGGGGAGCACGCATTCCAGAAAAGCTTGGGTTTTCACTTTTCTTTCGGGTTTTGGTTTAGTTTCTGTTCTCTGGATAGAGTGATGGCTACAGGCTGTGTCCAGACACGGAGGCGTGTGTCGAAGAGTAGTATAAGAGCAGAAGTAGTTGAAGTGGGTGCTGATGTCCTGGCTAAGGAACACTACTTGGAAGGATAGACGATGGTTTAGCTCATAGACATTTAGCTAAAGATGAACAGGGTTTAACTAGCAGATTTAATATAAATTTATAAGAATTTATAATATGATGGTGTTAATGTGAATGAAGATGTATCAATTCAGGTAAGATGAGGGAGCCTGATTGTTTTGACAACTCAAATGTTTGTGTGAAAGTACCTCATTCTTTGTCTCAAAGAGAAACAGACATGCCCAATTTGAGTTTAGTGCTTTTTAAATACAATATAACAAGTTTTATCGAAACGATGAAATTATTTTATTGAAACAATAGGAATACTTAATGAATTTAACATTAAACCTACCAAACGTTACCGATCGTACAACATTGTACGTGAATTGAGAATTAAGGGTTAATAAAGAAACGTCTTCTCGACATCGAAGATGCCTCTTTCAAAATGTTCATACCCTTTTTTTTCTTTCGCCACGCACACAAAACAAAAATCGTTCTTTAATCTTCGAGAATCGGTATGGTTTTTTATTTGGATCACTGGTGAAGCTTAGGGATATTGTACTTCTTTCGAATGTTAGCCCGAAGGAATCTCTGTAATGGCCACTTGTGCTCAGCTAGTAAACCAAGTTCAGGAATCGGATTGGAATGATCGGTGGACGTAGGAGTATGTGAACTTCGGCGTAGAAACTTTCCGCATCCACGACAACGCTTTTTGTTTGTAGACAAAGATTTGATTCTGAAATAGGATAGATAGGAGATTTAACATGTATCATGCAGAAGGTATGAGTTACAAGTAGAAAATTCCTGCTACAAGAAAGAATTTACTAGGTTTTCATTGCACTTGTGTGTGGAGAATATTGTTTGTTCAAGGTCGAGAGTCCTTTTTCTTATGGGCGTGGTGTAATGAAGCGGTGGGCGGTTGATCTGTGGTGAGAGCCACGCCCAGTGACCTTGAACAGACGATATTCTCCGCTACCGATGTTATAGGATCGTTGCTACCTTTCTACCATGTTAATTACACTATTCAAATGGTCGTTAATATTCATTTATGGAGAGAACCCAGAGGCATGCGAATTAATGCGTGTTAGAACTTTGGCTGGAGGAAGTCTATTCATTTTCTATGAATATGATGTATTTAAAAGGAGCTTGATCATTTTATTCTAAATAACAATCTCGAAAGAACTGACTAGATTATTAGAATTGTGAATGAAATTGCTGTTGATCGATTTCTATTACTTGGACAGACGATATACAGGCATTAATTCGTGATTTAAGGGGGGTGGACTCGTTTCTAGGATTGCAAAGATGGGGTTTTTCAGTAGTCAAAAGTGCTAGATAAAAGATCTAGACCACAATCGTCCTTAAAAGTCGAAAAGTCGAAAAGTTGCATTATTATTATTGCAACTTGATACTTTATGCAAATTACGCCTTGTAAATGTAAAAATGAGACTTTTGAGGACGATTGCGGCCTAGACTGATCTTTTATCTAGCGCTTTTGACTACTGAAAAAAACCCATCTTTGCATTATCAAGAAATGAGAAGGCGCGTCCCGGACCCTTGCAATCCTGGAAAAACGAGTCTACTCCCGTAATGAAATATTGAAACGGTTAATTGAGAATAAGATGTAGCAGAGTACTCTTAGGAAGATTCAAGTGTTGTCAATCTAGTGCATGAGATCTACAGCCAATCTGACCGGTCGATTAACAAAAGATCAAATTGATTAATACTAACTTGGTTTCGTCGACCATGTCCACCTCTTGCGGCGCTGTGATTGGTGTATTCGAGTGTCCTGCTGTTGGATCGTCGTTCGCCAACTCTCCGTTCGTCGAGGACACCACCTAAATATACAACAAGAACCATCGTGAGAATGATTTTCATGAGTCTTGCCACACAACCGATCGCATAAACAAAGAAAACAAAGAGAAATAGAGAGAGAGAGAGAGAGAGAGAGAGAGAGAGAGAGAAAAGTATGGTATAATACATAATGTATAAAAATTACTGGAAAAAACGTGACGACCAATGGGATACTCTGTACACCGTGAGCCGAGAAACGATCTATGTGGAGAACAAGGATCTAGCTACACACGTGATAACACAACGAGTACACGAGTATTTACGTGGAAGGATGTAACACATAATACAAAGAGTTCTCTAAGTCGCAAGGAACAAGATAGTAAATTTTACGTGAAAACAAGCGGCACTTTATATTCATGAGACGTTCTCAATACAAACGAAGTGAAACTCTAAGACGTGATATAACTAATTTAACTCGGTTAATAAGTCGCTCTCGGACGCCGCGTCGGCAGAGAAGAAAAAAAAAACGGATCGAAAAAAACGCACGGAAAGAAACGCCGCGCGAGAGCGAAGACGGTTCTCTTATCGGCGTTCGCCGATTTTCTTTTTCGCGTTATTTCGCCTCTTTCGATGTTTTACTGGAAAACGCGCGTGTCGGGCGGTCGGGATTAGTGGCGGTAAACAAACGACTGTGAGTCGATCAACGATACAATAGTCAACATGCTGCAACAAACCAACTCTCGCAACCTCTAAACTGACCATAATCCATTGGCGCTTCGCCTAGAAATAGAGCGAACAGTCAACAAACTGTCCGGGCGCCCGTGCGCGTCGTTCTCCTGGTCGAGACAGAGGGGGGGATTTTTGGGAGAACGAGAGTGAAAATTCGGGGGGAAGAGCGTCCTGTAACTCGTCCTTGATTATTTCTTCGGTTTTGTACTCGTTAAAAAACAATTTCGAAAGATAAAGTTCGGTGGCGATCGAGGAGAGAGAATAGTTCGAGATTTTTGTCACGAAAGAGAAATATGAACTGTGAACATAAAAAAATGTTCACAGTGCTGTTATTCCAGCAAAAGTACAGATTATATCATAATCAAAAATGTAATCGTTTCATGATTAATAATTAATACAGCAATCACGAACGTCGATTACAACAACTTCTGATTCCTTCTATATTCCCCTCTCGTGACAAGAATTTACACAGCACAGGATGCACGAAGACGCTTAGAAGTGTACCACAGTGGTGCGATTTCTTGAATCAGGATACTCAATTATTTTCTCACAGAATAACGCTCTAGTCTTTCAGGAGCAATTGTAAAAAACGAAAGACATTACTTTAGAACAGAGCCGGGCAGAACTGTTTCCCCGCTTCCAACTTCTTCCCCACGCTTCACTCCTACCTTGACTTTATCTCCAGAGCCGCAGAGTTTCTTAGTTTCTTTCGTAAGTCCGAATGGTAGGAGACGCTGGTGGACACTGAGAAGTGGGGAAAAGAAGCGGTGTGCGGCTCACGGGCCGCCAGTTGCTCGGTTCTGCTCTAGAATCTAACCCTTAGCACTCGAGCGGTGCTAAGGGAACAACATGAAGAATCGTCGACTTTGCCGTTCTCCAAGTTTCTGTTTAAGAGAAGCGGATCCAACGCGACACGAACATATTAGAAACAGAAAACTGTGTAACGAGGGAAAGAAAGGAGAACGGACAAACGGACGGACACGGTATAAGGGATCCCGAGGTGTCCACTCACCTGTACTGAACCGTGCCTATCAGCGGGTGTCAACGTACCACCGGCTCCTGATTGCTTCACTGTATCTGGCCACGTGGTACCCACCCCTTTACCGCCCCCGCCTCCCACCCCTGGTGCTGTCACATCCTAAAGGAACAAGCACGAGAATGTTGCGAAAATTTTCAAACCCGTTAGCGAATTACAAAAGAGGATTAATATTTATATATATATATTTAAAAAAAGAACAGATGAAAAAAAAGTCGTGGCACCTTTCAGAACTTGAGCACCACATGAATACTGTCCATCGCGAATCGTGTGTTCGTTGAACTTTCCATATTTTGCTGTTCGATGCGGATGAATACGTTCCGACGCATTTTTTCTTTACTTTCTACGTTGTTGATACGTGTGCGATACCAATAGCATGATAGTATTTAAGTAGATGAGTCTAGGTCTGAGTAACTACGGCACTAACTACTGTACGATGTATTGTATGCGGTTGTGTGATTGATACTGGTGGATACTGCCAACTGGAAATACTTAATTACTGCTTCTTTTACGACGATTCTTCGTACACGCGCACAACGAAATTCGAACAATGAATTTCACAGTTTGAAATTAATTTTCCGACTCGCTTCTAAGAATCCGCGTAAGTCGAGGACTTACTGTACTGATTTTTCATCGACAAGAAAAATGTAGTATTTCTTGTCCTTTTTAAATTATATTCGCAATCATATGGCAGAGGTTCGATGAAAATGGCAAACAAAAAGATGAATCGTGCACGAAGAACCGTTGGCCAGCGATTTACGAAAATCAGTGTGGCTTACGTAGTTGCCCTGCATTTCGATGTGAACCTCATCCAACATAAGGACAACATCCTCCTCAAAATCATCGTATTCCTACACATCGGGGATTCCCGTGATTCGCAAAGGAACAAGAATCGTTTATTGTATTTGTTTCTGTTTATTTCTCGCGCGAACGCAAACGGAAACGAACGACTTTTCAAAATATCGTCTAAAAAAAACTTTTCCCGTACCCGGATTGGTTATATCAGTCTTCAAATCTCGAACGAACAATATATATATATATATACTTTACACAAGAACGATACTAAAAACAAAAACAAAAAAATATTGAAAAAAAAAAAGAAACAAGAAAATGTAAAACAGAACGGTGAACAAACGTCTCTGTGTGTTTTGCCGGTTACGTGTGTACGTTCATGCGGTTATTCGATCAGTAAGTATTCAATGAAATAAAAAAGCTTCACACATCCATGCTCTGTTCAAGAGAAAAGAGAACAAAACTTCATAACGAGTGTATAGGTAGAAAAATGAGGATGAAAAATTCAGGATCGCGTACCTTGTACGGATGCCGATCGCGATTCGGCGACACAATGATCTCCTGTCCGGTCTGCAATGATCCAACAGGCGTCGACTGGAAATCAGAAAAGAGGAAAGAATCGTTATAGTGAGACGATCATCGCACGCAGATGGAGACGGCTACTGCTTTCTCTTTCTACACGTACATATACATGATCAACGTCGTTATAACATACTTGGAACCAACGAATGAAACGCTACTGTCGCCGATGTTACGTGTTCGACAGTGATTTATAGTTCGGGGAAGACTGCTCTTCGAAACTGCATGGGGTATTAAGAATCTATGGTCTCGTTGGCGATCGGGACGAAGGATTTAATGTGACATGGATTTTCGTAATCTTACACGGTATCGTACGATTAATGCTATCTCTCTGCGAAAAGAAACCATCCAATTAAGTCCATCGAATTGGAGAATGATCAGACACCTAAGTTCTCTGTAGTTTCCAAGCGTGAATCAAGCGTTTCTCGAAGAAGATGGGGAGGATGGATGTGTTCAGGAAATGATTTTTCTATTAGAGATCCCCATTTCGCGTGTATTGAACTTTTAATTACTCGCATATAGTACGTACAATCTGACAACTTTAAATCTAGCGTTTCAAGCATGAACAAAGGTGTCGACTACACTAGCAAATATTTATTTGGCATTAACGTAGTTATATTTTATTGAACAAAAATCTATTTATGTTACGTATAAAGTAGAGTGCGAGTAACTGAAGGTTAAATACACGTGTTCAAAACCACGTTCTCTATTTTGTACTCGGACGTCCGTGTTTCAGCGACCAGCAATATTTGTTGTTACTCGGCTGTTCTCAGTTACAGATACTAATCTTCAGAGAATTTCGAATACTTCTGTAATGATATTTATATACATATTTTACAGGAAGACACGTTGCCTTTGAATGTAGAATAAACGTCCTTAAAATAATTAGTCTTAACACTACCGAATAACGCAAAGAACGTATACTATTTCATTAATTTTCTCTGCGTTTTATTTTCGTTGAGTCTATGCAATTCTACCGTTAATTAAAATGATTGACTAGATTTTTGCAGAGGTCCATGACTAGAAGACGATTCAAAAAAGAAGAGGAGACGGAAGTAAGGTTGGAAGTTCTTCGCGCGAAACAGCTCGGAGATTGCAATGCTGGACGAAACAAAGGCCCGAAAACTCTCGGAATCGTCCGATGCGGTTTACTGGTTTGCAAAGCAGGGTTACGCATGATCGCAGGGAGTTAGGCGCGAATTTCGGTCACATTCGATCGCTGTCGATGAAAAAGCAACGCAGTGGTTCGTTGAAACGTGACCCACCTTGTCGGATTTCGTTTTTCCAATGTGAGAGGGAGGCGCGTTCCGCAGCTGTCTAAGTTGATCGAAGTTGGGTGGCTAGAGATATATTGGGGGCAGCATGCAAACGTTAAAAATCGGTGAAATACGGTTTTTACCGGGTCGAGACGCAGAGGGGAAACGTCGGAGGAACACCCAGGGCGAGTTTACTTACCCCGAAGAGACGATACCTCGGAGTTTTTTTGTTCTGTTTTCTCGTCGTTAACGGTACAATACCATACAGAGATTCAAGGAGGACTAACTCGGTGAACCGTGCTGATGCTGGGGACGACGAACTATTCCTCTGGAGGCCCGACTCGCTTTTAAAAATAATTAGTGTAATCGAACACAAAATGATAAAGACACAAGAAGAATTTAATGATATAATTATATTGTTTTTAAAAGGGAAAACTTATTTTTATTTAACTTCTGTTTCTATTTCTACTTCGACGAGTAGCAATTTGCGATTTTTTTCCTTGTCACAGTTTAGAAGGTATTTTTAGTAAGCTGAAAGAATTAAAATAGATTTTCCGGCCGTATTAATGTCTCTCAATATTCGAAGAAGCTGTAAACCTTGTAACTAGCTCATTTTTAGCACAACAAAAGTTCAAGACAGTTCCCTCGGCAGTAGCATCGCCTCTCAATATATAAAGAAGCTATAAACCCGGTAACTAGCAATTCTCTCCTGCACGTTATCATTAAAAGGGATTCGTAGCCTGAACAAAGATTCAAAATAGACTCCATCAACCGGCATTAACATCTTCAATATTCGAAGCAGCCGCCGTTACGAAAATACTCAAACGGTACGAAAAGCTATTAAGACCGTCTCGAAGGAATAGCTTCACTTTAGACTTCTTCGTATCTCTAAAGATTGAAATCGTGTCGGTCTAAAACGAGTTCTATCCCCATCATCTGCTACTTCAAAAATGAATCGCTTAACAAATTCCAATTAGTCTGCTTCCCAGGATCAGCACAGTCCTCCAAGCAGATCAGTTCGACACAGAAAGAGAATGGTAATATCGTTGTTAATCTTTTCTCCTTAGAAAACAATCATAGTTCAGACAGATCAATTCTTTAGATATCGACTCTTGCGATTCGTTCCCGGATACGAGCAGCATCACGACAATTCGTTCTTCGGTTCTTGCATGCTTTTTGCAAAGGGGGTGGTTTATTTAAGGGGTTCGGTGTGGAATCAAAAAAGTGGTAAGATAGAGAGACTATTGAATGGGGGGGTGTGTTGGTTCTTGGGGAGCGAGGTTCTGGTTCACTTGACAAACGGGTCACGCACCATCGTCTTGCCGGTCCAGTCGAACTCGCCGTCGTTGACGAAACCCCGTTTCTCGTAGAGGTCCTGGAACAGGTTCCTCAGGTACTCGTAGTCGGGCGTCTCGAAGAAGTCAAGTCTGCGGACGTATCGCAGGTATTTCGCCATTTCCTCGGGATGCCCGTCGCAGAGGACCTCGATCGGCGTGTTCCGCTTCGTCTCGCCGATTTTCTGATACCGCTCCTTCAACGTGTCCGCCTTCAGACCCTGCCAGGGCAAGCTGCCCCGCAGGAAGTACATGAACATGTGCCCCAGCGCTTCCAGGTCGTCTCTTCTGCTCTGCTCTGATTACCGGAAAAAGAAGAATTCGCAGTCAGTACTACAATCGTCTCTCTTTCGCTCTCTTGTTCACTCTCTCTCTCTCTCTCTCCCTCTCTCTCTCTCTCTTTGTCTCTCTTTCTAGGTTTTACGCTTTGGCGTTCTCGCGTGGGCGACCCTGCAGAACTTATACCACTGTGTCCACCAGTATCCAAGCACTTTCAGATGAAGAACCCACTAACGCTGCGATAATTAGACTGAGAACTTTACGCGTTTGGGAGAAAAACGAGTACATCGAATATATGTACTAAACAATGAAGATGTTTAAAATATTATATTATTTTCTCCTCGTTAACATTAGCGAGAAACTAAAGATTGGCAGTGAAACATTAAACATTTTTTTTTGCCAATGACAGTAGTCGATATCGATCGAACGTGTTCTGTTGACATTATATAGGTTCCGCTAGTCTGACGAATCCTTAGTCATTCCGTGTAATTACTCGAGTGAATAGATCCGGACAAACGGTCATTAAATCAGCCAATTAAATCCTGTAATCAGATAGACAGTCGATGAAAAGATTTCTGTGTCAGAACGGGACTGATTCAATTACATTGCTGTCTTGCAGGAACATGTATACATTAACGCGACGCTCTAATTGTTTAGATGAGTAGCAGATAGCATATACATTTCCAATGGCGATGCTTTTTCCTGTTTACCGAGTAAAGACATTAAAGTACCGGATAATCGAGGTTAAGGACAAGCAGAGTGTTAAGCCGAAAGGTTCCTATTCAAAATGGTTAAATCAGTTTAAGTGAATGACTCAATATTAATAATAAGACAACGCAAATTTTTCGTTTCCGATTCTAGAAAATGCTAAGAAACTCCGATACACCAGAGGATAATAAAATAATGATTTTATTGTGCTACGGCATAAAAACAAAATTAATAAATTTGTTATCAGAAATTTCTTATGTCGAAAACTTCGAATTGAAACTGGGTTAATATTTCTTTTGCTTTTGAACAAAATCGTCCAGAAAAATTAGACGATACAGAAGAAAGGTTGATAATCGATCGTTTCTCAGAAATAATGAAAAATAAATAACAGAATGCCTTCAGATTAATAAAAAAAACTTCCAAGTCGTCACTAAATATCCGGTAACTGGTACCTTTACCTTACTTATAACTATGTTTAAGTATAAGGATTCGGCTTTGTAATCATATGTACTAACTCTTGTGGTCGCTAATCACCTAGATGTTGATGCGTCCTGTATAAATAAATAAATTAAAAAAAGAAAAATCGTTAAATATTCCGCGCGACACGTGGGAACGAGGACCGGTCGAGCACGTGGACTGCATTTTCGCATGTGCAGTCACGCGTGGAATTTTTCCGCCCTTGATCGAGCGGCTTTAAGACACCCGTCTAATAAACCCCCACGGTGTTTCTTGTTTTTGTTCGTTCTGTTGGCGCAATAATCCTCTCGCGATTGAATTACCAGTAGAGGGAAGACTATAGTCGATCGGTGAATTGCGGACTCGACGGATTTAGCGTGCTGCTTGCTCTCTCACTAGCAACTTTCTCCGACGCCGTAGATCACTGATCTAGAGAATTTCCGCGGCTCGTCTAACACCGGCTCGATCCAAAACGAGAGCTCGATTGTACTCGGATAGACTGTGGATCTTTATGCACATTAAAAATGTTCGGCATTGATTATGAACAGCAGGAGTAAAATAAAAATTGATTTCATCCCTTAACGACTTTGTTACACTAAAAACAACATTGCAATATTTAAAAAAATTTTTAATCTTTCACTGTTTTATATTTCACCCAAACAATTTCTTCATAAATGCATAAAGATCAGTCTAGTACTCGGGGATCGAAAGATTCTGTTCGAGTTCAAGAAAAATATTCTTACGTTACAGCAAACGAAACAAGTTCGAACATATGTGTTTTCGGAACAAATGCTGTCTATTTCGATCCCCGATTGTATTCACGTTTCCTAATTGACGTCGTCGTTTGCACGCATGATGGTCTAGTTATCCAGAGTAAGTATCATCTTGATTCTTATCAAGGTGTTGTACAGAGCTTCGTTGATGGCAACGTGAAAGGTGGTTACCTTTTCCAAGGTGCGTGTTGATGCTCATGTAACGCGCCGTCCCCGTCAGGCTTTTGTGTTCCCGATAGGGTATGTGCTTGTTCGTCTCCAGGTCTATGTACTCTTTGGCCAGTCCGAAGTCGATGATGTGGACGATCTTCTCCCGTTTGGTTGTGCACCGTCCGATCAGGAAGTTCTCCGGCTTGATGTCCCGGTAGATCAGGTGTCGACTGTGAACGTACTCTATCCTATGGAGCTGCGCAGACAGGTTCGATCGATCAATCATTAAGTCTCCTTCAATCTACGATGTAGACTAATCTAAACTACATTAAACCTTTGCACTCGAAACTATTTTCATTCCAATATCAATTTCTTTCAATCTACGACATTTTCAGACGTAATTGAACCGGTTGTCTCATGTAACACTTGAATTTCGAAGAACTTATTAGTAGACAGCGGATTTTATGCGTTCACGACAAGAATGAGTAGGTGTAATTTAAAACAGTTATATTATTTTCAACCTATTAAACATATTAAGAAAGAATAGAAATTTCGATTCCACTCGAGTTTCTTACAATTCGCGTAGAACATTTTTATTTTCCATAAAGATCCGCTGTCTACTTATTAGAGTACAGGCGAATTTAATAGTATAAAAACTGTTTTGAATAATGAAAATTAAATCGATTAAATGTTTCGAGAGTTTTGAAAAAGGAGCATCCACTAGATCTTCTTTGAACGTGATCCGTGAAAATGTTAAGAGTGGAATTATGATTGTACAGCGAACGAAACGCAGGTTTCGGACCTTTGAATGAATTTAAATGACGAATGCAATCGGCGAGCGTGAAATCACGAGCATTGTTCATTATTTCTTGTGTTCGTCGTTTTGCAAAATACAATAGTACCCGGTTTGTTGAAAAGCGCCGAGGAGATTAGCGATCGTTTAAATTCGAATTTAGAATCCAGAGAAATCGTCTCGAGTTTCGCGGATTAATTGGTTAACTATCAATTCCGACGATCGTTTCGGTGTCAAAGGCTTCCTATGTAGTCAAAGCGATTGTCGCTTGTGTCTGAGCGCAGTCGACACGGTTCCCTTGGTCACCGGAAACGCTGTCCACGGTCAAACTGACGCTTTAAACTCTTCGCACGGACAATCTCGTAGATCCTTGCTTGCTCATAGATCGTTTACATAGATTTCGAACGAGTCCATAAATCTCTTAGCAATTCGAGCCGATTTCTCGAAAGATTTCTCCAAAGTCTGAATCTTGGCGAAGTTTTTGGTAAATCTGGGTCGAGACAGACCCAAGCAGCGCAGAGGAAGGATCAATAGTACTCACCAGTTGTGTGGCGATGTTCAGAACGGTCTTCAGGGTAAACCTCCTCCCGCAGAGGTCGAACAGGTCCTCCAAACTCGGGCCAAGCAGCTCCATCACCAAGGCGTTGAACTTCCCGCATGGGCCGAAGTAATATACTTCCGGAATACCCTCTGAGAGCAATTCACGAAATAATAAACGAGTCAAAACGCTGAGTCGATGCAGAACTCGCGAATGATTTATTTGTTTGCGCTCCGAAAGCGGAAGCGAACGATAGTTTCGAAATGAGCTTGAATCGTTGCAAGGAAAGTGCATTGAAAAGATACTTTGCTTCTCTGTGTTAAGTTATGAAATCTCTGTACTTCAAACTTCTGTATCGAATCTATGAATTGCTAATTAATTTGTGGTGTTCCCGGAAAACTTTAGTAATTCATCTGTAGCGTTTCCAGAAGGTTTGATTTTCAGTGTTCGAGTCTATGGATATTGAGAATATACTCACCGTGTGAACCTAATAATTTGTAAAACCTATATTCTAAGTGCAGCTGTGGCGCCTTCGACCTCATTGGTTCCTGCAAAACCAGAAGAAAGACTCGAATTAAAGATGGAAATCTATTGCTGCACGCTTAGAATTCTTGTATAAGTAAAATCAATTCGCAAAGGATTTGTTCGTTCACTTTTTCGACGTAAAGAAGAATGATCAAACATGAATATTTCGTTCCGGGTCAAAGTGACTCTGGGGAGTCGAATAATTAAACTCCATCTCTCATTAATTTTAATTTAACCCTGCACGCTTCGGAGCAATATTTCAGTGGGTGTTCCGCGTTCTCGCGGAAGTCCATATTTCTCAACATTCTTTATTATGAATCTAGATGGAAAGAAAATGTCTCCGGAGAACGAGATTCAGCGAGAAAAGTTGAAACTGCCTTGCTGATTACTCGTGTCTTTGAAAAATTCAAGACTGGGAGTCGTTTGCACACCTGTCCAGCAGAAATGCGTTGGAATCGAAGTCGTAAATTAAAACCTTGCTGTCATCTGTCTGCCACTGATTAACAAATACTATTTCATTGAAACCTAACCGAAATTGTCCCTTCAATTAAATCAGGCTGAAAAAGTGAAGTAATTTTAAAAATCATTGTAGAATTGTAAAATGAGAATCGTCGGATAGATGAAAACAGAAAGCGACGAAGAATTAAAGAATAAATCACGCTCGAAGCGAGCAGGGTTGATTTTAATCGATTCGAGTACCGACCGAAAGAACGTTTTGTGATAACTGCTGCTCGACTTACCATTTTAATTGCTACATGCTCGTTATTGTAGAGGTTCTTCCCTGCGAACAGAAAGAGAAGGAAAAGGTCAGTAGACGTGCGGGATGATAGCGCGGCAATTACGTGTGTCGCGCGCCAACAAGCTTATTAATACTTTTCCCGCGAGCGCCACTGGCAGCTAACGCGCGTCGCGTTGTAAATATTTAATTACACTTCTCGCGACTGTTTTACGCAATCGCGGATATCATTCTGGGAGTGTTCCGCGGCCTGCGCCGATCGCTCTCTCATTAGGCTAAACGCTGATAAATGCTCCGGAGGTTGTACCGATTACGCAGGCACCGCTATCAGCGTCTGCTCTCGTAATTACCTCCGAGAACTTCGAAATGAAACGATGCGCGAAAAAATTGCAGAAGATATCGTTCCATTCTGTAGATTACGTTCGTCGTCGTTGACATTTTTCTTTGCAAACTGCTAAACAGCAAGTTCTTAACGCGTACGTTCTACGTCACACATGACGCGTTCGCAATCTTGCAATTTATCTAAAGATAGACAAATTAATTCTATACACTTTCTGCTTTTCAACGGTAGAACCACCGTTTTCAGACTTTTTATTTCAGTAGAAAATTCATTCGCTTCATTCATTCTCTTGCAGTTAAAGGACTCGTCGAAATGATGGAAATGAAATTTTGTAATAACGATTTACCGGGAATTACAGATCGGATTTAGGGTGCACGGTGTAACGATGGAACGCTATACTCGAGGTTTCCGAGGCGCGACGGATGATCGGTAGAGAGAGGTTCATCCAGCAATAAAAAGACGATGCACTTGTCCTCGACGATCCTTTCGCCGCGAAACGGCTACAACGACACGATCCAATTCCAGTAAGGAGATGCCTGACAATGGAAAATATGTCAGAGGGAAGCGGCGAGATTCACGGGAATTACTGCGCCTCCGAATATCGTGGAAAAATTGATTCGTCCTCGAAAATAGGCCGGCTCCCACACCTGGGACGATAAATTCCGTGAGGTATTCCAGGAGCGTACCGCTTTCAACCGTTCGCGTTCGTTTCTCCGCCGAGAATCTCACGTTCTCCTTCTAGCCATCGATCGATTAAAATTATCACTGTCAAAAACAATCGCTCGGACCCGCTGATCTTCGATTATCCCGAGAATTTTTATGTTCGAACGAAAAACGTTAGAATTAATCCCACATAATTATGCCATTCAATCATACAACTCTCTCTTTCTGCGAGTTCATTATCACTAGACTGCGGATCTTCATGCGTTTATAGCAAAATTCAGTCGATGAAACGCAAAATTGTCGAAAAAAATTTTAAAATTGCAAATGTCAATATATGATTTCTTCTCTATTAACCGTTTGCACTCGAGAGGTGCCACTAACAATCATCATTTACATTATTAAATTTGTTTGTATTTAATTATTGTAATTAATATAGTTCGACTCATGTTTTACAATATAAAATCTACAGCCTGGTTACAACAAACATTAATTATCGAAAACGAATCGTGTCGCCCACGCGTAATCGATGCAACAGTTAACTTGTTAATAAGATCGAGACACTGGATTTAGACACCTGCCGCAGCCTTTGCCTCAGATTTCCTTTCTAATCGATTTATTGGGTTGAACTATAAATAGCATGCGGATGTTTATGCATGTAAAGTATGTGCGAAGGTGAAAAAAGCGGTCCAATGAAAATTGTTGTCGAGTCCAACGTGCTGTACCAATTACGATTTAATGAAAGCTATTTATACGAACATTTCGAATGTGTGAAATCAATTTTGCAGTCTGTTCGCAACGAATCGTTTATTCAGAATTCGAAAGTGCCGACTTGAACACCTTCTGCATTACCATAATATTCTATAAAATACAAAACTATTTTATATAATAGAAATATGTATAATATACATTTATAAAAAGTTCATAAACGTGACATATACTTTACCAGTGATCGAAAGAAATATTCAACATCTTCCCGAGTGCAACACTGTTCAATTAGAGCAGATTTCTCGCAGCCATTGCTACCTTTTTCATAAAAGAGACACGATTCTCGTTCTCTCTCGATAATTGCGAGCACGCAGATAGTATGCGAATCTCCGAAACGTCTCGACAAAATGACAAACGATTCGCGAAAGGTACTGATCACAGCCACCGTGAATGCTACATCGAAAATCGGTAATTAAACTTCGGTTTCGACGGCGTTTATCCGTATCGCGGATATTACGTATTGCGATAATTCCGAGCGAAGTAGGAGAGATACCTCGAGGCACAAACCGATCTGCGGATGATATCTCGGTTCGATTAATTGTTTAATTAAGCGTGGCCGATCTATGGCCCGCGTTTGGTTCCATTCTCATCGATTACCGCATGTATCTCTATTTTCCCTGTATCGAGAGGTAGAAAATCGGCTGGGAAGATCCGCGGATCGTTGGATTTTGGATCTAGGGAGTAATGCTTGCCAAAGGCGAATTGAAACGGGAGCTCTAACAACTTCGCGGTAATGGAAAGCTTTCTGCTACTTTTAATTTTTACAGGATTCATATTGCCTTCTGAACGTTCGTTTTTCTCGGGAACGATAAAAATTAATGTCGACGATGTGTCCTGCAATATTTCAAAGACGAAATTGTTTCTCTTTGTCCCGGTGATTTAATAAGCTTAATTAGAACATTCTTCTGTGTTCAAAGCTTGTACATTGTCTTTGAAATACATAGTTAAAAGAGTAATGTTCATTCAACAATTCTTCCTCGTGACATAAAAATTCGCTTTAATTAAATGAATTTGTATTTTGATGTTTGATTAATTGCGCGATAATGGAAGCGATTAGATCAACAGTTAGGGACTTCGCTGTTTGTTCGGAGACTTGAAAAGCAAATTGAGTGAGCCAGTGATCGACGGTCCGGCACGCATTATGCTCGATTCACTCGGCTCGATTCGCTCGGCACGTGAGATCCGGCACTGATTCATTGCGACGGCGCACTCGTCGATTACATTCCCGCTTGACACGTTCGCGATCCGCGATCGCAATTGCAATTGTCGTCCTTAATCGCTCGGGTTCACGTGAGCCTGGCGAATCGCGCGATCCACGAGACTCTGCCTCGGTATTCTTAGCTGATCGCTCGCTCGCTAGCTCGCATTTCTTAATCGTTTTCCGCGCGAGTAAGTCACGCGAGTCTGACGAAAACCGTTCAGCCTATTCGAAAGATTGAAAACTATTGTCTTCCGAGGCTGAGGACAAGGATACGCGATCAATACCTTTCTCTCCGCAGCCTTCTGTCTCTGATCGTTCTGTGGTTTTTGTACTCTCGATATTGTATTAGCCCCTTTTACACTTTTTTCCTTCTACTTGTTCTCTATCCTTTAACTCCTCCTTCCTCTCATAGATCCTCCCCTCTTCGGTCGTGGACACGCCTCTTTCCACTTGCGGATCCTCCCATTTGCAATTAAGTACTTTTCCCTTTATAATCATAAACACTCCCTTCTCTAGGCGTGCGCACACTTACGGGCTGACACACCCTTTCCCACTTATAGCCCCACCCTTTTCTAGTCCACCCCTTTTTATTAATGTTAAATTAGGTATTTAGAATTTATCCCGTTTATTTTAAATTTATATTCATGCACTACGAATTCTCGGCATTACTTTATTTCATTACCTCACGGAAATTCTTACACCCTTCTTACATCTTACTGCTGCTTTAGCGTAAGTAACAATCTAACTAAAATAATATCTACTCTGTCATCTTGTCTGTGCACGAACCACCGTTTCCACTTGCTCCTTGTTTCCAGCAACTCGAGCCTCGGCCGAACGAAACGTGCATCAGCACTTTCCATCGACATTTTTGCATAAACAACGCTCCTCCCGCGGCATTTCGATCGTGGAAAGCAAGAAGCTCGATGATTTGAAAAACTCGAACGATCCCCATTAGCATATCCAAGCAATTAAACCTTTTTTTAAACCATTAGCCGGAGAAAGCGAGGAACAGCGGACCATGGAACGCTAAAACCAGAGGAAGAGCTCGTCCGAACGATCTGGTATACGACTTCAGGAAACATAAAAGGACCGGCGCGGTGCGGCGCTCGATCCGCGGCCACTGGAGGGTTAAATCGACAAACAACTTTCCTTTCCTCTGTAACAGAGTCTACTGTGTGTATCTTTGTGACGACGAAAGGCCGCCACTACTCACAGAAGTTCGAACTCGCCGTTCCCGGACAACCGAAGTTCTCCGAGGTCGATAGGCAAAAGAGTCAAGGCGCTTTTCTCGGGGCCGATATCGCTGGGAACTGAATGGCGAGTTTGCCGGCCACTTTCTCTCGCTTTCGATCGCAGAGCTTCCAGACGATCGGCGCCCATTACACGACACGAGGATTACGAAACGATCCCATCCGGCCAGTTTGTTTTTCGCACGGTTTCGCGCGCCCGCTCGGCGACGCGCGAAACTCGTTTAAAATTCGATCCCGCGCCGACAACCCTCCGCAGTTTTGCCGTACCCGGCAATTAGCGAGCTTAGCTAATTGTGAATTAACCGTACGAGCACCTCGCTCCTCCTGTTCTAAGCCGAAAACTGGTTGTTGATTATTTCGCGCAGCAAACGCTCGTCGATTAGAAGTACTCCGCGTGAAATTAGATACAACATCGCTGCGACGGTGCTAATTCAATCAATCTTTTTCTTAAGAATTATTTTGTATGGAAGCTTTACCATCATACTTGTCACATTCTCCTGATCAAAGGGAAAAGGAATATTAAATTAAATTTGTATTCAATAAATTACCAAACGTATTTAATATTTCAACAAACTACTGAAAGTATTGTACGAGATATTATGTCAGTTTTATATCGAACAAATTAAGAAAATCATATAAAATGGGGATATTTCATGCCGGAAGAAAAATTCGGTTTTCAAAGGGTTAATTCGTCGCGTCTAGGTTCGGTTAATCGAGGTTCCGCTATATCGTGGATTATTCGAGTAAATACACTCCGAATTGCATCGTGTTGGGTATCATTTTAAGCAGAAAAATCCCACGTACACAATGGTAAAAGTTTCGTGAGAAAATTTCTTTAGATCGAGACGAATACTATTGATACGCGCACGTTAACGGAACATGACAGCATAGTCTGTTTAAAGAATAAAATAAAGAACGGAAAAGGACGAACAAATAGCAGATACGTGTTGAACTAGTGAAGCGAGGAACGGGCGAGTCTATCGGCCGAAAAATCGCGGTATCTCCGAAAGAAGTTTCCGCAACAGTGGCGACAGTGAAACAATGGTTGCGTTCATTCGGTGTTCCCAGCAACGGGGACAACGGTTTCAAACGCAGGCATGTTAACACCCGTTAAGGGCCCGGCCAAAGCGATTCTGGTACGCGTCTATCGGAATTGCCACTCGGCGTTGATTCGTTCGGTGTGTGCTCGACGTCTTTGGCCTGGCGACGAGACCGGTGTATACAGAGAACCCTTTGTGACACGCGCGAGACCGATAATTAGAGTCAGAGTTAAGTGTACACGCTTGATAATTAGAGCCGGAGTAAGACCATTACGCGGTGCGCCGACAGAGTACGGATTGCTGCTGCTCAAGCGGTATCGAACTTTTCCGAAACCCGGATTCCGATCCAATAAGAATTATACTCGCGCAGGTACTTCGCCGATTATGGTTGCAAGGTGTGCACGCGTCTGATCTCGTGCCGGCCATGGCAAATCTTTATATTGCGATTTTAAGTTAAATATTTCTGATGTTAATCTTATCTGATGATCTTTTAATGTTAAATCTTACTCCTTTTCCATTTTCAATCATTTCCCCCATATCCTAGTTAGAAGAGTAGAGAAGGAAAAATATTACAAGAGCCAACCCCTTGCCGTAACATTTTCTTTACAGCGATTAAAATCTGTTTATCCCGAAAAATTGTCGTAGAAGAGAAAAGAAAATTTATATTTTTTGCATGGCTGCAGTTATTTGAATGCTTAAATATTGATTATAAACGAATCATTATTTCATTTAAAGGGAAAGGCTTTTTGTTAAAATTGTTTTATAAATTAGGTCGAACCTAGACGCGGATCTAAATTTTTCGACAAAATTTCGAAAGAGTTGGAGAGGAAGCCAGGTAGAGGAACCTAATTTCGTTGCAAAACACTTGCTCGGTAAAGCGAGATAATAAACGCAACGAGAGCATAAACGGGAGGAGCTTCAGCACAGTGTTTGGCGCTCGAAAAATATCCCCGAGTGGTCCAAGAGCGAAATTAATTTGAAAAACAGCTGGTTCGCCGGCTATTCTTCCACTGTTCTTGCGCTCTTTGGCGAAACTCAAACGTTATGGTTGCAAAGGGGTTCTTGTATAGTTCACGGACAAGTCCTAGGACAGGCGACTAGCGATGGCATACAAAATCACTAACCGTGATTTATCACGGTGATCGAAGAACTACAATGATAGAAATAAAAAATATTCAATTTTCTTTCACGTAGCTTATTTCAGTATTCAAAAAAGAAAAACAATTAATTCTTCCTCTCGATTTCGTAATCGTAATATATATATTTAAATAGTATAAAAGTGCAGACAATTTAATTTATGTCGAAACGTCTTACAAATCTAATAAATTTGATAAAAATGCGACGTAACTCGCAATTTTGCCAGATTATGGCTCTCCGCCAATCAGAAGCAATCGCGAAAATTATGAATCACTGTGTAAATCCCGAATGTCCGAAAAGTAGCAGTTCACGCCATCCTTGCTGGCGACTAGCTTAGTTAATGGCAAAGTTGAGAACGTCTACAATTCTAACAGGGGCAAGCAAATGCAGCAGGACTCCATTTATCCTAATTGGATCGTGCGGATAATAAGGGTCAACTGATATCCCTTCCGACACAGTACAGTACAGTACAGTACAGTTCGTTCCGTTCGCTCGCATAATAGAAGCTAGAAATAAGAGCTCCGGTGTTTGGTAAGCCAGATTACAAGATTAGCTCGAATAAATGGAGCACTACTGTAAAATCATTTTACCTACGTCAACGGCGAAACGTCGCCGGCTAATAATCTAAACCCTGTTTTGCGAGAATCGTGTCCTATATTATGCTACACGGGTTTATTTAATAAAACTGCTCGTCCCAGTTGAAGGACTTCCCGATAAAATCAGAAACCTGATTTACAACAATCTACCATCCAAGAAAATTCAATTTTCCTCGTGTTCGACAACAGCCTAGACCGGTGACCGCATATGCGACGTTCACGATGTCGCAATTTGCATCGTAAATTTTATAACAAGCTTAGATGGACAAGAATTAATGACATTAGAAACTAATGCATATCTACCTAGTTAACTTTCGTGAAAAATAAGCATCTACCGCAAAAATCAATGTGTTTATGGAAGTAGAAAAAACAAATAGATTTATATCTAGATTGCTAGATACCCGTTTGAAGCAACCTTTCAGTGTAATTCAGTGTTGCCTTGGCATCGGCAAGCGTGATCCAGTTAGGGTCGGCATGTTTCGCGAATAATCTACTTTCTGAACGACGTAGGAGCGAGTCGCGAATCTGCGAATCCAATTAGGGGACGCATCGAGGAAACATTGCGGAAACTAGAGGCTAGAAAATCGAAAGGCCGGTGTAATACTCGAAGGCGATCGGTCGCGGTACCGGTCTCGAAAGAAACGAGCAATCAATTTGCACTCGTGGCCGGTAGCTTCGCATTACCGGCTTCCGAGCGTGCTGATAACGGCGACGGCAAAGTATAAAAGGGCCCAGCGAAGCGGCAGACGAATGCTCGGAGCGAGTAAAATTCCTCGGGCTCTCTCCTCCGCCCCCCTAGAACTGCTCGCGCGAGAAACTGATCGATCAAGGCCTTCGCGTAAATAACTGAATGTGTCTCCGAGAGACGACGCGACCTCTCCCTTCGGACCTCCGCGATAAAATATCCTTTCAACGTGCTTCAGAGAACGAACGGTCAGGAAATTCGAATTATTGAAGATGGAACAGAACGAGGAAGCTCCGAGTGATCTCGGACGCATAAAAAGGTTAATATCACATAGTGGGAGGATTAAAGAAGCTCAACAGTATCACTTAATGAAATTATTAAAGACACCGGACACCTTCTAAACTGTAATTATTATTCAATTTTTCAAATTTAAGCGGGGTAATTGTGTTCTCTTTTTCCCAACATCCAATCAAAATAAAACAATAAAATCAAGCTGGAAGCTTGTCCGGTGATCGAAGTACGGTAGTGTACATTCTAATTCGGTTCCTACAACTTGCAACGAACGCGAGCATTTTTATTTTACATGAAGGTAGTAGCTACGCGTGTTTCGTAAATTCTGTTTGATATCTTCGTCGCGAGTCCGACTCGATTTTACAAACCAAGGGGTTAATTACGACGATGAATCCCGTTTCTACGGCCACAACCGTGAATTACAAGAGCAGTCGACAGTTGACGAGGATGCACTCGGTATGCAGAGCATTCTGCGCGAGCTCTAAAATATTATCCACTGTCAGAGAAACATCGGATGCAGTTCCTGGCGCTTGGTATCCCAGCCACTCGTAAACTTTTCCGTCCCGCGCCGCTCAAACAAACGCGTTAGCAACAGTTTATCCATCGACGCGGTTATTTTCGAGGCTGGTCTCGTTCAGAAAACTTTCGCCGGAAACTTCGGGTAACGTTTCCGCGTCCGCCGGTGCCTGTCCTTGATACCGGCGGATTTATTTTTCGTCGGACAGCACGAGTTATTCGCTCGATGACGATGAGACTATCGTCGCGTTCTTCGCGTACCGGACACGCGAGTGTGACGAAACGTTTGGCGAATTGGATCGGCGGCTTGCAGAAGAGCCCGGAGACCTTGACGAATTCGTCTTGTGTTGGATTCGGTACGCTGAGATCGTCGACGCGCGGATTCCATCGAACGCTGTTCATTGAAATCGAATTTGATCTGAGCTGTTGCCAGCTTGTAATGGAAGGAATGAGCGAGGGGAGCTCTGGGAGGCGTGGTTTTGTTGTTGTTTAAATGCGGAGTGCCACGAGAGGGCGTGGTTTCGTTTCTCTCTTAGTCTGGAGTGTTATTAAGGCGTGGCTTTGTTATTGTTTATATGGGGAAACCCCTGAGAGGGCGTGATTTCGTTCCTGTCTTAGTCTAGAGTGCCCCGAAGGCGTGGCTTTGTTATTGTTTGAATTCGAAGCGCCGCGAGAGGGCGTGGTTTCGTTGCTCTTTGTATAGAGAACTCCCCAGGGCGTGGTTTCGTTTTTCTCTTGATCTAGAGCGCTACGAAGGCATGGTTTTGTTTGAATGCGGAGTGCTCTAATTGTAGAGTGCCCAGAGAAGGTGTAGTTTTATTGTTTGTTGTATGAAGAGAACTTTGGAGCTTGTTTTCGTTGCCCTGAGAGCTCTAAGAGGCGTGGTTTAGTAAAGTTCTAGTGGAAGAACGCTGACGGACGTAAATTTCGTCCATCGCTTCTATCGCTGTTTGGATCAGCAAGGCAAATTGTACTCTACAAAGCTGTCCAGCAGCTTTATCAATTTCATTTCTATTTCCTTCGAGTGCCTTTGAGTAAATACCGAATTCCAACAGATAGACAAATCGTGGGAACCGTGATAAGTTGTCTAGGTAAAAATCTTGACGTGGGTAAATGATGAAAATTGTCTTGAAGCGTTTGTACCATTTTTCTTGAAACATTTATTCTACTCTTTCCACTGTTTTGAAGAACTATCTTTCATTTTATTGGATCGCTAATTTTCTCTAGTACGGGGATTAATCCAGTTTCCTTCTTGAGAAAACAGGAATACGAAAACATATTTTTAAGGAAATATGAAGGCACGGAGATAACGTATCTCTATCGTATCGATCGGCGGTACGTGGGAAAACAAATCGACCGTTCAATCTCCATACACGGTGGAACGAGTCGCCCCAAGAAAATACCTCGCAGCCCTAAATTTCCCCGATAATCCGTATCAATATTTAACCGGTCAAATATTTTGTTTTGACTGCCGCGATCCACTCGAGAGCGAGCCACGCACGGCGAGCCAGACGTACCTATAATGCATTCGGAAAAACACGTGAAATATTCAATTCCACGGGGGAATCACCGCCACGGATAATTAATAAACTACCTCTGTATTTACAACGGATGTAACTGAATTGGACACGCCGAAACAAACATTCCCGTGATGCTGGCCGGCCGATCCTTATTTTTACGCATCAAAGCAATTCGCTGGGCGATACGCTCCTATAATTAGCACACGCTAATTAGCTGTTTACTTAACTCGTACAAAAATTATTCGAAACAACTCGTTCAAGCGAATTAACCACAGCTCGGATTAAATCAAAACTTCACCCTTCACTCGCATACGATTTCTCGTTGCTTTGGGCTTCTGGAAAATCTGCAAGTGCTATTTCAGTGAAATGCGTAAACCTTTCCGCAGTAAATTAAAAAATCCCTAAACCGAGGCGACGAAGAATTTGATAATTGCTTTTTGAATCCTCTTACGAGGTCAGGATTCAATTGCAATTCAATTTCAGCCAAACGTAGGCAAATAATTCGAGGAAAGTATGAGTGACGGGGAACGTATTAGAACAGAGGAAAGATTAAACCACTCCAATTAATGTCTCGGTAGTAAACAGATACCAACATTGCCGGTCTCAGACGTGTCCTAGCTCGGAGACAAGCGTCTTGGGACGAGAGCAACGTCTCATTTTCCGAGCTGCGTCACTTCCGTCCGCGAAGAGAAAAATAAATCAGCGTCAGGACAGACTTCACCGGCATCGCCGTTTTTTAATTATCCCGGTCGAAGGATTTTCTATTCTCGCTCGTTATCTCTGTTCCGCCGGCGGCGAGTCTCGCAGGATGCAATAATGATCCTGCTGGTTTCTGATTCGCGTTCATCCTCGAGCAAGGTTGAAGGATCCTTGCTCGGTCGAGCGTTCGATCGAGCAATTCGCGAGGTAACTCGCGAAATTTTCGCTCGCCGAATTCATTTGCGACCTGAGCCAGAGAGAAAAGAGGATAAAATTCGAGGAGGATGAAGGATAACGCTCATGGAGCACTCGATAATCCCGTTATTAACATCGCGGCGGATTCGTGTTCGAACCCAGACCAACGAAAGTGAACGCATCTCGCCGGAAGTTTGAAAGAAATCGACTGGCAACTAGCCAAAAGCTTGCGGACAGCTAAGCTACGGCCGACAATCGAACCAGTTACTCGCTCCTTGCTCTCTTTTCCCCTCTCTATCTCCCTCTTTCTTGTTTGCTTCGAACGGTGGAAGTTTGGTAATGAGTAGAAGTCCGGAGTGGGGAGGTTTAATTCAACCAAAATTTCATCTGCAGCAGCGCACAGTGCGGTACTTAGATTGGAATTTGAGACAAAAATAAGAAAATACGTTTGGCGTAGTAACAATTTATGGTTACATTCATTTTAATGCCTAAATATTAATTGCAAACGAATCAAATTTTATTTCATCTAAAAAGAAACGCGTCACATTCATATTTGCTAGACTTGGTTAAATACACTAATCGAAGTTTTGGAATACTGTTTTAGAATTTTCCATTCTTTAACGCTACATAAATTTGATAGAAACAATAAGAGGCATATCTAATGAACAATGTAAAAATGAAATATAAACAAATAGTTCGATAAAATCGATAATTCGATAAAAAAACAAGTGAATAAAACATTTTAAGAAAAAAACGTTAATTACTGTCGTGTCGCAGGAATCGTTCCTAAAAATCGCTCTCTCTCTCTCTCTCTCTCTCTCTCTCTCTCTCTCTCTCTCTCTCTCTCTCTGAATACTTTGATCAATCTAGTGCAAGTGTTTATGACTATGCTATGTCAAAATTCAAAGTAAATATCATGGTTGTTAATAGTCTAGTTTCTGTTTGTATATGTCCAGACATGACAGAAAAAGTTTAAACTTGTTCTACGACGATGATGGCTGCGATTAACATGAATGTCTATGTTCATCGAGTGTATCCAACGTTAAAACGCAATTTTGTGGCAATTTTCCGCACAGTATCATTATCCTCTCTTTTTTAGTACGTTTAAGAATTCTACAGAGACCTCCATTAGATGTACACCCATGATTAATACTCTGTTTTCTTGGTCTGCGGTTAATAACAGTATTCGTTGGTCAAAGAACGTCACTCTTCGGTGCTACACATCCTTCATTTACCTCATTTTGTTTTATCTTCTCCATCAATTAACCAATTAATTCTGTCTGTCCAATGATCTCTATGTTTTACTGAAAAAACTGCTTTGAAGATCACTGGACAGATTGATGAAAATCCTCGAAAGTAGAAAGACCGAGAATTAAAAATGTATTTGTCGACTCTCCGGGGAACGTTCACGAAGTTCTTCTCTATTTATCTTCTGAGCATCGTATCCATGGCAAAGTTCTCTTGGAATCATTTATCATCCTTGATTTATTCTCTCTGTCCAAAGATTTCCACTTTTTACTAAAACACTTCCACGGAGAACGCTGGATAGATTAATGGCAAATTTCTGAAGGAAGGATTGAGAGTCAACCCTTAGAACTCGAATGGCGACTCTGAGGCGCCACCTAATCAATTACTAAACATTTAGGTATTGTACGACGCATCATACCAATTTTATATCCACAAAATTTAAAAAAATCCTAGGGAATGGAAATATTCTAGCTAGGAAGAAATATTTAATTTTCCAGTTAAAATCGCTTCGAGTGCAAAGGGTTAAAAATGTAGTTGGCGATTCTTCGAGAGATGGTAGCCAAGTTTCTCTTTTTCCAATTCTCAAAATCTTCTTTCAAGATCCGAGGACAGATTGACGAAAAAAGGCTGCGAGAAGAAAGAATAAATTTCTAGTTTCCTCCAAAGGACGTTCGCGAGGTTCTCTTTCACGCCTGACCTATTTATCTTTTTCGGGTCGCGTCGGTGGCAAGGTTTACCTGCGAAACCGAATTGAATCGGTGCTAACGAAGACGAATTGCACTCGAAGACGGACGCGCGCCTGCGGCACTCGTTGCGCGTGGATATCTGGAACATCGGGGAACGTTCAGGCGAACTTTCGTTTCGTAATTCCGCATTCACAATGGAAGGCCACCGCGAGGTCAACGATATGCGCCGTGCCGGAGGATAATTCAGGATATCGGCGAGAGGAGGGGACATAAAAAAACTTGGCCAAAAACTTGGCCAGCCACAAGTAACTTCGATTAAAACGTTCCTCGTTAATTGTCCGCTCTTCGCGAACATCCTTTCATTAACGAGCTGGTTCTTCTAGGTAAGAATGTTCGACTTTGCTCGACTGTTTTATGGAACCGAGGAAAATCAAGTATAACGGGGTCGTTGAAACGAGCTGCAGTAAACTTGAAGACCGAATCTTCCTCGTGCTAGGGTAAATGTACCACTGCGGGTGTACGTTTTACTGCGGTATTTTTTCCCAATCAGATTGAGTCAGAAGTCCATTAAATCAGAAAGTTCTTTAGTACTTTAAATAAGCAGGTAATTGTGCTTGTAAATCAGAAACACATTTATCTGAAAGATGGCAACAAGTTGTTGCACAAATAATTGGAAATAATATCAAATCTTTTCTTTAAAATACGACAGAACTTTCCCTCCAACATAGGGGTTTCTTGACTCGGGCGGGATTCGGGGGTGCAGGACGCGTTAACACTGTGGGCCATGCACAAACTGCATCAGCGTTATACATTCGCCAGCGTCGAACTGCATCGATCGCCGGCTCTTCCGCCTCCATAGATCCCCATCAGCATGCGAAATATCACGGCGTGGAGATTGCGAGCCGCGTCGCATTGGCGCCAGAAATTGCGTGTGTAATTTCGTGAAAATTTCCTCGTGATGATTACCAATATTCCAGAACCCGCCGTCGGCGTTATTGGAAAAGCATATTGAATCTCGTCGGAAGTATTATCGCTAAACGTCCGGTCATTTTTCTTTCTGTTTTCATTCTCGGCTGGTCGATCCTAACGAAATGATCCTCGTTAGCGGTGATAGTGGGAATCTGTTTAGATCATTGCCAGGATTTTCCTGGGACCATTCGGGATTCGTTTAATCCATTGCGGTTTTACTCAATAATTGACGATTCTTCGCGGGAAAGCATTTTTTAAAATATTATAATAATAGTAGAACCACCAAACAGTAATTGTAATTATAATGATAACACTGTATTAATAGATAGGCTTAACACGTTCGTCAGCCTTTACAGTTGCAATGTTCTGGTAAACGCAACATGCAATTTGTAAAATATGAGCCAAGATAACGTCAAAGAGACAAGGAGTGGCGCAGACGTCTTTTTACGGTTCCGAGAACGATAAAGGCGACATTTTCGTCGCTACAACGATTACGCAAAACAGGATCCCCGTTTCGCCGAAAGCGCGATCGGTGCCGATCGAAAGCATAAGTGCACATTCCTCTGCATTCACTTGCACCGCGCGTGTGGCGCAAAAGACACAGCTGAGCAAGCCTGAACCAGATCCGCGGATGACTCGGACCTCTTGCATCGGCGAAGGTCTTTGACTCCGCCGCGCAATTAGTCACTGCTTTCGCGTAATTAATGCGTCATTTCGCGGCCAGGCCGGGCCTGTGATTTCCCGATACTCCATTGTTCAGGCGGCTGCTTTGAACGCTCCTTAGATTTTAGTGGAAAATTTAGGAGATAATCGACATCGTCTCCTCCGTGCCTCGCAAGAAGTCTCCCGGCAGGGATTCGAAAGGAATGCGACAGAAAGCCGTCCGATTGGGTCATTCCACTGGCATTTTCGGATCTAGCCGAATTATTAGGTAGAGCGTGTGACGTCACGGCATAGCCATTGGCTCGAACGAGGACCCCCTTTGTCTCTGTGCCGCACAGTCGACAAACCAGTGAATTATGAGTCAAAATCAAAGAACTTTCGATAGAAGTCAGATAGAGCGATGATTCCTTTTAAATTAAAGCTGAAATATTGCAGAATATAGAGAAATAATTTTTTAATCTTGGAAATCTGTGTTAAACTTGCAGAATTTCAAGAAAATTGCTGTACATCGTGTCCCGTACAATTTGTCTACTACTCCAGGATTCTGAAAAAAAAATCGATTTGTGTGAAAAAACTAATGAAATCATAATTTTTCGTTGAAATGATTATAATGTCTCTATTTTTCAAGTGTTCTGCAATGATTCAGCTTCGATTCTTAAAAAATCATCGCTCTATCTCATTTCTACAGATATCGTCGATCGTGTGCCGTCTCGAGGAACTCCTTTTGAAGCACTATGAGTACACGGGTCCTAAACGTGCCGGAACTTCGATGGAGAATAGAATATTTTCGTTATCGTCGGGCTCGAAGTTTTTATCTGAACGATAAATCAGCTACTATGGTCCTTGCAATAAATTTCTGAGTAGCGATTCCGTGGAACGAATGCGAACGACGCGACGCGCCGCTTCGCTCCGCCCGTAACCCCGTTTATTTGAACTTTCTCCATCGATCGGGCCGGCAATCGAGATTCTCTTTTTCCCGGCGGCTAATCTCGCGAGCCTCCATTATCCTCGTCGCGACGACAAGGCTTGTGCTCGCGCGCTTAAAAGCGTCGACTTCGCCTTTGTTTATCGCACTCGGTGCAATTAAGCCGGCCGTTTTCTTGCTACCGTTCAAGAAAACCGGCGACAGAAGACGCGGCGGCTCTATCCAATCCGTCATATGGTTTCCCTCGTACGCAACGAGTTCGCCGGCGAGTGTTCGGGACGCTTGTTCCAACGATAGTCGCGTTCTATCGGCGGACAAGGATTTAATGAGATTAAATTGAAGCACTCGATTGGTTCCCGTGAAACACCACCTTTCGTCGGAAACGATCTCTTCGGTCGATTTGTTGCGAACTTGGCTTGTCTGCCGTTTCCATGGGAATCGGTTCTCGGTTGACTAGCAGGATACCGGCGTGGTTTTATTTTCGAGGGGTTGCTCGATTGGTGCGGTTTTGTTTTCGCAAATTAAGGACCGGAAAGCTGGCTTTCGTAGCAACCACGCCCGCTAGTCCGACCGCCTACCTGAGAATGATCTGACCCCGTAGATCCTCCACGGATTAGTTTCGCAGGAATTCTTCGAGTAGGTCACTTTTCAGCTGCGATTAGACGAATCTTTCTAGAGAATTTACGCGTAATTTATGCACCATTTCTCGCAGAGAATTTACTGTTGAGTAGCATGGTAATCACTAGCGGATCTTTAGAAAAAATGAAGATTTTCCACCTGAATTGCAACGAACTAGGGTGAAATAGAAGTTTATTCTCGTTCTTGATATGTTTAATAGATTCAAAATAATATAACGGTAGAAATACAATAATATGGTGTACAGAACAGTAGAAATGTAATAATATGATCGACGTTAAAATATACTAAACCACGCCGAGCAGAGTGCGTTATAGCCGACCAAATATTTGACCGACAGGATCCCCGGTGAACAACAAGAAAATAAAAGACCAACGGTCCATTGTCTCGCCACTCGGTTAGATCTCGGGACCCTAACCATATAAAAGCTGAAACATCCATTCCCATTTGTTACAGCGAAAGAGCCAATTCCAGCGAGGATCGAACAAGTGATCAAACATTTCGTAGCGGGCGCACCGAACGAACCGAGATAAATCATCCGTGGTGCGCAAACAAAGTGCAACAGAAAGCGGTGTGTGTCTCGGGTTTCACCATTCCTAAGGATAAAGGATTTGGAAATCGCGGCTAGGATCTATCTCTCGCGTCTCGCCGGCTACCGACGAGCGGCGCGGCGTGTGGATTTTATCCATGGCCGGTATCCGTTGGGCGGGTACAACCTGTCCTACCGGTGCAAACGAGACTGGCGGCGAGCAAAAATCGCGGCGACAAGCTGGAAGTGAATCGGCCCGACGTTGCACCGTCCTATAGAAAGCCATGAGGCACGAGGATCGTGTTGGAGCATAGCCATAATCGTTGCAGCGAAATGAGCGAGACAATTCACTAAATCTGTAATTACGAACGCAGGCAGAAAGTGAGTCTGTCCAATAAAATAGATGGAAATGCTTAGGAGGATTTCGATGATTACACTGCATATTTTATGCTGTTACGACAACAATCGAGCTGGTGCAATTTTAAACAGCAGAAACAATATTCTACAAAAATTAGGTAACGAGACAATGCCCTTTGTGGACACTCTACGGAGGGAGGATAACGAAACCACGCCTTCCAGGGTGCTCTACATAGGAAAACCAGCGAAACCACGCCTCCTAGAGTACTCTACATAGAAAGAGCTACGGAACCACGCCTCCCAGGATGCAGTACATACGAAAACTAACGAAACCACGCCTCCTAGAGTACTTTACATAGGAGACGCAAGGAAACCACGCCTCTCGGAGCACTCTACTAAGCAGAAGCAAAAGACCACGCCCTTGAAGGGCACCTTGCACAGAGAGAGGAAACACCACGCCCACTAGAGAACTCTACGCATAAAGTGCTGAAACAATGCTCACTGAAAACGCTCTATAGAAAAAACCAGTGAAACTACGCCTACTAGGAGGCTCTGCGACGTCTCGAAAGTGATTCGCGAAGTTCAGGAGGCCGCCGGCGATCGTTTCGATCGTGTATTCAGAACGTGACACCGGTTGTGTCTGCCGGTTGTTCCGTCGACGAAGAGAGGATCACGGGCGCGTAACAAACGCCGGGGTCGGCTCGGCTCGGTTCTGTATGTGTATCGTGCCGATTATATAAAAGAAAAGGATATCCCGTGTGGTAAAAGTGGGTCAGAGCATCGACGAGCTCCTAATAACGCCTCGCGTGTACACGCTTCCTCGTGCGACCGTTGGCCGCGTGCAATGTCCTCGTTTTCAAAAGGATTCGGTGCGCGCCGATGATAAATCACGCTCGTGCGAAACGACATCGTATTCACGGATTGAAATCGCACGAGGAGGAGGTGGAGAAAGAGGAGAAGCAAAATGCGGGGGAGAGGAGGCCGATGCGGGAGGAGGAGGGTTGCGCGGCCGCTTGATTTCGAGTTTCAGGCCGAGCGTGTTTCCCGGAGAATCGATACGAGCAACCAGCAACCCCCCCGAGTTGCCGCCGGTAGTCGGACAGGGTGGTAACGCTATTTTAAAGCGCGACACGAAAGTGTAATAATAACGACGCGACGGGTTTCAAGCGGTTTGACGATCTACCCGTCGAGATAACACGTTATCTCGAGCTAGTCGAACGCCATGGTGTTGACTTTAGGCGAGATTTGCGCTGACGAATTAGCGCTCATGGCTTCGAGTGATCGTGTTTGCTCGTGTTTGAATGAGACGTTTCCTGGCGTACACCAGTACACTTTAATAAGGATGTTAAATATGCTGTACTTGTATTATATTAGGTTGGAGGATTTTCTTGTCTATCCAGGGGACTGTTCGAAGATGTTTGGAAATACTTGAAATCATCGGTGTGTAAATGTTTGTACCGGGTGATAAGAGACGTTGGCAGAGGTGATCTAAGTTTTAAGTTGTTTGACGGTGTTTGAGCGAACGAAATCGTCGATGATCTTGGTTGAGGGACGATTGTCGATCTCCTGGGTGCTTGCAGGGATCTGTACCGGATCGCAACAGCGTGGTTTGACCAGGTATGGCTCGATATGACGTGGTGTGGCTAGGTGGGCCGGTATCGGGCCGGCGGATCGCTCGAGATAATTAAGAGCCGCCGAACGGACGACGGTCTCGAGAAACCGGATGACCAACAGCGGAACGTGCGGTGCCGCGGTCTGCGGAGGGCGACGGGCAAACGTGGAAGTAGGCGGTGAAAGGGAAAATTATGTTCTAGCGTGACTCGAGACAGGCCACAGAGAGATGCACGTGCCACGAGCACATTCGACTTTCCAGCCGCCCGATAACCTCGACGCGACGGAACCTGGGCGGCGGGAGATCGTGTACGTTCCGGGATACCAGGGCGAACCTAGTAGGCAGCGGATGGCTGGAGGTAGGTGGGTATAGGTGGACATAGGTGGGTAGAAACAAAAAGAGAGAGATGAAAAACAGGTTGGAGGTGGACACGGTGCAGACGATGCAGTCCGAACGCGGTGAAAAATGTTTCGAGCTTGTAATTTTATACAATGGTGCATCGCAAGCTTGTAGGATTCACTTGAGGGCACGCGTCCTACTTCACGTTTCAAAGCTATAGTCGTTGGTCCGTTAACCCTTATCTCGAAAACCGGGTAGTCACTTTTTTAATCATTTATTATATTCCAGGGACCACACACAGTGTATATGTATAGTGTTTCAGATCCCATATCTACGGGTCCGTTACATTGTAACTCGCGGTGTCTTTAGATATCGAATCAAAGACAGAGCCGCGTTTCTTTTAGTCCGCTGACGTGATCCCTTTCGGACGTTTTTCTTTAAACGTATCAACGAGCTGCCGAACTCTGTTCAGTCACAGCCTAACCTTAGTAGGGAGAACATCTAAATAAATCAAGTTCAAACTTCAATACCTTTTTTTTTTTAAATTAAATTACATACCTTGCTTCCCAAAAACCAATATTTATATTTATAATATCAATTTTTACGCACCGGAACGTGAATTGAGAACAAGAGCGGGTTTTCAAACACTTAAAGCAAAATCGACTTATGGACTAATTAATCCAATGAATCGCATTATTGCAAAATCATGCACTATTTATATAATCGTATCGATTTTTTCAATAATTCTTTACTAAAATTTAAAATGCAACTACGCAGGATTATATTATAATACCATATCGATTGTACCGCTATCAAAATTATCAAAATTTTCCTTTCTGTGCATGTCCCTTCTTTGTTATTATACGGGTAGTCTGTATTTTTTTCTCATGTGTAAAAAGGGCTTCGGCCCGTTTATAATAAATAAATAATAATAATAAATATATGGCCGAACTGTGATAATTTATAATTAAAAAGCCTATTAATAGGATTTCCAATAATTCTGCTGTACCAAAAGAAAGCATAGAAATTTTCAGTTACATTACAATCTTGACCCTTAGCACTGGAGTGGCGACTCTGAGGCGCCACTAAAAATTGCCGTGCCATTATTCAAAATATTGTTTGCATTGCTATATATGTTGGTATCTAATGAATTACTAAACGTTTAAGTATCGTGTGAGGTATTATATCAATTTCATATTCATACAGAGAACAGAATTAATATAGAATGGAATTATTCTAGATCGAAAGAAATGTTTAATTTTCCAGTTAAAATAGGTCCGAGTGCAACGAGTTAAATAAACGTATTATATGGCTTGCGGTCACCATTCAAGGTTCCATTAAAAAATGTTTAGCCATAAACCATAGATTTTTCAAAATTATGTAATAATCACCGGTCGGTAATGTGTTAACAAACAGAAGACAGTACATCGTTGATCGTTTTATAAAAGTCATTGCTCAATTTCAGGTTCCTTCCGTATCACTTTTTCAATATTTTTGTTGACACGTAGCAAAGTTATTGTAAAACGATTCGTGTTCTATACAGTCTAAAAATGAATTTCTTCCTTCGAGAAGAAGGATTGTTTGGTTGCGCCGAATGAAAAGTGGGCCGCGCAGGGTGCGCAGAAAAGGTGGCCGGCGTTCTCGGCGTCGGGAAAAGAAAGGAGAGGAAGGAAAGGGAAGGAAAGGAAAGGAAAAACGGTTTCCCAGGGTCCACGTGTCGGGAAGTGGCGGCGGGTAGACGCTTTTAACCCTCTAACCTAGTCGGGACAGGCTTCTCGTAGAAACCATCAGCCAACCAGCGTGTGCCGAGCGCACGACCGAGCAACCGAGTCACAGCCCAAGTCTTCCTCTCCACGCCGCTCTCCGTGCCGGCTGGAAAATCGAAGTGGAACGTACGAGCGAGCGGAGGCAACATCGCTCTCATCGATCGGCCTCTGACTCTATTCCATCCTCGCCCGTTCCCTCCGCTACCCTACTCTTCTCTTCTTTCGCCCTCCTTTCCAGCGATCCTTACCCTCTTTCCTCCTTGATCGCCGCCACCCTTCCTTTAATCTCATCCCAGAACACGTTCCGCACCCTCCCGTTGTTTTTCCACGTGTCAGGTCCCTCGGTCGCTGTTGTTCTGCTTCTGCAACACCTTCTTTCGACTTTTGTATCCTCTTCGACTGACACCTTCTTCTTCTTCTTCTTCTTCTTCTCTCTTCTCAAGTTACAGGTCGCGTTTGCCCTTCTTTCGGCGATCCTTATCCTGGTTTCTTATAATCTTGTTTCCGACCATATTTCGCACCCTCATCTTGCTTCTGTCCTACTCTTGCGACCTTTTGTCTTCGTTTTTTTTTTGCCTCTTCTCTCAAGTTTCAGACTGAAGCGTTATGGAGGTAGACTCGTTTCTAGGATTGCAAGGGTACGGGATGCGCGTTCCCATTTCTCGATAATGCATGCGATGGGGTTTTTCGGTAGAAGTTTTAGTAAAACTTTCTACCTGTATTGCAACAAGCTGGGATGAAATAAATATTTAATTTCTTCTTGAATATGTTTAATAGGTTGAAAATAATATAGTAGTATATTTAAATTCTTCAAACTTTTTTTACTTTCAGAAACTAGCCCAACCCATTTTTATCGTAAATGCATAAAATCCGCAGTCTAGGGTGAAAATATATTTACATAAATGCCGGCGAATGAATCCTATCCGTTCACAAAACGACAATATCGACGAAATAAACTGGACGAGAATGAAAAAGAGATGCTGTAAAAATCGCGACAGAAGGGTTGAAACGAAGCTACCCGCCAGCCCGTGCTCTTCCACCAGTACAATCACCGATCTCTTCAAAACTCGAATGATTCACCCTCGCTCCTCGACGAGCAGTCCTTCTGCCACGCAACCAAAGAGAGAAAGGGAGAGCAAACAGGCCAAAGGTAAAACCCGGAAAGACAAAAGAGAGCCCCCAGAATACCGGCCGTCAAAATCCATCTCTATCGTTGAAACGGCAAACGAAGGGCACTCGAACGGGAATTCGATTTCCGGTTGTTTCGGGGCCGCGTGTACAAACGGCACGCGCGTTTGTACACGCGTTTGTACACGAAAACGCGCGGAAAAGGGACGGTCGTGGCGGGTTCTGCGTGTAGATTACATCGGATAGAAGCTGTGGAGAAAACGCAGTGAAATAGAAAGAGAGAGAGAGAGAGAGAGAACCGGGGCCGAAGTGTGACCAACGTCCGATATGGAGTGGCACGCGTGCGTCGTTATTACGGGAGCGGGCCGATAGAGAGGTTCTGAACATCGGAGGGGTGCGTGGCAGCTCTCAGCGAAAGCGAGTTGAACAGAGAGAGAGAGAAGTGAAGGGGAGACACTGAGGGAAAGAGACAGAGAAATCGAGACAAAAGGGTCGCGAGAACGGGACGGAAGTAGGGGGTGACGCGTTGGAAAAACAACGGGAGGGTGCAGAATGTGGTCGAAGATGAAATTAACCCCTTGCTCTGCTGTTTATTTGCAGGCAATGAAGACTAGACACGCGGTTCTATTTTTCTTGATTTTGTAGAGAGGTTAACGAGGAATATTAGCGGATGTTTATGCAATTTTCAATGTTTATAGATGTTAGGAGGTTGCGTCCGAAGAGGATTAGAGGATCATACTCGATTGTAAATCCTGGCGATTCGTGCGTTAGACGTGTCTTGCTCCGGTTGTAATAGCGAATATATTACTGTAGTATTTTTTGGGTATTAAGAAATATAGTAGGTGGAGGATCGTACATTTCCAGTCTCAATTCATACACCCACATACACTACAATAGAGTTTTAAGAAAGTGGTACCACAAATGAAATCCTATTTTCATTGGTCATAATTGGACTGCGGATCTTCATGCATTTATGAAGAAATTGGTCGAGTGACAAGAATGTTCTAATGTTCCTTTTAATGTAACAAAGTCGTTAAGGGATGAAATCGATTTTTACGTTGTTCGTACTTCCCACAATCAATGCAGAACATTTCTATTTTCCATAAAGATCCGCTGTCTAGTCATAATATTTGTAGATCCAAAATAAATAAAAGTTGTGCCTGTCGAATTTGATGCCCTAGCATTTTTGGAAATTTGTAGAAACTACAAATGCATAAAGATCCGCAGTCTAGTCATAATATTTGTAGGTCCAAAATAAATAAAAGTTGTGCCTGTCGAATTTGATGCCCTAGCATTTTTGGAAATTTGTAGAAACTGCAAATGCATAAAGATCCGCAGTCTAGTCATTAGGGAATAGTTCAACGTAAAAATTATTCGCAACGATTGCCCGTCGCCTAATGTTCTGCAATTTCCTTTCGCTCGAAATCTGCCTGCATTCTGCTACGTTTTTTTCGCAAAGCGGAATTCCCTGGAGATGCGCGGGCTTCCAGAATTTCTCGTTTCATTTCGCGTAACAAACGAACGACAGAAGAGCGACGAAATTAGTTGGCTTTGACTCGGGGAAGACACGGCGTGGCTTGAAGCTCGACGAAACGAGGGCGCGTTTTCCAAAAGAGAGAATGCGTAAGAATGCATAGAAAGCGAGATATAATTGCGCGGTTAATTGAAAATCAAAATCGCGTTCTGTTGGCGAGCACGCGAGATTTTTTTCCAGGTATCTGATTGTATTTATTGCTCCCGACCGCGCTAATTGCTCGACACGACCGCGTTAAATAATATTCGCAACATTTCGCGCGAGACGTTCGATCATCCGAGACACAATAACGAAACCAGATGCAAAAGATTGATGCCGTTTCCTATTAGCAGACATCCGTCATACGGTTTACTTACTCTGTTAATAAAATTGATATTTACATTGCTGCGAGTGCACAAGCAATATAAATGTTTACCGTTTTATAGTATCGTTCGGATGCGATCCACGTGGCTCGGACGTAGTCACGCGGAAACGCCCGGAGCACAGGACGCGTTAAGTACCAAAGCAAAGTACAAATATTGTTGGTGAAACATCACGCGATCGCCGCTCATTCTTTGCCCAAGTACAATTTTTCTTCCACTCTCGCCCCGTTATCGCGATTTCTCTGCGAATCTCGGCGTCTTCCACTCTTCGGAATTTAATTATGTCGATATGTTTATGGCTGTTACGTTGCACTGATATTTCGTAATCGTGGCAAACAATATAAACACCGCAGAGCTGAAATTCTATTTAAGTTTCCTCGCTTAACGATTTCAATTATAACCGTCTACTTGTTCAGCGTCAATATTAGACTTTGCATTTTATGTATTTCATTTTAAATTCTTTTACTCCAAGCAATTTTTATTTCGCTCAGAGGTGTGCAGTTTATTAATTATTTTTTCAAGGAATGCTTCGACGTACTTTTCGTCAACTTCGAGGATCTCGGAGGGGAGCGATTATCAGAATTTTTTGCAGCGAAACCAGTCGGCGTGAAAATTTTAGATTTTGCGGCTCTATTTATCACGCCTTCGAAGGAAACGAGCACATTTTTTCAAGATATACTATTAGCTTTCTGCAAAGTAGGAGCATTGCTGCAAAAGGACAGCGCAAAGGATTATCTTCTCAGGATGCAACAGCGCAAAAAATGCGAGATAAAAATTTGTTTAAAGCCGAGGCAGTGGCCTGCGCAAAGAGTTAACGACTCGAATCGAGTAACACCTGCGCCTTGTTCGCGATCGGATAATACAGAGTGATAGGGGTGCGGGTATCGGGAAAGCTCGCGATTCGCTTGTTATCAGCTGACAGTGCCGGTATTCCCTGGCGGGTAATCGGATCCGAGAACCGGCGGAACGTAACGATGCGTAGCTCGTTTCAAAATGCGAACGAGTTCCCTCCGAAGGAGTGACATTACGTTCTGGTAAGAGAATCTACGAGAACACACGACACCTTCGATCCACATTCGAATTAACAAATCATGGACATTGTTTATGCCCCTTCTTGATCATTCTAATCGGTTGGAAATGAAACATTAGTAGTTTTCGTTTCTTTAAACATGTAATGGAATTTCTCTGGGGTAATTTGTCGGCGGTCAACATGGTAACACATTATCTATCGGTGATTATTCCATAATTATTGAAAGTTCATGGCTGAGGAATTTGTAAAAAAATCATCAATCAGCAACAGCAACTTTAATCATAAACCAACAACTCACTCTCGATAATAAAACCCAATAATTTCCTTCAGGATTATTGCGTAAAAGAAGATTTTTAAGCTTCCGTTTGGTACAGCACAATTATTGCAAAGCCTATTAATAGGCCATTATAAAATATTGTCTGCGTTATTAAGTAATTGCATAAATAGTAATTGTATAAAATTGAAAACATCCATGTGAAATTGAAATATTCTAGGTCGGAAGAAACGTTTAATTTTCAAGTTAAAATTGCTCCGAGTGTGAAATCATATTCGCTGCGACTCTATTAAACGTTGATCATCGAAGGTAGAAGCAGAAATGTGTGCAGATGTTCCTGTAATTCTCACAGCAATTAGCAAGTTTGCCAGAAAACTTACAGTTAAATTATTCGCGTAGCACGATAACAGTCCCCGAGCGTGTCCATCAAGCTTTGTGTAAGCGTTCTCAGCTTGGAAATTGCTGCAGTTCCGAAAAAGTGGAGGTCCGCGTGCGAAAACTGCTGTTTCTCGTGTGTCGGGAAGATAAAAAGTTGGAGAAATCACGGACGGGCTGGCTACTAGCGAAACCCGCGACGAAGCAGAAGTTCGAGTCTTCAATTAAGGATCGCGTAACTGTGTCAAAGATAAAAACAAAAACCGCGAGATTACGTGTTGTTCAAGTTTCCCCCCGCGTTATCAAGCGACACATCTTCGCCTTGTCCAACGAAAAAGTACGAAATTCATAGTCGAATAAATACTCTATACGAATTTGTACTCCTCGGTTGTATTGATACATACTGTGCGATCCGATACTGTTTTTACCGGACAATGTATCTCGAAACAAGAAATATATGACTTAGACCACTTTTATAATTATGGACGCATATTCATTGTACACTTTCAGTGTCTACTTAGCGATATGTATATCCTTTTGGATGAGACTTTTAGGTGGATCCAAATGAATTTCAGAAAAGCCAGTCTCCAAGTTTGAACACTGTTTAAGAACTCTGAGAAGAGTAACAAATCGTAATGCAAAACAGAATTGTTCCGAGAATTTCTCGAATTCGATCGAACCGGTGGTTGCCACCGGCCCGCCATTGTGAACGCAGACAGCCGGGTTTCATAAGGTGAAAAATGGTTTCTAGAATGAAACGGCTCGTCGAAAGAGGAATTTCGAAAGCGTGGCAGTCGATGGCGGACCTTGAGGATCCCTTCGACCGTTACCAGGGACAGCTGTCCGCGTGCAACGCGGTGCACCGGCTCGGCCGACGATCCACGGAAAGCCAGGCAACAAATGAACGAAAGAACAAGCTACAGAGAGTAAGAGGGAGAGAGAGAGGATACAATAAAGGGGAGGGAAAGAGAAAGGGAGAGAGAGAGACGCGCAGGTGTCACGATCGAGACGAGTCTGCGGCGCACGCTGCAGCCAGGAGTTGCACTTTGTGCGTTGCACATCTACTGTCTCCGTCTTGCTTGACACTTCGATGCCTCTGTTCGTTCTCTTCGCCTCGCTCCTTCCCTCTGCATTTTTCCACTGTCTACTGTGCTACTCCTCTGCCCCTCGTCCTAGAGCTGCTTCCTACGCCGCATGAAGCCCCGTTCACACGGTACCTCGACCTCCTCCAGAGGTTTCTTCTTCCTCAAGATATCCTTCTGAACAACTGCCACCGGGTCAGGGATGAAAAGAACGCTTTTACGAGCCTCACCTCCAGTACAACTACCGGCGATTGTTTCGTAACCCCGCTCGTTACTCTTGCCGGGTGCAAGGACGACGGTGAGTTAGGCGCGAGGGGATAGGTTCGTCATGTCAATTTCGTTTACCCTTACACCGTGGATGCTCTTGACAACGTTATGCTAGTTAGACTCATTCGCATCTACCACACATGCCACACCGATAAATAGGATAATTAAGCCTATCACACTACACTATACATACATATATGTAATCCACTGCTATAAATTGTATCAAGTCTTCCATGATCGCTAACGACTAGACTACGGATCGGTATGCATTCATGGCTTTTGAAAATTTTCAAAAACTGCTAGAATATAAAATTCCAGAGAATTTAGTACGATTTTTATTTATTTTCGAACCATAAAGACTACTAACACTGAAAATGAGATTTTACTTGATTCCACTTTCTTATAATTCGCCTAGAAAAATTAAAAATTCATATATATATATATATATACAGGGTGAGGCACTAACTATTACAATAACTCCAAAAGTATGATAGTAGTAAAAAAGTTTTCGAAATAAACGTTGCATCAGACCACAGGGACCGTATTGTGGCGTTAATCTTTTGTTGCTAGGTGGAGTCGCTTCAGAGATGTGAAGGTCATCTCTGTTTTTTTAAATAGAATGCAACGTTTTGTTACCTGTTTTTTGATAGTGGCTATTGAGACGAATCCAACGAGGTGCAACATGAAGGTCTTTGAAGGTCAGCAAAGGTCATTTATGATAAAAAAAAAAGGCGAAATAAACTTGCATTTACAGAAGGTGTTCAAAGTGATTTCTATTGGTATCGATACAATGCTGCAATCTTCTTATCACGGATCGAGTAGTATTTCCTATCACTTCGGCACTAATCGAATCACATGCTGTAATAATTTATTGAACAAATGTATTTAATTGTACGGCGTGTAGGGTGAGAACGTTCTTATAATATATATACTAATACATGCATGCTAATGACCTAGTAGTTGACGCGACCTTAATAAAAATAAATAAATAAATAAAGCACTGTCGAAGAGGCAAAGACTGGCTGTGGAGACCAGGTAGCGCAGTTACAGTTTATTTTGCATTAGGAAAAGATTCAATCGTTTCCACCAAAACTGATGGTGAATTTACATTTCATTCATCGATGTTTAGCGTTCTTCCTTCGGCGGTTTCTCGGCGTCGAACTTTCGAGCGCTAGTGTACTGGTTAGGTTCTAATAGGTTGATAGGTTAAAGACTTCGGGGACGATAGGTCGATCGATCCGGACGAAACTGGCTCCGGTTTCGAGGGATCGTTGACATACAGCTCGAATGTGCCCGGGGCTAAATCAGATAGGAAATATGTGACTCGCGAATACGATTGATCGCGGAGTCGAATCCGATAGGTGCGGCGGAGAGTTTGAGCCTGCGAAGAACGGGGGGTTCCTTAAATCAAATAATATAATCGGCCGAAGACCCATAGGAAAGAAGTACGAAATGGAGATCGATGACATCGTTTCACTGCTCTAAATAACTAGACGAATTTGAATCTCTGTTCTCCTGAATCCTTGCTGAATATTAGGAGACTGAGAACAGTCGCGAGTACCATTCATTGGAAATTGGGAATTGAGGTGACTACATTTAGGTGGACCACCCTGTATATTTGATTGTGTTAAGTGTAATAAAACAAGGCTCGTAGAGAAATTTCATAAAATTCTTATGACGCGGGTGAATCTGCAGTATCCAGTTTATATTGGACATTCACTGGCGTTTATGATATTAATACGGACACAGTGTGGACATACCATCAGCAACTCGCGTTAAACATTGATGAGTGATCGAATGATTAATACGACTAATGAAGAACGCAGAGCACGTAAATGTTGAAAATATGTTGTATTTATATCCTGTCACATATTCCGAAATTGTTTTTCCTCTTCCTTCTCTAATAATCGGTACGAGCGAAACATGGACTGAAAATTGCTTTGATTAATTCCGATATGAAAACTCTGTGTACAGAAGACTAGCATCTCTATTGAAAATTCAATATTAGCCCGTGAAAAAAGAGAAACAGGAAGTTCGTATCGCGATAGGATTGTGTTTCGTTGATACACGAACAAAATAAAAATGAACCTCGATAATCTAATTCTCACGTGGCGAGCACTGGCAGATAACAGTGCACGATTCATTCGCGGTCTGTGTGCACAACTGAATGGAGAACGAACGTGTTGTAGCGTTACCAGCTACGAGTCAATGATCACCTTGTGGATTTTGCTATGCAGATAATGGCGACGCCTGAAATGCAACAATTTCGAACAAAAACTATCCAGTGATAAAATAAACTCGAGACTTGAATTTAATCAATGAATTAGTCAATCCGGTATCGAAAGATTCCATTTCCTGATTTAGCCGGTACGTTAACACGATTCATCAAATTCACAGTTCAATAATCATTACACGGCGGATTTTATGCATTCGTGAGAAAAATGCGTAGGTGTAATTTAAAAATTTTAAAAGGGTAAAACCATTAGAAGAATTCAAACATACTGTCACATTATTTTCAACCTATTAAACATATGAAGAAAGAAATTTTTATTTAGCTCCAGTTTGTTGCAATTTATGTAGAAAATTTGTATTTTGCATACAGATCCGTTGTCTAATAATCACAAATGAATTTCTACACATATTGACATTCGTCTATGTGTCCAGGGACGCAATTTCGTGCAGTGGCAATTTACCGTTGCGCGATAATCCAAGAGGTTCGCAAAAGTGAAATTCGTGGGAAATCAATGGCCGGCAGGCATCCGAGTTTTTGCATGAAAGATGAAAGGAGCATTCGTCCGAGGATTCTCGTGCGATTCGATTTCTGTTCGTTGCGTCTCCAGGAAGGAAACAGGAATCGTCGAATGATAGGACATTGAACGGGTCTCCAGCCCCGGGGGCGTTCTGAAAGAGATGCCAGAGGAACACGTGTTGGCGAAGCCCCAGAACCGTCTTTCGCACCGAATCCTTAGGATCTCATAGTTCAATGCGCCATCGCATCGGAGCCCCGGCTGCTGCGATTCGCGTGGAAAAGTCGCTCGAGCGTGAACGAGATTCTCCGTCGTAGTCGAGCTCGACCGAAAAATGATGGGTGTTATTGGCCATGAACGATCGCGTCTCTTCAGCGATTCCACACGTTCAACCACCGCCCCACGACGTCAGCGGTTTCCTCGTGCTGGTTCAACCCTTTCCGATTCATCCCCACGGTTTTTGTTTAAGTAAATAGACAGTAATAACTAGACTGCGGATTTTATGCTTTCATAACAAAAATTGGTACGTACAATTTAAAACAGTGAGCATATTTAAAAAATTTTCAGAACATCAACGCATTAGTTTCAGTTTAATCAAATAATTAAAAGAAGAAAGAAACTTTTATGTAATCTCTGTGTCTTGGAATCGACGCAGACATTTTTGATTCGCATAAAGATCCGCAGTGTAGTAGTAACACAAGAATGAAACTTTATGCATCAGAAATCACGTGTATACAACCATAGATCGATGAACTGAATAATCAATCTCATCCAACAATTTTAACTTTGAGGCGCCAGTGAAAATTGCCATACCATTATACAAAACAATATTAATATTATTCACTTCGTCTGTATTCTATAAATTATAAAAATCTCAACTGTTGTATGAGAAAACAGGTTCAATTCGATGTGGACAATGTAAAAAGATTACATAGAATAAACATGATCTGGGTTGAAAGAGATGTGTCTTGAATTTCGAACTAAAATTTCTTCGATTCCAAAGGGTTATCAAAATATTATAAATTATCTTTTACTTTTAATTGTAGAATTTATGGAAGTAGTAGAGGAAGTAAGTGTAGCAAGCAATGCCAGATTCGCACAGCGGTTGCAGAAATCTTCATTGCGCCTAAATATTTAACGTTTTTGGGACGATAAGATAAATTGTTCCGTCCCGACCGGTCTCAGCCAGCTTCACGAACTCCCTCGATATTACTTCGATTTATTTATTTAACGAAGAAATCCCTGCTTTCGTTGAACCGCCGCACGATCCAGATCCTCGGGAGTATTTCATCTTGATTTACGATCAGCTGTTATCGCTCCGCGAGACGACTCAATTCCTCCGATTCATGAAAACAAATTGGAGAACGAAAAGTGACTGAAGATTCTCGATGTTTCCCATCGAGTTCCGACGTGTCTATTCGAGATTGTTCCGATAAAATTATTGAGATTGTATTTTGAAATTCTAAATTTTCCATTGCGAGTTTCCCTGCCTGACGCAGGCTCAGGTCAGGCCATAAAAGCCATGTGTCCGCTGATCGTTTCGGCGATGCAGGGACCACGGCAAAGTTTTCCCTTCTTCCGCCTTTTTAGCTAGTAGTCGTGCAACAGTCTTCAACCGAGCAACGCGTTGCTCATTCGAATTGTGATCTCCGTGTCTTTACATTTTTACTTTATCGATAAACAGTTTCCTTTTACAGTCGATTGAGTTCAATCCTTATTCTGCTATTAAAGGATCCTCAACAAAAATTTCCACCGTCGAGCAACGATTAAAACACGTCGTTGTCGAATGAACTTGATTATTTACATCTACGCAGGAAACGCTACGAGCATCGTGACCAACGAATGATATTTTATAAGCAGGATTGTGCTCGATTGGATCAAGAGGTCCGGACAATACGTTTATACGGTAACGAACTTAAAAATTTTGTTTAACGTCATCCGATTTAAATCGCGTTTGCCGGGGGACTACGGTAACGAGATTTGCAAAGACTTTTTGTTTAAGGATGTAATCTCATTGATGACGAAGCACCTGCTGGAATGCCGTCGTGGCCGCGCGTCCGCATTCGGTAATCGGCGAGTCGAAATCACCGGCGATGCACATACACATTGTGCCAACGAAAACCATTTGAACACTGGATTCCTGATTTTCAACAAATTATGCTCAACTCGCCGTGACGGTAAAACGTCTAAAAAAAATCGAGACTTAACTTCGAGCTTACTTAGTTTCTATTTGTGTGGAGATTTGTTGAAATGAATGCTCTTGAAACGCGTAGAGCAGTGTCTCGAATAGAGTTTGCAATCCCGCGCCATTTTCAAGGATTTCGTATATATATATATTTATGTAATATATATTACACGAACGTATACGTATATGTGTATTTCAGTTTAAAATAATTATATCAATCTTGCTATAAATGCATAAAGATCCGCAGTCTAGTTATAATAGTATGAATGCAACATCGAAAGCGTTCATCTCGCGTGTCGCGATTCGCGCAATTTTCATTGCACGCATAGTCCCGTAAAATTTGCGGGATTTCGCATAAAAAATTCGAACTAAAAAATGACGTGGGATCCTACGGGATTGCAGAGCTTAGTCTCGAACACGTTTCGAGAATCGACAGGCCAATTCCGCGAACATCGGCTGAAACCAGTCGAATAGTTGAGGAGTCGCAAACTCCGGCTCTGCAATGACATTGTTTTGCCTCGAGATTAATTGGCGAGGGTTAGAAGACAGGGTTAAGTAATTTGCGACAAAGTCGCGCGGAAGTTGGCCCATCGAAGAGACACGTCGACGTCTGTATGCATATAGAACAGAACGATGGAAGTTACCAGAAGCCGTGCGTCACAGATCAAAATGGTAAACGCGTATTGTGGATCGTTCCCGGATTGGGCGGGTTCGCTAACGCGCTTGGCTAATTAACCCGATCCAATTAGTAGGACTGGTAACCGATTTATACTAAAGCAATTAGACGTTGATACCCGGCGTTCTGCAATACGAACGTATACATACGCACGGTCTTTGTGACGACATCGTGCGGACTTGCATAATCTCGCACTCGAGGAATGAACGAGCGTTCAATTGAATGTTGAAGTTTCGAATGAACACTCGAATACAATGTATGGGATCTTGCGGTACTTAGAATCCCTAGACTTTGTTCCGAGATCAATCGAACGGGTTGTCGGAGATTATTAAACGCCATGGAAAAACTGCTCGGACCAGTGTCCGCCCCGTGCGGACATAAGAAATCGCTGGGAAACGCGAGCTTTCTGGAAGTGCACGAAGATCCGCGGTCTAATCATAGCCGTGCTACTTTTGTTAGTTCGGAAGTTCGTCGAGGAAAAATCGATTCCCGCATCCGAACTCGACCTATCCAATTTCCAACCGTCCGTCAGACGCGGTCGAACTAACGACTGGCTTTGTTTTATCGCGTCCCCTCTATGAAAACGCTTTCTCGTTTATGACTGGACAAATAAAACACTGAGAGCTGGCACGACGTATTATCTAACCCGAACCGTCTTTCAAAACTGAAATGACGGCCGAGACTGGATCAACACTGGACTGTTATCCCCCTCCAAAAATTTCCCTTCAATTTTTCGCGAATAAATGATGATTTCGAAAACGAGAAGAAACAGCTGATCTTGCAATGCACTTTAAATCCTTTCCCGCACGCCAGATTATTCTAATTTATTCTCCGCTGGCTGGGCATCGGGGAATTGTTATCTTACACAGGATTTCCATTAAAAAATCTAGAATCCTTCCGCATCGGACAAGTCTCATCTCCTAATAGACAATCCACGTAGTCGCAATTTGCTACGCGAGAGGCTAACGCAACTTCCTGAACAGCTTACAAGGATAAAAAAGGCTAATGCTTCGGATTCCTCGCATTTCAGCTGCGGCCCGCACAATGCATCCGCGGGGTGAGCTGCAGTGGGAACGTGCATCGGTTGAGGTATGGTATGGAATAAACTTCCCATGGAAACGGAAGATGCAGCGAAAACGCGGAGAGCTCTAAGAAGCTCTAGGACGAGAGCGACGTGTGTTGTGTTGGCCCGTGCGTCTCGCGAGGAACGCGGAGAAAGTGTGGGATTGAGTCACTCGGTGTTGCCAGGTGGATAATCGATGGCCGGAGGAGGCGCATGGTGCATGCTGCGGGGGCGGGTGCATCCGAGCAGAAATTTGATTTGCAAACGAACCGGACACGCGTCCTCTTCGAACCTTTTCGCCGGAGAACGGTGTACTTGAGGCGATTTTCTCGTAATATCCAGTGACGACAGCCAACCGCGAAAAATGACATACACATTATACGTAACAGTATTTGGTGATGAGTTTGCCATTTATCTGGCACTTTCGACGAACGCGTTTCTTCAATCTCGGTAATCGACAAACAAGAAGCTGGTCGTTTGAAAGTGGTAAGTTCAGTGTGAAAACAAGCGATGAAAATCGCACCCAGTGTAACCGCAGCCTAACGTCGTTTTAATTACTTGTCCTCCTATCAACAGATCGCCTCGTAGCTGGTCGGGGCTTCGCGAGGTTCGATTTATCGATCCTCGGCCTCCTTCGACGACGTTTTCTCCGAGAAGTCGATTTCAATGTCGCGCAAATAAATTAATTTTTCTTCATCGACAAATATACAACTTTCGATGGAGAAACTTATCTACGTTCTCGTCTTGCAAAGTAGTCGGTGGACCGCGGATTTTATGCGTTTATGATAAAACTGGGTTGATGCGCTTTAAAACAGGAGGAAAATTTAGATGATTCAAAAATAAGGATACACATCTTTTGCAATTAGCGCAGTAAATTTTTTATTTTGGATAAAGATCCGCAATCTAGCAGTCAGTTTCGATGATTAAGACATTTGCGTTTGAATCGCGATGAAATGAGAAAGCATCTTTTACGAGTTCAACAATCGTAGAATATAAACTCGGGAAATCACTTGAGCCGGTATCGTGGTTAGAACTTGAAAATTGAAATTGAATTGAACAATTTGAAATTGAAGATAAGAGTATCGTAGAAGAAGAGCGACGGAGACTCGGCCGAGGATATCTAGCGGGGCAGAAGTGTACCGTTCTTAAACCTAATCAAGGGAGGGATCACGGTGTCGGGAAAAAAGAACTGGTTAATTGCAGCGGCAGAAGGCCGGCGCCTTGATTAACGGAATAATTAGCCTCGAAACGACGGTAATGCAAAAATGAGAGAGTAGAAAATTTACAGGCGGAACAGACTAATAATTACGAGCAACGCGATCGTCCTATCTGCATTTTTAATTGAACCCACCGAACGTAGAAAACTTTCGTTGCGCTGTGATTTGCCCGCAATAATGAATCCCTCTCTAATTATTGTTACGTTTTTTAATTCCCCTCTCGGCCGAACAGAGCCGGTGATTCAGGAAAGATTCGACCAAACGTGAACGCTTTAGAAGAGCGAACGAGAGAGAGATACTTTAGTTACGCGTCGCCAGCCTCGTTAATCGCGACACGTGTTTTCCAGCGTTTTAATGACGTTGTTATTGTCCTGCGAGATAAAAGCCGACGAACAGGGAAAGAAGGGCTGCGTTATCGATTTATCTTCTACCCTGCTCCTTTGTCAACGCTATGCTCTTCTTCACAAAGCCTCGACTTTGACTTACTTCGCAACCGAAGGCTGCTATCTGCCTCGATCATGTTCTCCTGATTTTACAGCTATTCACATCAATCTACTACTGTCTGTTTAGTACTGTCTGTTTTAACTTCAAACTACCCCCTGCGATTTTGTTTTGTATTTGTAAAATGTGTAGCACTTCAATCAATCCTATCTTGATGTCATTCTGTATGTCTTTTGGAAACTGTTTTAAACATTTCAACAGAGAATCTTTGCAAGACTATTTTGTTCCAACTGTAACTATCGTCCTGCTCACTTATTCAGTGATTTATTTATTCATTTGCATCCAATTGTACACGATGAATAAAAGATCTAGCTAGTTGACCGGTTTTCCTCGATACTTTGAAATAATAATTCTTGCAATTTTCGGAGACGCGTCGCTCGAATTTCCCTCGAAATCGAACAACGGTGTTTCTGCAACGATTTACTCGTCAGGAACATTCCAAGCAGCGGTGCGATTTTCCCGGTGTTCTTCCGACGGCTTGCATAATTTTCCCGTCGCGTTAATTAACGAAAAAGCACGCTACAAGATTGTTAGATCGGCGGGGTTAGAGTAACGACCCGAGATTATGGGCCACTTCACCGTGAAAAATTGTGTGCGCGTGACAGAGAATGGCAATTGTCCTGAAATTTACGAGAACCACGGATGATTTCCTCGCATTTTCGTGGATCAAGGACTCTCGTCCGAGCGACTCTTGCCGAGCGCCTCCTAGAAACCAAGCGGCGACGAGCAAAACGAACGAATGACCTGGATATAGGCTCATGTGTGAAAGATGCTCGTCCTATAAATAGGTAATGAAACTATTCATTAAAGAAGATAGAATGTTCGGCTACACCTGCACGCCCCGGCGACAGGCTCCTTAAACCTGTTACCGGGCTTCACAAAATGTTCCTAGTCTCCCAATCAACATAATTCATGGTTTTACAAATTGATCGTTGCATTTTATTGTGATGGAACCAATCACTGTTTTATGCATTTATGACAAAAATGAGTAGGTGTCATTTAAAATGGGTAAAACCATTGGAAGAAGTTCAAAATACTGTTACATTATTTTCAACCTGTTTCACTCGAGCTTGTTGCAATTCAGGTAGACAATTTTTATTTTGCACGACGATCCGCAGTTTAGTAATTGTAACATTAAAATCGCTATGTAATTGATCTTTCGCACGATCCTTTCCGCCAAACAAGAATTATTCGATCGTTCGTTTGCAGTTCAACCACAACTGAGTGAAATAAGAATTATTTTGGCCACGATGTACGAAAACTTTGCACAAAAAGTTCTGTTTCGGTCACGTCCGAGAAGATTGAAGATCTTGATATTAGCCGCGGCCAAAGTTTCCAGTAGCGGCTTGTGCAATTTGTTTCGAAAACACGTTTAATTCCGCGGAACAATTAATTATCAGCGATCAATATGCAAATAGCCGGCCGATTCTCGGCTCAGATAGGCCACGGTGAAAGTATTAAACGAAACGGTGCGCTGCTGGCCGGAAGATATCGCTGTATCGAGGGTCTCGCGACCAAGTCCTTGAGCGGACCGCTTTAAACCTAGTTCCTCATGAAAAATCGCTATTATCTCGCCGGTCTATCTGTCGGAGCCACGAATCGACCGTACAAACAGTTTGCGCGGAATCAGCGATTGCTGCATCGATCGATCAGCCCCGATCGAGCTGATATTTAATCTAAACTAATCGCTGCGTGTTTTATTGAATGGGAAGGCTCATCAATTCCCGGAATGTTACGTAACGATACTACGGAAAACAGTGCTCCTCCGTGCGATTTTGAACTGTGTTGAACTCTGCTGAACCGTGGAGATTAATCCTCAGTCAAAATTGCCGTGTCATTATCCGAAACAGTTTTGAAATTATGAAAAATTCTTCCGTGTTCTATAAATTGCTAAAAATTCAAATGTCGCGTGAGAGAACAGCATAGTGTAAAAAAGATTACGTAGAATAAAAATCTTCTAGGTTGGAAGTTAAAATTGCTTCGAGTCCAATGGGTCAATGGACGACCAAGCAAATCGTAAATAGAAACTTTTGGTAGAATCGAATCCTCGCGAACAATCGCCAGACTGACATGGCGGATCGTGAAAAAAATGGCGCGTCAGATGAGCTAATGTAGGGAAACGGAAGCAACAGGTTCGATATGACGAGAGGACTGCGACGAGAACTGTAGCCGGGACACACGCGAGAACCGAGGGTTAGTTTTTCATTCGCGGGCACAGTCGGGAATGTAGGCCAGAGGCAATTTCGAAAATATTAAATCAGACCGGCTAGTTGCCAGGCAATCGGACGGTCAGACGATCGACCGTCGTCGTAGACGTTGAGTTAGACGACGTAGGTGTGAATGTAGGTCAGGGTACTAACACGTACAGCCGTTGCGGAAGAATACGAATCGCGAATTCCGAGGAATTAGTTCGTTTGATAACAATTGATGTACTGCACCGGGAATTTCGACGGAGAACGCGGCGCCGGTTCACCTTCCGCGGAAACCATGCTGCAATTGCGAACTTGCGGATATTTCAGTGTTTTTCCCAGTTTTCATCGCCTCTTTCTGTTGCGTATATTTTTTTATCGAATTTGTGGAGTACGTTCAACTCAATTTTTACTTCAATATTCTCTTTTCTTGGCTACTCTGTAACTTTTTATATGAACTCAGAAAGATCACTGGAATTCAATCGTGAACATTTTAGATACATTTGAGATTGAGCATGTTTAATGTACGATAAAGTTGTATGTATATAATCTATGAAGATGGAATGCATTCAATCGTTGTGCATGTTCAGGGCCAATTCGATATTCGTTTCACCCAGACGTTATTTTTCAGGAATATCGTTGCAGAAGAGTTTTCGAGTGTTTCTTCCCCGTCCTCGAATTTTCGCGGTTAGCTTTCGAAACCTTGACGAGATCCGCGCTGGATTCGAGCCACAGGCTCCCGGATTACACAAAAGCGATCCTCACCGGTCTCTCTCTCTCTCTCTCTCTCTCTCTCTCTCTCTCTCTCTCTTCACAGCCTTAGGGCAGGATCGATAACATCTATCGTGGAGGATGTATTCCTCTTAAATCGCTGTTTCGATCGCTGAAACCACCGTTTCACTGAAACACGCTCAACAGGATATTTCCACAGTCCCAGGGTCGATTCTCTAAACTTTTATCCTCTCTACTATTCGCCAGAATGTTGAAAAATTGCTAGCCAAGACCCCCAAGCAAAATTAAAGAAGATCAATGATCTGAAGTTGTCCCTGTTTGCGATAGATCAATCATTTTCAATGAGCGTTTCGCGTGGAATATTAAACGCGGAGCCCGATTCACTGGGACGGAAACAATCAACATATTTTAGCATAAATCAATAGCATAATCCTGTAGAAATATTCTCACGAAGGTGTTTGATCGAATTTGTAGAATTAAGGTCTCGGTTAGGTCAATTTTACAGCTAGATATGGGCCACGTCCAGTCTACTCGTATGCTAGGAGTCTAAAATAGTGTCTTCTATCGAAAAACAGAAAAATCAAAGCTGTATCCAATTTTTAAAAAATGGTTAGTCACGTTAAAATAGTATATTAAGATATCCTGACAGCTTCAACCGGATCGACACCGTGCATCGTTTGGAATAAATTCGGAAAAATCAGTAATCGATCACAACGGTATCCAACTTTAAAAAATATTGTTAATCGCGTTAATAGTATATTAAGATATCCTGACAATTTCAACCAGATCGACGCCGTGCATAAAATTCGGAATAAATTCGGAAAGATCGATAATCTTCGGTAGCTTGCAGCAGGGTTCGCCGTGAATTTCGCGCGAAAATCTGCGCAGCAGGGTCGATTAACGGCAAGCTATTATCGATAGCGTCGCTGTGGAGGCTTATCAGCTCGTTAAATAATTTATATCCTCCGTCGAGATGGAATCGAGGCGCGGAATTGCAGCGTCGAGCGTCGGCTCACGGTGTACACTGCGAAAGATCATTAAGAGGAATTGCGTGGTCTAATAGGTCCTGTGTAATTGAGTCCCGGGCCACCCGACGACTCCTAAGTAGTCCAATCCGTACTTATCGCATCAATTTTTCCGTTTCTTATTCGCGCAATCGTTTTAATTGCTGTGCCTCGAACGGAAACGATCGACATCGCGAGAAAAACTTGATTCTTGATGTTTTTCATCGACCCACCGGCCACGGAATACATCTAAACGCCGTTTGCGAAACGTTTGTTAATGTCGCGGCTGACACTTTAATGAAGCATCAACTTTCGGAGGACTAAGCTCCGAGACTAAGCTGCTTATCCGTACGCAGACGCTTTTATTCGCGATGTTCTCTTTCAGCTGCAGTGTCTTCGCCAGGATAAAAACACTGCTTCCGATGTTGCGGGCCTTCGCGCCAACCATAACTAGTTCTGCTGGAATCTGCTGGCACCGATCATGTGTTCTAAATATTTTGCGCGTAAATATGTACATAAACAATTTTCCACTCAATCGATCAATTTGGTCCTCATCCTGGTTTTGTAAAATAATATATGAAAATTACACCTCTCGCAAAGATCGACAGTCTAATGATTAATCAATGAAGATAACGCTGTCCCGCAACGATATAATATTCATTGGATGAAGAAGAAGCGAGTTTTTGAATATTTTTCTCAGTCAGCAGCGATCAAAATGATTTGCAACTTCGTTACGAGATAAAGCAGAAGCGAACATCTGCATGATAATATTTGCCATGTTCGTTAGAGGATGATCCGGATGTAATAACCAGAGGAAAATCTTTTTAATCGACTGCACCAAAGGGCAAGGATTTTAAAAAACGAGATAGTACCGTGTAAATGTCAGGCTCGGTGGTCTAAGCGCAACGTTCAATTATCAAATAAATTTCCTCTCGAGTCCCGGGTAAACGTTTTTAACGGATAATCCGCTTTCGACGACTCCCGCCGCGTGTAATCTACAATCAACGGGTAATTCGACGGTCTCGAACTTCGTAATTCGCAATTTTCCCGCGGGACCAGGAAAAGTTGCATCCCGCGATTCCGAGGCTTTTCTCTCTCTGTCTCTCACTCTCTCTTTCTCTGTGGCTCTCTTCCTATTTGCCGGATAGTTTGCAGAGGTGATGACGAATTTCGAGGCAATTTGCGAGCCGCAGTCACGTTCCGCGGGCCTCGCGGAATTAATAATTCGAACGAGGAAACGACGACGGCTGACCGAGTCTTCGTGCTCGATTATTCAGACCGTCCCCGACCGTCATTAACCGTCTCCAATAATTTATTCGCGGCCAAACGAATCCGAATGCGTCGAAAACGCCGCCATTCCAACAGCGAGAAACCTGCGCCTTTTCTTCTTCAAAGTTCCTTTGGAAATTTGCTATCTGATTCTATACGTGCTCGCTGTGGGTCCTGAACAGAGAGGAATCAACGAGGTGTGGATTTTTAAACGGTTCGAAGAACAATAGGCAACAGTACGAATTAGCAGAAAATAGTAGTAAACAGGTTTTCAACTAAACAAATAAAACAGTTCTGGAAAAAGCTGAAAATCCAAGAATTGTTGCGATGTCGCATCTGCTGTTGCAATGTAATGTTTTTTATTCGCCGTTTTCATTGACAATAATGTTTAGTTTAAAGTTACCTATTCCACTAGGCTGTGTCTTTTAATTGGAAAAGAACTCCACTCCGATCATATCGTTCAACAGGAACGAACGCAATTTTTAGTTTGAAGATGTACAGCATACGAAAGAGAAAATTAGATTGATACATCAACAGCAAATAATCCCAGGGTGTCGATGGCAGCCGCATCGATTTTTCAGTCACGTCTGATTACAGTTGACCTGAAATTTTCGACAGCCCTGGTGCATCGGGGGCAAATCTGCGCAGGACACAGTTCGAAACAGACGCGGGCACCGCGTCGTGATCGATCCTCCTATGGGATTCCGAAGTTGCTGCAAACTGCGGCTGCTAACTTCCCGCGAACTTTGACCCGCGGGGCGTGAACCACGCGATCGCTGTTTCTAGCCCTGTGGTTGCCTTAGAGAATCCCCCTTTTAAAATCCAGAAATCCGTCAAAGGGCCAACCGCGACCCTTGTAAGACGATCGCCGCAGTCCCAACGTCTTAGCGAATTTCATTTCAACATAGCAACGGACTGAACTGAACTGAACGAACCCTTTGCAATCGGATACTTCATCTTCCAAAAATCCATTAAGCAGTTTCAAATAATATATTAGAGCGTGGGAAATAATTATCCTATTTAAACGAAAGGCACGTGATCGAGTACGAGAGTCCAACCATAACGCCGATACGTTTTTTCCGATGAGTCATAGGCCGCGCATCTCGGAATATTATATTTCAATCACCCACTTCACTTATCGATTTGTAATCTGTCATTAATAATTTATACCCGCCGCTGCTCGATAAGAATCATGTAACCCAACGGATGGAATATTGATTAGATTCTATTGTGCTCTATATGCGAAATGTGGGTTATAGCACACATCGAACCTTTTATCTGTAGTAGAGGCACTATCCTCGATTGGAAAAATTCTGAATTAAATTCCCTGCGCGGCGATGATTAAACTGGAAATATTTATCTGGAAATATTTATGCAAAATAAACATCGTCGTGAGAAGGGAGACGATTAGAAAGTTGTTTCTTTTTTTATTTCAGGAATATTCTGAAATTTCTTTGACGTCTTGACCGTTTTGCATTCAGCGGAGCCGCAACTATTATTTATTAATCGGGATGTATCGCTAGCGAAGCAACACGCAACGTTGCGATACATACGGAGAATCCAGGTGAACGTGATTTCGAACATTCAATTTCGCATTATGTATTTCCAGAGGAATTCTTATCATTCCGAAGTCAACAATCGACGTCGTTCAATTTATTCGATAACCGGTCCCTGTCGTCGCTCATTTCGTGTTTCGCGTCCCCTCGATGATTCAATTTAAATTTACCCGATCGATGTTTATCATCGGCTTCGTCAATTTAAATAGATACACGTTGCTCCTCGGCGAGTTTTCCCCCATTGACGACGCTCTCTCTTCGGCAAACAGGGATATTTTCTTCTCGGTGTCATTCCCCGATTCGAAAGAAATGAAAGCGCCGAGGCGATAACTCGATAACGATGTTCGTTTATTTGCGCGAAAATAGACCGATCCATCCCGGATTTCTGGTATCGAGTCCGGCGATCGACGATCGTCCAAGGCGAATTAAATAGTAGCTGTCGTCGCTCCTCCTTAACCACTTAATTATGTTTGCCGCGGTGGGGGCAGTGACGCTAATTAAATGCAGATTGATAAGGCGATGGGTGTTCGAATGGCGGGTCGAGATCTAATTAGGGAGGAGTCCGACGATTTAATTATGCTCGAATCTCCAAGAAACAACTCGCGCTCGGAGAGAGACAGAAGAGCTGGCTAGATTTCAAATTAGCGGTGATCATCGCCGCGTACTGCTGCCATTATACCCTGTCTAATTACCTAAAATTCAATCATCCATTACGCGAGCGAACCTACTCCAACCGAGGACAATCGGAGAATGAGTAAAAACTTTGGTTCCTGTCTACTCGGCGTTTTATCGCGTCGTTTATCCACGATCGCTTCACAAAGGAGTTTAATATCGCCGCGTGTTAAGGTAATACGATTTTATAAAGCTATAAAGTGGCGGGATTATGACACGTCTCGACCTATATCCGGGAAAAATCGGCGAGGATCTACGGGATAGTGGATTCTGTCTTCCGCGTGGTCAGGTGTTGTGATTTTCTTCTAAATTAGGATCGTGCTTCCGTTTCGTTTAGGAAATTTGTAGGAGTACGAAGAGCTCCTATCTATTTTTACTTAAGTTATATTAAGTACCGTTACTTAAGAATGGAGGATCGATCGCAGCATCCGATTCGTCGATGACAGCTAGCCGAATAAATTTTACCGAAGTGTGAACGAGACTTCGGTTCTGGCTGTGGTACACTTTTGTACTGACACTATCGTCGAGGCGCTGATAGTCAACGGTGACGCAACCGAGCGTATACATGGCGCAGCAATGCCAAAATTGTCAGTTTGTCTGGAGCTTGCCAGAGGAACGGACCTCTCCGGGATCTCGAAGGAGTTCCGGCTGGTCCGTAAAAGCAGCAATGAACGAGTAGAAGCGTAAGGCGTTAAGATGATTGCGAAATACATAGAGCCTTCCAATGCCTAATCAGTCGTTTCAAAGATCAAGTTCGTGCGACACATTAGAAACCCGACATTTCAAGTCACACAGGCTAATTATAAAGCAACGTGCCAGCATACCAAGGAGAATTAAATGAGAAGTGTATATTTAAAATTGAGGAAAACATGAGAACCGTGAAGGTGGAAGCCAAAACCGGTGCAGTGGCCACAACCGGTGCATCTACCCCACGGGCCGCGCCAACCAACCCGACGCAGACCCTCTCTTCTCTCCTCCGGATAAAATTTCACTAGAAAAACCAGCTCCCGCGGCGGAGAGGCTGCGTTCGCTACAAGAGCCCCTCCCTCTCTCTTTCTCTATCTTCCTTTCTCCGTATAGCATGTTACATGTTACAGAAAGCGGAAACGTTACAGGACGACGACGAGATGATCTTGGCCCGGGAATTCGTCGCTTGAAGCACAAGTTTATACATATAGCGAATCGCTGTTTCCAAGATACTTTGTTAACGCCTACTTTTAGCTGGCGGAAGTCTATTAATAGTCCCATTAATAAATGCCTCTGCTAGAAAGAAAAGGCCAGCAGCCAATGATTCCGACTCGATGCCCCGCGATCGAAGTCTAGAAGTATTTATTATAGTAGGTCGTTCGGAAAGTAATTTAGTTTTTTGTGTAAAGGTGGCATTTTTTCCATTTGTCGGCGTCATTTCCTGCTTTGTGGACGTAATTTCCTGCCTTGTCGTGCTTCCTAACCTTTCGAGCATTTTTTGATCATCGCGTCAATTCTAAATGATACAAAATTGGCTTTCATTTTCCCTTGAGAAAACGAAGTCTAATAGAATAGATTTATCGTAGAACCGTGAATCGCTCTGGTTTGTACAACTTTTAATCTGGCGTGTAATTTATGGAAAATAAAGCGGAGTTTAAGTGATTGAGAGAAAACTAGCCGAGTGCCAAGACCGCAATCAATTATTTGAAATTTCTTGCGTAAATATTTTTCCAGAGAACGCAAATCTGGTGTTTCCAGCAGAAGCGCAAGGAGTCCCGAAGGAAATATTGGAAACGAGTGGCCGGATTGCTCGTGCGAGAGTTAAGGAGGAAAGGAAAAATCGTCGGCTTTAATAAAAGTCCGTGGAAATTGGTTCCCGAGCCGGGAAATCTTGAAAAACCGCTTGTTCCAGTGGCCTTGTCCGCCGCGATGGCGGAACGATCGAAGCCGGATGGAAGTTAGACGGTGTATCTCGGCCGGAGGCGCGTTATTACCGTGCAGAAAAAATAAATCCGCGGATTTTAACGAGATTGCGGGTGTTCGAACTATACCCGTCCTCCACTCGATCAAGGAAAAATCGCCTCCGAGCGTTAATGACTGGACGATAAAGCGAAAGCGGAAGAAATGAACGCTCCTCGAACGAGGGGGAGAATGCATTTAAGTATTCATTCGACGGCCAGCTGTAGAGCAGCACGATTTCATCGAGAATTGATTAACCCCTTGCGCTATGATTTATTGAGTTGGTCGAAGAATTAGTTTGAATTTTCCTGGAGCTATTAGATGCGCAAATTTAATTCGTGGATCGAGAAGTTAATTAACTGTACGCTTCAATTCGTAACCGTTTCTTCGTAGATTTGATTAATCGTTGACAAACCGGTAGAATACATTCTCTAAAACAGTTTCCATCGCTGTCTCTCTTTCTCTATGCTTTTACTTACAAATAATTAACACTTTCAGTGTTAAAGTCGTTTATCGAATGCAATAGAAAAGAATAAAGGTAGGATTACGAGTCTTGCATTTTTCAGGAAAGTTATTACGTAAATATTGAGCAAATCTTGCTAAAGATCGAACCTGAGTTTACTTCGATATTGTGAGACGAGCGTTCGAGATGACCCGGTTCTCCGCATGATAGTTTCGAGTCATCAGTCTGTCTGACGGAATTATTAATCACGCGGCGATGTTATTATACGTTGCGTTACGCAATCAGGAGAAACGAATGAATGAAGCGCGCAGGGAAAACTGAGACAATGACAGACGCATGCGAGCAAGCGCATGTATGTATGTACTCACGGCACTATTTCGCTGGAATTCATTCTTGAAGGGAATTGTTAGCTACCGCGTGATGTAAACGGTTTTTTAAGAGAAGCTAACATAGTGTGCGGCGGTGCAAAGAGCTCCGGGCTCTCTGCATTGTTGTCATACTGTGCGATTTTACGTAAAGTCAAGTGGCATAGCAATTACTTGTATTAGGGGAATTCACTCTGGTGAGACGATGATACAACAGATAGAAATATACATACAGTGACTAATAAATTCTAAATTTTCCATATAAACCCGCATAAAAAGGTTGCAAAATACAGCTTTCAGTATTTTCTCTGCGATCGCAACTTGCAATTTTTCTCGAAAAAATTTGTCACGTTGCGTAGCACACAAATTATTCTAACTTCTGGATAAAGGTCTAATTGTACGGTGCAATATTAAAAAAGTTATCGTCTTTTTAAGAATGTTCGAATATTAGTAAGAGTTAGAAACAGATGGAGATAGATCCTAGATGGGAATGGATGGACCAACAAACCTGGTCAAGCAGAGAAAATGTCGTTGGGCGGAGACGGAGGAGCGGATAGATGAATAGATATATAAATCCGCGAGGTCGAGAAACAAAATGGAGAAGGACACAGTCGTGCATAAACAACGCGAACCGCGACGGAAACCTGCCGAAGTGCTGGAAATTGGAGGGCCGAAAGCGAGATCGCAAATACAATGGTGTGCTTGACCTCTCTATAACATAGCCACGTCTTTCTAATGAAGTTCTTGACCTCGGTGTCTTTCGAGATCGATACACAGTAGATTCTATGTATGTCGGATTTGAAAAGGAAAGGACGAGGCGACTCGCCCGGTCCGGCTGGGACTGATGCAATCTTTCTGCAGGTGTAGACACCAACCAGAAATCAAAAGAACTGCATCGGAACGCAATCTTGCAGAGATCTATCCACCGATCTCAACAAACTAACAAGAGTGGCCCATCCACTGTGCTCTCAAAAGTTGCCATAAGCTCCAAATATTTATTTTCCATAGCTTTGTATCAAAAAAATTTCGAACAGCTAAACAAGAACTTGCTAAATTCCTTTCTTGAGAATTTCCAATAGAATTCAAAAATTCACTCCGAAATTACCATAAACTCGAAATATTTATTTTCGACAGCTTTGCATCAAAAAAATTTCGAACAGCTAAAGAAGAACTTGCTAAATTCCTTTCTTGAGCATTTCCAATAGAATTAAAAAATTCACTCCGAAATTACCATAAACTCGAAATATTTATTTTCGACAGCTTTGCATCAAAAAATTTCGAATAAAAGTTTGCTATACCGATCGATCGTCGATCACGCGTAATTGTCCCGATGAAAAAGTGGCCAGGTTCTTGCCGTAGCTGTCGCGATTAGATTAACGTTAAATGTTTCTGTTATTCTGTTAATTAGGATCGCCGTGCTCTCGTTCGCTGAATCATAATTGTGCATAAGTAATTCGATTACAGGACAATTACATTTGTTAATAGTCGGCGCAGATTATGTACATTTCGCCCCACTACACGCCCCGGGCAAGCAAACAACATCCGAGGCGCTCTGTCAAACTTCATCGCGCGAAGGCCACCTATATAACACGGCCGCTTCCGGTTCTAACGGAATAAACGAAATCGCACGTACCGGGTGCTCCAGATTATTAGACTATATTTAGATATTATTACACGGTGAACGAACTCGGCGGAACTAAGGCTTTCGCAGGAATTAGTATTTAATCGAGGCTTATCCCGTTTAGAATCGTTCCATTGAAGAATTCATTGTTATCTGCCTCTCTGGATCTTCGTTCTTTGATCTTCGCACTGCGTTTATGCAAATCAACGTTTATGCAGATTCATGTTTTCAACCCGTGTTGTAACGAGTCAAACGGAACGCTACAAATGAATTTAAGCATGTTTCTGTATTATTTTCGACATGTTAAAATTATTGAAAGAAGGAACACGTTTGCGTGTAATTTCTGTGTGTTTGGACTTACTATAGAGAATTTTTGTTTCGCATAAAAATCCACAGATTTAGACACACAGTTAAATTACTTTTAGTATAATATTGGGTTTGGCAAGAAAGTAATTTCGGTATTTTAAGGTGAAATAGAGCCCAATTTTTTTTTATTCGAGCAATAAACTTCAATGAATAAGATATTTTCCATTTCGTTCGATGATCTTTTACCAAAAAGAATAACTAAGAAAATATTTTATCGATTGAAGTTCATCGCTTGATTAAAAAAAATTGGGAATTTACTTCACCTTAAAATACCGAAATAACTCTCTTGCCAATCCAATAATTTTGATAGGCTAGCAATAATACGTCGCAGCTCTCAGATTCCTGTAACTCGTCTAAAACTGCATTATAAATGTATGGGATTTGCAGTCTAGCGGACGCGAAATAGCGAAATTCAGCGATCGACTTCCGGCTGTCGATACTCACGGCTATTAAACGTCCCAGCCCGATAAGCAAAAGCGTCGACTGACAATCACGCTAGACGCTGTTCGCGAGCGAGGAAAGTTCATCAAACGGAGCACGGGACGTCGACGCCGCGAAACAAATTCGCAAACAGCTGTGTCCGCGAACTGACGTGCCACCCGGTATAATCGTGGAGGCACGCGAGTAGTTTACACTTTACACTGGCCAGCTGATGTTTAATGCGCGACGTGCATATACAGGCCGGTGTGCACCATGTAAACTTTACCTTTCGTTGATTCAGGCCTCTGTAGCCGTCCGCGTCACCCGACCTTCGACTAATGTCACGGAGATGGAAATGGAAATGGAAAACGGACTCCTTCGAGAAACTCCACGAGTCCTCCAAAGAACCTCGGTTCGTCGGCCAATCGTTATCAACATTTTACCCGACGGAAACCAATTTTCAATTGTTCTTGACAAATTTCAAGAAAGTGGAATCAAATAAAATTCTATTGGTTATCAAATAAAATTCTAATAGCTAGACTTTATGCCAAATAGAAATATTTTTCGACGATTGTGGGCAACAGGAGTGAAATAAAAAGTCACTTCATCCCCTCATAGATTTTTTACATTGAGAATAACGTAACAATATTCTTAGATTTTTCTAATCTTTCACTGTTTGATATTTTACCCAGTCATTTTCTTCCTAAATGTATAAATAAAAATTGTTCGAAATTCTGTTGAATTTAATGCTCCAGAATTTTTTGAAAATTTTTATAAGCTGCAAATGCATAAAAACCCGTAGTCTAGTTATGAAATATTCAAGCAATTTAGCAGGAGGGAGTCGTGATTTCTCTGAATATGAATAACAAAGTGTAGACAGTTATTTTGAGGAAATACTTTGACTTCGTTCACGACTTCAGAAATGATTGTATACGTCCTGTGACCCCGAAATCCAAAATTCTAATTTGAGTAGTTTGCAATTCGAATTCGAAGCCGACCGTGGTTAAAGAGAACCTCGCGATCAAGTCCAGTGAGGCTGATTCGCCTGCAAAATGTGATTCGCGATTCGTTCGTTGACAACGCGGCGTACAAGGAACGAAAACGTCCGCTTTTGTTGCGCCACTGCCTTTCCCTCGAAATCCCTGTTCCGACGAGTAAAAGTGCTCCAGTTACCAGTGTTTATTTGCTCCGAACTCTGCGAAGTGCTCGACAACGGCCTCCCGATCCTCGCAAAAACTTCGCAACTACAGATCTACACCTCTTCTCTCGATCCTCGTCTCTCGTTTACAGCACGCGCAAAAAATACCGACACACTGGATATCTCTCCTGATAATTACAGCGACTCTCGTTAATATTCGGACACTCTTCTACGAGAGCATCACTTTTTAAATGCGCTAGAACGGTCACTGAGAAGTTCAAATTACCTTTACCTTTCTGAAGCTGCGGATCTTTATGCGAAATTGTCTTCGTCCACTAAGAACAATTCTTCTCCTAACAATTCGAATGAGTTCCAAATAACGGTGCTCGATAATTGTTCTGAGATTTTCCATTGTTTCCAATTTTATCCTGCTAGAATCACCCTGCATAGTGATAGAACCTGAGTGGCTGGAGATACAGTGATTTTTGCAGACGAAAATAAATTGAATGTTTATGGTAGTGACGAACGAGTTTGGAGGAAAGAGAGAGAAGAGCTGACACGCGAAAACATTTGTAATCAACGATGAAGCACAAATTAGCAAGGATAATTTGCACAAAATAATTCGCAATACACCAAATCTGTCCCAGTTTCCAGAATCAGCCTGTATAGCGATTAATTTCGGATCGATGCGGGCCGGCCGAATTTTTGTTGCAACCGCAGGATGCACCTGGGCGTATGCAGCAAGCAGCTAGCTGCCGGAATGCGGTCCAAAAATACGATGGATTTGAAATAATTTCGCGGTGCAAGCCGCGAATCCGGCAAACCGACTATTATTAGTTTCACGGCGGCTTTCGTTTGTCCCGTTTTTTTATTTTCTATCCGATCTACATTTTTTTTTATCGTTCGAAGGTACACGCCGTCTGTTATCGCTCGTCGTTAGAATAATAAGCCGTCATTCGAGAGCTCGGCGAAATGGGCGGGGACGACACAGAGACCGGGAATTGCAACGCGCGCAACGCTAATTGCTGATTGCTCTTTGAAACGCGGTCGGACACCGTTCGTCCCAGGTGGATTTTTTAATCGGCATTTTCACGCGGAATCCAATCCCTTGCCCGCCGAAGGAAATTTCCGGGCCCTAGATTTTTTAACGATTTAACTGTTGATTTTTTAACACGGTGTGGTTCAGCGGCGCCGCTGCATCCGCCTGCATTCGAATGCATAAACGTTAATTGGTAGGCCAGTCCGATTCTATCGAGAAAGGTCAGCGTATTTTACGGACCGTTTTCAACCTGTTCGTTTATCGATCTGCACCTTCAATCGCGCGCTGCAATGAACCGTTAAACTTCATTAACCCTCGGCTAACCAAGCTATTTGTGACTGTCGTTACTAGACTCCGGATCTTTATGCAAAATCAATATTGTCTGCATCAATTGCAAGCTTCTTTCTTTCTTTAATGATCTTAATTAGTATTTAATACATTGACATTATTAAATGCATTCAGCTTTCTTTCATAAATGCATCAAGTCCGCAGTCTAACCATTCTTTTCTTTAATTAGACCGTCGATTCTATGCATCCGGAGTATGCAGCGAGAGCAACAAAAACCTTGACAAATTCCATCAGGATTTTAGTTGGATTTTAGCTAATTGACCTCTTAATAACGCGGCCGCCGCATTTCTCTTCGACTATCGTCCGCGAACCAGTGCATAAAACGAAATTTGCATAGAGATCCGAGTGCCTTCCGCTTACGGCAAACATCCAATAAAATTCAAAGAAAATCAGTCCGGAGTCCAGACAGGTTAAAAAGCGTAATTAACACGCTGTACGTGTTAACACATCGGTTGTTTCGTGTTTTATACGTTTGTTTCTGTTTTTTCTTCTTCTTTTTTAGCACGACTCGGTGGCACTCGAGACCAGCTGGTTGTTCCCAAGGCAGATAGAAAAGAAAGGGCGAGCTGGAGGGTCTATTGTGCGAAGGGCGTTTAAGTTCATCGTCCTGAGTATTCATCGCGCTCCAACGGGTACTTATAATAACCGGGTGAATGGTTTTGACGAGCTCTCGCGAGCCGCCGCGTCGAGAAAAAGGGCTGTGCTCGAAAAAAAAGAAATATCTTATTCGATTCCAGAGTTGAGGACGTCGCTCGAAAACTTCTAGACTCGTGTTTGCCCGCCGGGGCTAGGTAAGTAAATGTCATCGTGACTCGATAAGAGTCCGATCACATCTATCAGTTATTGTCGACAATAGTTTCGTAACCAGGTGACAACGTTTCGATAGTACACTGATCACCTTTTCACCGAAATTCGTTGGGTTTGCGCTGATTGGCCCGTGTGATCGATTAGTACAGCGGCTTCGTCGATTATGATTAAGGGAAGTAATCAACGAGATTTATTAATAGATTGAAACTCTGCAGTTTCGGACTCGTTAAATAAACTTCGCCGAGGTCGTAGGGCTTTTCAGGGTGTTGGCTCGGCAGTGAGCGTGTTAACAGTGTCCATAAAAGTCGCATCATAGTAAACGCGGTAGTCAAAGTGTTAAATGAAGATTACGGAGACTAGCAGTCCCCTTAAATATTCATGGCTCTCGTATCTTCGCGGCAGCTAAACTGTATAAATTATTCAACGTAAGAACTGCATTATACGTTGCATTAGATTACGATTAGAATGCACTCCGAACAATCTATTATCGGAAAGAATTTGTTTCGGAGAACGGTACGTTTCGTATAATAATTTTTCAGAATAGAACATGAAAATAATTGGACAACTCCGGCTTCTTCGAGAGGACTTGAGAGAAATTGTTTCGTTTAATCCGTGATCTCGATTAAATTTTCCGGTAAAATCCCGTTTCAATAGAACAATTATTTCCCTCGGAAACAAACAAAATTGGAATACGGTTCAAGTGCAATCGGAGAAAAATAGAATCGATCGGATTTCGACAAAACAAAAGCTAGTGAAAAGCGATACCTTTCTCGAAATACGGAGAGAGAGAGAAAAACAAATTTCAGGTGTCGTGTTTTTCCTCGGCGAGCAAATTCGGCCTCTCTAGATCGCGCTTCGTGAGTCACAGATCCGCGTAATGCTTGGCCGAATTCTCAAAACCGTTGCCAAAGTTACCAAATTTTTTCGACTCCTCGGATACGCATGCGCCAGCGCGAGACGAGCGAACAAAAAAGCTTTTCGAGCCGAGAAAACCGCTCGATATTAAAATAGTTTTCTCGGCACTTTCACCTGCTCGGCCTCCGATGAGTCAGTCTCGGCCGAGGAAAATATTTTCCGATAGCGAGGCCGAAAGAAGAAGGCAACAAAAATCGAGCACAACAAGGGAGAAGCTTTTTTCGCGGCGGCAATGACAGGATTATCGTTTCACAGTATGGTTGCGTGCTCGATGCAAATGCGTCGGATGGCGAGGCTCGATAAACGAGAACCGGGTCGAAAGTCGAGGAAAGAGGCCAACGAAAAAGATCCGCGAGGAAAATGATGACGCGAAAAACACGGGCCAGCAAACGATGTATTTTTTTATTTTATTTTTTCGAAACGCGAAATATATGGTCTCGTTAATCAAAGCTCAACTCACCGATGACCTGGATTTATTTTTTCTACTCCCGATCAAACGGTTTACTTGGGTAGGGCCTGGAATAATAGGAACAATACCAAAACCGTCGTCTGCTGGATAGAGATAAGCGACGTGGACGGTACTCGCCAACGATCAAAGGTATAGCACCAGAATTGCCGTTCCACGAAAGAACAGCTCGCAAATATATCGACGAAATCGAACATGCACTCGTTATATAACATTTCGCACAATTCAGAAATAGACGCTGGCATCTTTAACCCTTCGACCCCTTAGTTAAAAACCTTATTCCCCGAGACAACGCAATTTTTCGTTTTCGACTCTAGAAAATGCTTAAAACTCTGATACACCAGAGGATAACGAAATTAATGATTTTATTCTGCTGCGGCATAAAAAGAAATTAATTTGTGTCCGGTATAAATAAGACCGAAACATCGGATTGAAACTTCGTTAATATTTCTTGTGAAAAATGGTTGATAATCGATCGTTTATCACAAATAATGTAAAATAAATTACAGAATGCCGTCTAATTGATAAATAAATTCCAAGTCGTCAATGAATATCTGGTAACTGGTACCTTTACCCTACTTGTTCTGGTTTTTGACACTTTACGTTACATTGTTGAAAAGCGACAACAATTCCATTCATAAATCGTTCAATGTAATGTAATCGAAAAATGTTCAATGTAAATGAGAGATATTCGAAGAAAAATGAAATTCTTTCCCGAAGATATGCAATTCAATGATAATTTGCACGCTCGCGTTTCTCAGAAGCGCAGCAAGTCTGCAGGCAAGGCACCATCATTATTCGAGGATGCGAGATTGAGAAATCTGAGAGATCCATCGACCGAGAGGATGCGAGTTTAGCATGAACAATCTGTAACGAACTAATTTCCACGGTGCACGAGTGCAGGCTGCAGGAAAGATGCTAGTTGGCGCGTCGATTTAGGGTACCGATGAATTGCTAGCTTATCTGTTATCGCGATTCCTGTCATACGGGACTCTATAAATTGGAAAAGTTAGCAGGCAGCTTGTGCTCGGGTGCGCTACCTCGTTCATCGCCATTTTAACTGTTTGATGAGATATCCTAGGGTCGGTATGGACCCCAAAGAAAGGGTATAATATTTAATATACGGCCTAATTGACTCACAGAATAGATAGAACGTAACAATCTTAAGGTTAGCTTGGTTCATTGCGGAGAAAACACCGGAAAAAAAATTCATGGACAATATTCATAAGAATATATCGGTACTGTAAAAATATAGATGTGGTCAATCTAAAACTTCCACGTGGAATCTGCATTTTCTCGATTTCTTTGAGGTTTCTAATTTTTCACAAACAGGATTTTCAATTTAAAAATCTGAAACGAATTGCAGAGTATGTATTTTGGCGCTTGACGTGTCTCAGATTTTTCTCAGGATTTCTAAATATCATTGACTAAGGAAAGTAGGCGAAAAACTGATTTTTCGATTTTACCCGATAACCACCCTCCCGATTGAGATGTAGAGTTGAAATTTTGCAGAGTATGTTTTTTCAAGGGCACTTATCATCATCTTATCCGGTTATACCCTTTCCTCAAAGTGCTTTTAGTTGAATTCTGCTTGAAATCTCTATCAAAAGTCTATCTCAAAGGATTCGATCGAAGTTCCAGCGTTTTGTTTGATTGATCAGCGGGTCTTATTGTTCGAGTATCGCAACGTTGTGCGTCTCGGGCGACTCGTGCGTGACGGATCCACCTACAACGCGCGATTATGTCACAAAGCGAGGGCCACCGTTGTGCCAAGTGCAATGGCAAAGCTTCTTGGAACAAGTCTGCCGAGGGACCGAGTCGAAAAGCGAGGTCTGGCCTCTGAGAAATTTATGTCTTCCTGTCTGGGCGTGGTTGTGTCTGGATGCCCGAAGGATCACAGCCGCGCGAGATCTCAAGAGATCGATGATTCCTTAAAATTAGCAGAGACGCGTCGCGAGCTTGATAGAATGACGTCAGTGGAGTCTACAATATTCATGTAGAACCATCGATTTGCTGAAGATGCTGCTGGGTCGGAATTGCCTAGCAGCGTGGGAGCATAGTTACGGTGAAATGGAGTGGTTATGGAGAAATTAGACAAATAGATGGGGCACCATTGCGGAGGACATTTCGGTCGACGACGAAACGAGCTCGTTATATTAGAAACACGACCGTAAAAATAGATATCGATCAATTAACCTTTCGAGTGCAGACTATAGTCCGTGACTGTCAAATGTTGTGGATCGATGTTGCGAGGAAAAGAACTTTCTAAAGATAGGGTTTAAGGGCTCCAAGAAGGATTCTTGGACATTGAATTAACTCTACATACCTATATCCTTGGTCACCACCCTTTTCGCGATCTCTCAGACCATAGCACTTTTTACAAGTGTCCTGAGGACCTTCGGCGTCCTACAAGGACCACGGGTGAGGGCTTCTGGATCTTTTCGAGGATCGTTAAAAGTCTTCCCGAGTTCCTTGAGGACTCCCGAACGGCTCCAGGTTGGTCGAGGATTTCAAAATCCTTCGCTGTCTAAATTATTCTATGGGGAAAAGAATCTTTCAGATTCCGAATGCTGTCTTTCATTGCCAATCCGAATTCCCAAAGATTCCTGTGAGATTCACAATCGTTTAACCATTTGCGCTCGGAGCTATTTAATTCCATTCTATATGATTCTTCTATTTTGATAGGTATGCAAAATTGATATAATACCTCATACAATACTTAACTGTTCGGTAACTGATTGGATATCAACATACATACTTAATAATGTAAACAATATTTTGAATAATGGTTAGACATTGTATATTTATGCAAAATAAAACTTTTCTACCCGAATTGCAACAAACCGGAGTGAAACGGATATTTCTCTTTCTTAATATGTTTATGTAGCGGGTTGAAGATAATATAACACAGTATTCTTAAATTCTTCTAATGTGTATACCATTTTAAATTGGTAATTTTGAATGGCAACTCTGAGTCACCATTCGAGTGCTAAAAGTTAACAATTTACCATGGATATCAATGTTTTGCTATCTCTCGCAAAAGTGCACAGAACTATGTACTCGGAAGCCTCTTTATCGTTCGCCTAGCATTCAGGCTTGCGCCTTGATCCAACGTGAGCTCACCGGGTCCCAAACGACCGTCACCAGGTGGCAATAAAGAAGGTCGAGCATTCTAAAGCGAGACTCTCCGCCGCGCCGGTTTTCATTGCCGTCGAAAGATCAGACGGCCGCGAGCCCCGCACGAGTCCAAATGACATTTCCCGGCGATAACTACCTGCCTCGAAACGAAACCGCGGCTTGATGCCAATATGCGTGGCCTGGCATAAATCATTGTCAGAAGTGTAACTCGATTGCGGGTCGAGCTAACGAGCGGAACTGCGAGAGAGAGAGAGAGAGAGAGAGAGAGAGAGAGAGAGAGAGAATGGAGAGCGGGAGAGAGAATCGCTGTTCTCGCAACGCCACGCGACGCTGTTCGCCTCTCGTTCAACGATGATAGACAACGAGAAGGTTCCGAGCAAAATGTACTGGCCTCCATACCTTTTCTTATCGGTTGTTCTATTCATTATCTATACTCAGGACCCAACTTCATAATCTTCACCGATTCCGCCAGTGTCTTAGAGGGGTCCCAGGAAAATCACCGACAATAACTTTGGCCGAGAACGTCTTTAACAGACAACAATATTGTTGTCACGACTTTGACCGTCGACGAATTCCATCGGCAACGATCTTCAGTCGACGACAGTATTATCCGACAGTAACATCGTTTCTAAAGATGGTACTGACATTTTTCTCTTTAACTATTCTGGACCGACACTTTCACGCGAAAACGCCTGTTGCTATCGGTGGCCCGAAAAATGAGCTACAGTTGATGTACAAAGTATTCGTACACATTTCAAAAACGAATAACTTTGTCATAATTGGCACCAACAACTCGAGTTTTTTTCTAAAAAAAATTCAAAATAATTTTTCTTCTAAATTGTTATTGGTCGCAATTGCGAAGGAAATAGCAAAGGTCACGATTTTTAAATTTAATACTCAATAATACTGTGTACACCGACTGTATTTGTTTGGCCAAAGTGAACATTCGAAAATCATCATCGAGAGATATAAAATTGTCGCACAGCTGAACTAATTGCTGTGTAAACGAAAAAACTGATGTATATTCCTGTATAATAATGTCTCGCGTTTAGGGCTCGGCAGTTCCGGCGTTAATCCACTGGTAGCAATCAATAATTCTCGATCGCGCGGCCCCAGCGTAATTAGTCGCGATACAAGGCACCGACTAATTATCCAAGCCCTCCGACAAGCTGACTCACCGCACACTACTCTTTAATTTCACGGCATCGCAACATCTGTTTCTCCGCTTCGATCGCGGCGTATATCTTTTTCCACCTACCATAATACAATGCACGGTGGTACGAGTTGAATTCATCATGCCTGTCACGCTTCCACTTTGAAATCGGAATACATATTGTCCCAGAGATTCTTGCCGTTCGTAGGCGGCCGTCGCCGGTATATAGGCCAAATGGCAAGGAATCATCGGACCGTCGTGCTGCGTATATCGTTGCAAAGAGGTCAGCAATTATCCCGCCGAGGAATCCCATTTACCATTCGCAAACCGGAAGATTCGGCGACCCCGGCGAAAACGATCACGAAACGCGAGCAATTAACCTAATGACGGACGATCAATCGTACGGTTTCGCGTAAAAATTGTACTCTCCAGTTTCTCATCTTTCTGGTCATTGCCTATCCTTCAAGTTACACAAGATGCTCCGTCAAAATTCAAAGGCCCTTAAAGTGCTCCGTCAGAGAAAAAGTTTGGGAAACCCTGGCGTAATGAGAAGGCAACTGTAACGCGGGAACACGAGCGACCGACTTTATCGAAAATTATTTTCTGTTCTCCGGTTTGTAACGTTTATTTCATTAAAAACACACAGGCCGTCGCCTCGATATCCAAGTGAACGCCTCATTAAAATCGATGGAACTTTGCGAATTTATTATATGCAGCAACAAGTGGAAATTCAAAATTTCCAAACGTTGTTCATTTATTTTCCGCGAGAGAGTGATTCCAATATACATTTTGGACCGACTTGAAAAGTTTTTAAAGACAATAGGTAAGTAATGCATGCAATAAGAAAGGACAACTTAGGGAACAGTGTAAATCCAGAGTGAGAGTGTGCGAGACGCGAAGCTAATTATTAAACAAAGGGTTAATCGAAGATTGTTACGACCCGTTTATTCGGTGACCAGGGTCTCGTCGCAGGCCACGCATAAACAGGTATCGGTACCTGTTTGTCGGGACGCTCCGATTGTTTCGCGGGTGGCGACTAATTAACGGAAGTTCGTTTGTCGCGGCGGTGCTTGAGGCCTCGCCGCCAATTATGCACTGAAATTGCAGGAAAACCGAGGAAGTGCGTGATCGCGAGCGAACCGCGAGATGTGGAACGAGACAAGACAAACGGGATCGTCGAGAGGCAACGCAAACCAGCCTTCTACAGTCTGTGTCTAAACAGAACGATCGTACCTGAAACTCTTCTAACACTCCGAACAAAGATGAAAGAGAATTGCATTAAAAAGAAGAGTACGATCGGTTGAAATTTGATCAATTTTACGCGAGAATAATTTTTATAATCGTCGTTTCACCGATTGGAAGAATCAATCAACGTAAACGAATTCTAGGATCCCATCAAACACGTTGAACAATACATAATGCCTCGTTCTTATGGTAGAAATCTATCCTGCAGTGTTAAACTTGTTGTAAAATATGTTTTCAGCGTGTACCACCACTATTACATGTGGCACGGAACGTGTTAGAAAATACTGCATCGATACAGTTCTATAGAAAGTCAAATTGCTCGATGATATAGCTTCGTAAATTTAGTAAAAGTACGAAGAGCTCTCTGCAACTTTCGTGCTAATTGTTAGATCAACTGTGAGCACTTTCCCGAAAAAAGGCGGTGGTACGCTCAATTTTCCTTGTCTACTTTCACCTGGAGGAGTTCATCTTGGAGCAACAGCTTCGCTAACGATTCCAAACACCTATACAGATACGACGCACGAAAAACTCTCGTCCCTGTCCTTCCATTAGGCCAATCAAGCGCCAATTAAGGTCCGCGGAACAGGTAGAGGTTGGCATAAACACGCGTGACACCGTTAATACACCGCGTGGGTCAAGTCCAAGCCGCCGAACAAGCGGTCGTCTAAAAATATATCCACGTTTCCGTTCGTCGGACTGGCGAACACAAGCTTGCTAGCTGAAGAGAAAGAGGGGGTTCCCATTGAAACCACGAAGAGGAACGAAGATTCCGAAGAAAGGAGAAACGGAGACGCGGAAGAAGGAGCGAGCGAGAGAGAGAGAGAGAGAGAGAGAGAGAAGTTGAGAACGAAGCGGAGCGAGCAGGAAGCTCACAATGATTTAGAAGATTCTAGACTTAGATCGTACAATTAGAAAGAAATATTAGTTTTAAGAAAAGTTGACTTCCTCTCTATTGATTTTATCGTAGGTACATAAAATCTAAATTCCGTTTATATAATTAACACGCGCATTTAATTTCAGTTTCACTTAGCGCTCCGTCGTAGCGAACATTTTTATTATTTCCTCGTCCAACAGACGCCTATATAAATGCTATGCAGTCAAGCTAATTACTAGACTGCTGATCTTTATACATTTATGAAGAAATTGGTTGGATGGAATATAAAACACACGGAAAAAGATTGAAAAAATTCATGAATTAAGAGATGAAATCAATTTAGATGGTATTTCTGCTTCCCGCAATCGATGCAAAAGATTTATATTTTGCATAAAGATCCGCAGTCTGCTAATTAGAAAGAAACAGCTCGTTGATCGTATGAAATTGATTTCGGCGTCGCGTCGGCGATCGAATGTAAAAAGCGGCTGGGAAACGGAGTTGTGTGAAATAAAGACAGTAATTTTAGCATTTTCTCCTCGTAATACGACGATCCAGACCACGGAGCGGCGTTAAAAGGACGTTACACGGTGCCGCGGCCAGTCTAGCCGGATCCGGGGCCGAGTTCATTTCACTTTGCAGTCATCAGGTTCTCCTGAGTCACTCGAGCCAGCCAGCAGACAGGTTGCTACCTGCCCTCGAACGTTCACGTTCGCGGAGACCTTGCGTCTGTATGCGAGTGGCTCGACTGGCTCTTTGTCTCTCTTCTTCGTCGGGAGGCTAAGACTCTTTCTCCCTCTCTCTCTCTCCTCTTCGTCGCAAGACGAAGAGAAAGACAGAGACACTTTCTCTCCCTCTCTTCTTCGTTGGAAGACTGAGAAAAAGAGAGAGAATGTGTGTGCGTGTGTGTTCTGTACGTATGCGAATTCTCACCGATGCAACAGGGACCGGTCGTTCGACCGACTGGACACTGGAAAATTGCGAGTCGGGACGAGTCGAGGCAAGTTCAAGCGAGTCTGCCATGGGGGAAATTAAGAGTCAGCTGGGAAGCCGGTGTGAATCAGCTGACCGAGAACTTGCGACATTGCCCGTGTGTGCGGGGCTCTCTTCGGTTCGGTTTGTGGCTCCGACGAGGGACTGACAAAACCGACAGCGGAAGGGGACCCCGAGCGAAAGGCACCGGGCCCCGAGGCAAGGGGAGATAGTGTGCTCGGTGAATTGATTAACCATCTGCGACGACGAGCCGTTTCGCTTCGGGACGAACGTATGGGCGAACTTGTGCGAGCCAGGAACGGTGATTCGAACCAGGAAATTTAGTTACAGGGGCTGCTTTGTGGGAAAAGTTGCCGGAAAAGTCTTGGAGATCGAGAGGCTTTGGCAATGTGACTCCCATTAATATTTGGACGATCTCAAAAAACGATAACTTTTTCAACCCTTGTGTAGCCAAACGGGTACCCATTTATTGTGTTTCTTTCAACAATTTGTTGATGCTCCTCTAAAAACTATTACAAAATTTCTCTGAATGTCCATTCTTTACTCGTTGATATACTAATTTGTAGTCTTATAACGAGAATTTGTGCAAACATGTTAAATACAGAAAGGTTTTGTATAATCTATAAATTTTGATCGACTACATAAAGGTTAATATTGGACTATACGATTTGAACTCTTTTCAGAAATTAGAGCAATTAGTTTACTACATGTTGCGAGAAGAAATATTTTCGAAAATTGCAATTGCAAAAGTTGCATTTTACAACTTTTTCATGTGGACCTGCATGGAAATTTGAAAATACATTTTGTAGACCTGTGTCAATTTTCTCCTTAAAACTTGACTTCTATCGCAGTCGCGTATCATCTCCAACTTTGCTTTATCTTCTCCATCAATTATTTCTTGTTGATTATTTTTTAGCGTCCATTCCGACCATTAAACGATCTCGGACAATGGGAGGAGGGGTCATGGGTGTTCCGCGGAGAGGCTTCTGTTTACGGCTTCTGTTTACTAATTGATACAAACGGTTGTTTTCGACCACCGGCGGAATAAGGCCAATGTTTTCCATCAAAGTTATTACGCAATCGACGAAGCAAAACAAGCTGGAAAGAGAATTAAAAGAGAATGTTGCGGAGGGTTGAGAGGCTTTCCACGGGCAAATTGGATCGCGGATAGGAAGACCGGTAGAGTGGAGATATGGACGGGATGAAACCTTTGGGAGGATAACCTTACCTTACCAGATTGTTTACCGGATTCTACCTCGAATTTTCTAATGAATTTATCCCGATGGATTAGAGGAGACCTTCGGCCGGAATGTGATTCGCGTCCGTGAAATTTCGAGCACGTTCCCGATCAATTTTTCCCGAACGTGACCGTGGGAATCAGGTGGCATTCTGAACCGAACTCCGGTATACACCACCGGAAGATCGGTTTTACAGTACACTCACCGTGGGCCCACGGTTTGGAATTTCGTACTTCCTGTCCTTCGAACTACCGGCACCCTTCCGAATACAAGACCAGCCTCGATGCGAAACACTGAAAGATGCGATCTTCCCAACCGGTTCCGATTTCATCCCTGAACCCGCCGACTTTTACACGAAAGTAAAAAGTTTAAAGAACTGTGCACATAATTATGAAAATGGTCTAAGTCGTTTATTTCTTGTTTCGAGAAGAAGGATAGTAATGTTGAAATAACAAGCACACTATCCAACGGTTCGTTTTGGGCAATATCGTAAAAATTACAACGAATTAATTTAGTTTAAAATAATGTGATGTGAAGTAACTGATAAACTCATTTTTTTTTTAATTTTCACTTAGTCTTTCGCAAACACAAAACAATATCAATTTAATCATTCCTTTTGTGTTTTGAATTGTTTCTGAATTCTCGAGGTTCTGCGAATAAAATAGCTTTATAAATTGATATAGGGTTACGTAAACCAAGTCCAATATTTGCTACAAGGCTGAATAAAACGTATGAGCACAACTTTGCTGAAAAATAAACCTCTGCCTCAAAATGCTCGGTCTCAATCGATGGCAAGAGTAACTAGCAAAAATGCAAAGCTACCAGCATGAACGCAGCGGCGTAATAAAATGTGACGCTTAAAGTAAACTGCCGTTCATAAGGAACATGCCCGCAGACTTCACAGTTCAGGGAACACAGAAAATAAAAGACTTCACGGTCTATTGTTCCGCGACTGTTGTCTTGAATAACATTTCTCATCAGCTACCGCCCGCGTCAACGTTAACCGCAAGAAAATTCAAACATCCATATTCTTCTCATCTCTCTCTCTCTCTTCTGCGGACGAAAAGCGCGAGTTTACGGTTGATCAAACAACCGATTAAACGCTTTTTAATATTCATAGGTGATTACGAGCACGGCTTTCGTGATATACTGCCGGTAATTATACTATATTCTCGCCAGAGAGTGGTGCTGGCAAATGCCCCCATATTTTACAACAAACGACGTTTCCGGTTTTAATGCTATTATTATGTGCGAATTCGCCGAACCCGCTGAATTATCTGCATTCGGAAAAGAATACTTGAACCGACAGAGCTTCCAGTTGTAAAGAGTACGAGTACAATTTCCCGGTTGTAACTTCGGAAGAAACACACTGCTTCGGTCGGTCGTTTTAGCATAAATATTGCAAAGGCGTGGTTACGCTACCGAGCAGAAGTTCAAACATAAGTAGACTAATATCGAACAACATCAGAACGATATCATTGCACGTCTACGTGCAACGACAATCATTTTTTCGGGATCCCTTGTTCCGGGAAGTCGAACACGATCAATCTCATCGAACATTCTAGCTTACTCCGTTTTCGCACAGTCTTTGTGTTGCGAGTATAGCAAATCTTCAGTGTAGAGCTGTTGTTAGACGACTATTGTTGGCGATAGCGAACAATCTCGCCAGCAACATGTGTTCTCGATTTACAAGCAAAATTACCTGCTTATTTAAAATACGACAGAACTTTCCCTCCGACCTAATATTTCTACCTGTGCCTTAAAGACTGGCTCATTAAGGGCTGAAACCCAAGACAACCCTTTCCAATCCTCCGTCGATCGATAACCTATTTACCCCGCGATATTCTTCTGAAACGTAACAGTGACCTAGTCACGAGCCTCTAAATATTCTCCGAAGCGGCAACATCCTCAAATAAATAACAAATTTACCACGAAGGTATAACTTCGATAAATATAAAATAAGAAACGGTACGTTCAGTGTTGATCCACAGGCCAGATTCAACATTCGCTGATTTGATCGCGAAGAGAAAATCAAACGAAACCGCAGAAATGTTTTCTCGCGGCAGCAGCTACATTAATTAAAATCCTCGAACCTTGGGCTGGTCGAGGGATTGCGGAGGGGACGTAGGCAGGCGAAACGCGAAGATATAAGAAATCTGCTGACACAATCTACCGCAATAAAATCGATAACACTCGGCGTCGAGTGCACGCGACGAAAGCAACGTTAGATATTCGAAAGCGTCGCGGCGCCGCACCGATTTAACAGTTTTACACCGCAATGACGTCAGCCGCTCGTCAGCTGATCGAGTTTTCAAGCGTGCAACGTCGTCGTCGCGTCGTCGGGAAGAGAATAAGAGAGAGAATCTCTCGCAGAAAGAGAGAAAAAGAGACTTCTCTCTGAAACTTTACAGCCGGCTTATTACCGATGCGTCGCAGCAACCTGCGACCTAAAGCGGTCGTTCGCGTGGATAACACGTTCCCCCGGACTTGAAAGAGGGAATCGATGCGAGGCGAACCCTTTTCCCTGCACGAAGGGCGCATATAGACGGCTAGGAAAAATGGACTACGCTCCGGCAACGGTACTACGCTTCCCCATAAAATATTTTATACTTCTTTCGAGCTACAACGCCAGGCTCCGACCAGCCGAAGAATGATTTTAGATGGGACGGTGTGTGGAAATTGTGAAGTTACATTTTGCTCCCCAGAGGTTCCCCTAGGCGTGTCTGTACGCCTTTCGTAGCACTTGGAATTGTTTTATTATGCGTAACTTTCCGTTTGTTCACCCTTTTCTCCGAGCTCAAATGATTTTATTCTGTACATTGAACTTGTATTTTTGGGAAGAATTATTCTTGATTCCAAGACATCGTGTTTAGTTGCGCATGCATCGTAGGAGGCTTGCGCGTTTCTTGAGGATAGAAGATGATACTCTTCGTAGCAAAAAGAGATATCGCTGTTAAAAGGTATGTTGATACGGATTGCTCGATGCAGACAAAGCGAGAAAGAGAGAGAGAGAAAGAGAGAGATGCAAACCGAGGCAGGAATAAATCCCGCAACAAATGACCGAGGAAATGGAACAGATTCCGCGGTGCTATTATACCTGTGTCTCGCACCGTGAGCGACATTAACATCGTGAGCCAGTAATAAAACACTGTATACTATTCTCGGGTTATGGGCTACTCCCTGGTGGCCGTCCTGTAACGTAGAAAGAGGGTGTGTCGCGTATCGCTTTCAGGAATCGACTTTTTAACGCGACCAACGCTTTTGTCTGCTGGTTTCCTTAAAATAGAGAGGAAATTCCGGATACTGGATGCACTACCGTTGGTGTTCAATGCACTTGGAACGGTACTAAGAAACCACCATCGCCATGCCACTATTATTCCCCAACCTCGTTCTCATCGATTCCAAGAAAATTCGAGGCTTTCACTGCACAACCCTACAAGCTCGCACTTTGAACATGTGTAACACGTTTGCTATTTTAAAATCGCGTTCCTTTGAAAATTAAACATTTCTTCCGACCTAGAATAATTCCGTTGTGTATGACTTTCTTCATCTATTAGTATGTAGAACTAATTCGCAACTGATTACGAGTGAAAACGAGTAGGTGCAATTTGAAACAGTAAAAACATTAGAATAATTTAAGAATACTGTTATATTTGTTTCAACCTATTAAACATATTACGGAAGAAAATACGTTTCCATTTCACTCCAGCTTGTTACGATTCAGGTGGAACATTTTTATTTTGTATAAAGATCCGCTGTCCATCGATTAGATACCAACATATTTAATAATGTAAACAATATTGTGAATAACGGTACAGCAACTTTTAGTATTTTCAAGTGTCCAATATTTATGCAGCAACCTTCAAGTCATTTCTAGTCCTCGGAGAGGACAGTCGAGTACGAATTAAAATCGTTAACCGTTCGCCAGTGATAAATCCTTTTCGAAACCAGGACGAATACTGACGAGATAGATTGTGTATCAGTATCAAGGTTCCAAAGGGGACGATCTCAAGCGAAAAGGAGGCGGTTCGAAGCGGAAAGGAGACGTCGCGTCGTCGTCTGAGTGGAGTCCGCGAGGACCGGAAAGCGTTTCTCTAAAGCGGCTCGGAAACGCGACAGGATCGGTTTGGAAAGCAATTTGCTTGGTCGATACAGCGATTCAAGGAACACAGAGAACGTGCAACGACCGCAACGCGGCCTGGGCCGACTGCCACCCGGTAAATGCGTTTACCGAACGACGAGCAAGACCGGCCGAAGGTGATAAACTGATAACGCCGGCGACGTTAATGGAACCACGTGGCGACCGGTCTGCCACAAGACGATCCCGTCCCTCGAACAAGTCTCCATCCCACTGTCGATTCCCTCTGACCGACAGACGACGACAGATAGCGTATCTTCGCGATTCGCGAACCATTATCTCGGAAAAATCGCCCGTTCAGATACAGCCCGTGCAGCGTCGTTGTCACCAGTTCGATTTTACACTCAAAACGCACCTGTGCGCTCGGTCGTTCTGAATTTCTTTCAAATTCTTATGCGACGTTAATTAACCCTTGTACATTCTGTATTTCTGTCAACAATTTGTTAATGTTCCTCTAAAAAATATCTACAAAATTTCTCTGAATGTCCATTCTTTACTCGCTAATATATTAATTTATAGTCTTATCATGAGAATTTGTACAAACATGTTAAATACAGAAAGGTTTTAAATAATCTATACATTTTGGCTGACTACACAAGGGTTAAGAAGTATGCACGTTTCATCGGTGAAACGATAAAGGTACTTCCATGGGAAATGATCGAATATTTATTTAATTTTCGTTCGATCGCAAGGCCGATTTTATCGCCACTGACGCAACAACGGTGGCTCGTGACGCGAAGCGATTTAAAGTCACAACCGTGTAACGATGTGATCTTGAAAGTTGTTGACCAGATTGATAGTCCGAGTATCGTAGGAAATGCCTCTAATCCACCAGCAAGGTCTTTTCTTCATCGAAACTTGTTAAAGCGGAAGAGACGTCTGTGACGTAAGCGGTGCACGTAACTTCACCTTAATTAACCGTCCTCTTGTGCGTTTATCTTGACTTCCCACAACGGGATCCCAGTTTTTCTAAGGTTCCTACTCGCTTTTCAATCCTTCTGATACGACATTACAATCTTTCTACGTATTTATGACAAACATCAGTGCATCGAAGAAAAGCAAATGTCCAATGCATTTATGACGAGTGCTTACTTCACAAATCTTCGGTCTAGCGACAACGTATCTCGCAGATGTCTAATTGATCCAGGCACGAAGACTCGAAGACTTCTTAAGGATTCATTAGACTACCTCGAGATGTACTCGCGCCTCAATAATCGCTAGAGACATTTGCGCCGACGTTTGACCAATTTCCAATTCGGGGCGAATGTAGAAGAGTGAAGAGCGAAACAATTCAGCGGCCGAGCCATCGAAGATAGAACGGCTCTGTAAAAGAGTCTGTTTTCCAAGGACTAGCGGAAAACGCTCGACTTCGAATGAAAATTCATTGACAATTCATTGACAAAAATCGAAAACATTTTCCGGCCGACCCGAAGGCCTACAGAGCGTTCGCGATGGACAAAAATAAACAAATCAACTTTCCTCTTGGAATTTAACCCTTTGCACTCGGAGCTATGTTAACTCGAAAATTAAACATTTCTTCCGGCATAGATACTTTCCATTCCCTACGATTTTTTCAATTTTATAGATATGAAATTGGTATAATACCTCATACAATAGCTAAATGTTTAGTAATTGATTAGATACCGATATATTTAAATTAGTGGCGCCTCAGAGTCACAAGACTTAGAAGTCTACAAAGTCGGCACGCAAACTTTGAACGACTTTATCTCGCTGATAGTTTATGCAGAAAGAAAAATATTCCATTTTCCACTGAAAATTTCAATTGTAATCTCTACGAAGCTCTTCCAGGTAGCTGCAACGTCAAAGAAGTACGGTAATCGTCCGAAACGTTTTGCCGTTATCGCATATAATTTTCGAGTGATGGAATTTTGTGGAAAAAACGAGCTTGTTCCACGCAGTGCGAGGCGCTCGGATTAGAGCGACCGACATACGACAACGTTTTATCTTGTTTCGCGAACAGAGTAATTGAAGTTTCGTGTATAGAGTCGTCGGGCGTTCGTGGTAGCACGGTCAGCCCGCGAAAGAGGAAAAATTCGCTTAAAGCTGCGGGGGCAGAATGAAAATTTCTTTGGCCCCGTGGAGGGAAACGGGGCCGGGGCTGGCTTTGTGCGGTTTGTATGCCTATTATGCGACCGTTCTTTGCGGGTGCATCGCCGGGAATGTAATCCGAGTTCTTTATCCGGTCGAACGAGATCGTTAATTTCATTGGACTTGGACGCAAGCAACTGTGTCTGTCGATGATGCTTCCTTGGGTTCGTTACTTTCCTCCACCGCCTTTGTCTTTCATCGGAGACCGTTCTTCTTCCCCTCTCTGTCCCCTCCCTCTTTGTTGCCCGTCCGGACTGAGGATCTCCGTGCGAGATCGGAATTTTCTGAAATAATTGCGAGAACGAACGGAACAAGTCGAATGGAAACCGATCTCTTTTTATTTTCGCTTTTGTCAGGGTTAATAGAAAGGGCGAAGCGACTTCGACGGAGTAATTGCGAGAACCAGCCCAATAGAAACTAATTTCTTCTTCTATCAATTTTTATTCGTCGGAGAAGGTTCGTGGAAAAAATGTAAAGCAACCTCGAGAAGTTCGTTTAGCGAGTCTGTCTGATGTTAGCCTCGTTTTACGAATTATGAAATTGCACCCACTCATGTTTCTGATAAACGCATAAAATCCGCGGCCCACCTATTGAAATTATTCGAAGAGAAATAGTCTCCGCAAATAGTATTCATGAAGATTCCAACTTGTCTGAGAGACTCCGTCCGATAATTTCGATATTGGAGTCCTGGAACGAATGGTTTCAGGGGAAATTTTTTCCACGGAGCTTTACCAGCGAGAATTTTTCCGAACTTTATCGCGGAACGTGTCGTGAAACGCAGGTGTGGACAGAGAGCCGACGTCACTCGCAGAAATTTCCGGTCACGCGATTGCAAAACGAAACTTTTTCTCGTCGGGGCCGGGCGAAACTTTGTTTTCCCATCGTGTCAGCGAACTAATCCGCGAAGAATACCGTGTTCCCGATATACGCGTGAATGGGGAAAAGCGCGAGAGTGACCATTCCGCAATTAGTATTAATGGAACGTACACCGGGAGGAGAGGGGGGATTGGCGGCGAACTGGTGTGTATCCACCGTTGCATTAAGATAATGAACGGCATTGCCTCGTTAATTGTTCCCTGCTGTATCGATGCGAGGACACAATGCCCGAAATCCGGCGTTTTCCAAAGAAGCGCACGGGATCCGCGTCCCGTTTTGCACCGGCGAGAATCGAATCCCGATATTGATCGCCAGCTAGGCGGAAACAGAACCTCCATTGTCTGCGAAATCGATGTGGGTGGTTTTAAGGAGTCCAGTCGCGCGGATATCGACGGCCACGAAATGGGACTGCCTGCGCATTTCGTTGCGGACGATTAAATTTGCGGATTTTTCGCAGCCAACAGGTGTTGCGGGTGTCGCCCGAGCAGTTGGACGCGATTAGGCTAAGGATTTTAGGTAGGCGAAGAGAATGAAGAGATTTTGTACGACATTTTAGAATTGCGTCTTTTGAAGATTGTGTCAAGATCAAGTAGGTTTGGGGAATCATTTATGAGAGAGGAGGATCCATCGTGTTCATTAAAATATTAAATATTCAGTAAACACGCGTTTTGCTTAGGATATCCGCTGCAGATAATTGATGCGTAAAATATGGACCACCGCGACCAGACACATTTTACTTACTTTGATGAGCTGTACGCGAGTCCAACAAAAATTCACCGTTCCTCTACTTTACGTTACCCGGTAGTACGGTTTTACCCTGAATTTCCACCGAAAAGCCGAACACACTTTACGCTATTTTAAATATTTCATCCTTCTACGACTCCATGGAACTTTAAACTCGAGTGCTCGCACGTTTACGCTGACGGTCGAGAAATATAAGATCCGGGCTTCGAGATACACATACCACTTTCCTGACATCCCGATGGCTGAAATTATTCCATTTACGTACCTGGTGGTATTTTTGCTTGCGCGTCTGACCACGAAATACCAGGAATAAATTTCGGAAGAACTATATCGGAGCTCGTTATGTGTAGAAACAAATTTTTCTTTGAACTTTTTCTCGTAGTTGGTCCAATTTTCATTTTGCAGAAAAATCCGCAGTCTACGATTAAGTATTAGGTGTGGCATTATCAATTACAAGCTGGTTGGGATTAATTGATAAGCATGCGACAGTTTCAAGGTTGGAAGATCCACAGCTGTGGATCATAAACGTTCGAAAGGAATTATATAAGGTAGATTTTCAAATGCAGTCCAAGATGCGTTCGGTCTATATGTAGAATCGAATGGTTGAATCAATAAGAGATAGGAGTAAGATACGCGAGCCGCAGTCGCCGCGATAAAACGCGCCGATAAGAGACCGGTGTAAAATAACCGATTTTGTAATGATCGGTCTGATCGAGGAGGAAGCGGATCCCGGAACAAATAGCGAACATAGTGAACATAGTTCGCGAGTCACGATGAAAAGAACGACACGACTACGCGGTGTTCGTTCTGCTGCATGGTTCATCGCGACTGTCGCGTCGCAATCACGCGACACACCGCTTTAATATTAAGAATGAGTCACTTGCTTGCTCCAAACGCAACCGAACTCGCGCCGTGCACGACACCGCGAACTTATCAACAGATAAATGTCGCTAAACCGACGACAATAACGTCAACCCGTGAATTAACATCGGCCACGCGTAGGCGACTTGTCCGAGCATCGAGGACTCGAGCTACTTTACAAAATTTTCCCTTTGACTTACGATTTTAACCCTCATCTGTTCCTTATTTCACGAACTGAATCGTTATTTTTCGATATTTTTACATCTTAGGTTTTTCGGTTGTGTTTCACATTGAAAAAATAAAAGTTACGCAGTTTTAGGTAAATTTGCCTGTAAATGAAAGAACAGTATTATTTTGGGAGAACTGTGTCAAATTGTCACGAGGAACGAATTCAGTTCGTGAAATGATGAACGGATGAGGGTTAAAATCGTAAGTCAAAGGAAGGAGGTAAAAGACACGTATAATTTGGAAAATTTTGTGAAGTAAACCTAAACCTTGTAAAGTTAACACTGGTTTTATATTTTCCCATGATAGTAATTCTATAAAACTTCGTTTATGGAAAAGTAATGGAATAAATTTCTAAAAAACTTCATTCAGAAAACTAAACAAAGAAACAATGAAACCGTACGAGGTACAATGATGATCGCAAAAGTGCCTAGCAGCAAAGTGTTCATCGCATTCAATTTCCAGCAGGCATTAATAACATTCGATAAATTGTCTAACGTAATAAGTATTAGTCGCGGGACGTCTTCGCTCATGATTCACGCTGTCCACACACGAACGCTAATCTAAGTTATTACTTTTTCGAGATTGTTAGTAACGCGATGATGATTACTAATCTCTAAATCCAGTTTTCGAGCTAGCCAAGCTGAGCCATCAATCATCTCTTGGTCTCGTCGGATCGAGTCAGGCTGGTAACGAAGATTTAAAACTGAATTTAATGGATCCGCCTATTATTCATTTTCTCGGAGTCGGAACGAAGTACCATTTTCTTGCCATCAATATTCAATGTTTGATGTAAACGTAATTTGATAAGGAATTTAGGACTCCCTCTTCTAAATGGTCGTTGGAGACAAAGTAGGAAGAAGCCACTGTGCTAATGAGTTGGCAAATATTTTTCTTTGGAAAGCATCAAGATTTTGATAGAATTCAAATAAAGATGACGTTGCTGGTATCAAGATAGAGGAAATTACAGTACATATAGTGACTCCCATTAATATTTGGACATTTTCGGAAAAATTTTAACTTTTTTGAGAAGTTAGTGCAATTGGTTTACTACACGATGCGAAAAGAAATTTTTCCAAAAATTGCAATTGGTCGGAATTGTAGACAAAACACTAAACGTTGCGAAAATTAAAAAAATAGCGCCTTCAAACTTTTAAAAAGTAACGTCGACCGATTTTGCTGAAATTTTCAGAATACGTTTAATTCGTACAGATCTACGAAACTTGTTTTCTAAATTTTCCCTTATTGGATATGGGTTTTAAAGAATGCACACTGGAATTTATAAAATAAAATAATTCTTTATTTCACGGTGCGACAGGAAGCTCTTTGCTGTACGAAATCTTAGCTTCGACTGACCCTTAGAGAAAAATCGTTGGAACTCAAGAAAGGAAGCAGGGTTCCCTCGTATCTCCAGACTGTTTAGATTAGGCCCCTACAGTCCGGCTCTTGAAACAAAGTAGGTATCGAGTGGGATACTTTGAAATCTTTGTTTAGACACCATTCTGAGATCGTTGATTCATTTTTGACAACGAACAATAAGTTCATTTTGCTGGTAACTTATTGATAATCCAACATCCCTATAAGCCCCCACAAAAAAGTTGCGAAATACAACTTTTAGTATTTTCTCTGCAATTCGAACAATTTGCAATTTTTCACAAAAATATTTGTCCCGTTGCGTAGCAAACCAATTGTTCTAACTTCTGAAAAAAGTTCAAGTCGTAAGTCCAATATTTAGAAATTGATCGTCTTCGTAAAAAAGTGTCCGAATATTAGCAGGAGTCACTGTATTACACCCTAATTCCCAGATAAGAGATTTGATCTCAAGTCGGGAGGGAGCTTTCATCGAGCTAGCGCCCTAGTTGAGCAGCTTCCAGGAGGTCCCCGAGCTTTGCAAGAAAACAAAGAAGGACCTAACCGGGTATCGACGCATTCCCCGATCCGCACATGCTATATTCCACACCTAACAATCATCTGGCAGAAAGCACGGGCCCGTATACCTGGAAAGGTTCGCCGACAACAGGAGGATTTTATTCGACGGGCACGGTCTCAATTTGTCGGCCAGTTTGGAAGAAGCCGGCCAAGCGGAAGATCTAAACGAGGATTCACACGCGGCTGGATCGTTCGGGGATGAATCACGGCCCCAGAGGCAGACATTTTTCGAATTGCGTCGCTTGCCAAAATTTCGGCACCTGTCCCCTTTAACTCAACCAATTCTATTAGGTTCAGTGATAAAGAAACAAAACGAAAGTCGATGAATTTTCATTCGAAATCATTTTTCTCTATTTTGATCGGCTTTGGGTGCAGAATTGATTCGTTCTTCTTTGCTCGGTTTATTCCAAACGGTTGAATAATTGTTCAAACGTAAATATTTTTAGCTGGAGATTTATATGGAAAATCTTTATTCATTTTTGCAACGAACCAAAATTAACACTTTACACTCGAACGTCGAGTCTAAAGCGCCTTTATACATCGTATAGAACCGAAATATTCTAGATACTTGAAAAGTATGTTTCTACAAGGGACAGAGCAAACGCAGGTAGGAAAAAACAATATATCCGCCGACAATCGGCTCGCTAATTCTCAACGTTTGCTTTAGGCATTCTTACCGGAGCCCGCGACGCAGGACTTTAACGATTTAACATGATTGTACAAAGAGCGTTGTGCGGCTGTATTACAAAAGCGTGTGCAGTTTCCCCCCGGTAAAAGAGGAAAGCTCGATGAATGGAATCGCGATCGTTCCCTGGAAACGTGGATGTTTCTTCGGCGGAATAATTGGACAGAGTTAAAATTGCTCGGGCGGACGATTAACAGTGATAATTTGTTGGGAAGCGACTGTTATCTCGCCGGCGATGCTCAGGATTAGCGGAACAGATTGAAGGGAACGAAGTGGATAAACAACGTGGAGGAGATAATGTTTATCGAACACAACCGGGGATCTGCTTTGCGAAAGCGAAGCGGGAGATTCGTGCAAAAAATCCTGAGAGCAGAAGGAGCATAAGATACTCATTGTTTCCCTTGTAAAAACAATCATTCACTATTTTTACCGTCTTGAATACTGAGATGTGTGCACGTTTATTCTCAGCCCGTTGATCCAATAATTGTACAGCAAACAAATTTCAATTTGGGTCATTCGGTGGTATCGAGTGTAATTATTAAAGAAATTTATTTCAAGTAGAAAATTCAAGGAAACTCGCAAGGCAATTAATCGATAAGGGTTGCGACTGGTTTATATACCGTGCAAATTGCGACTTTCTTTAAGTAAAATGGCGGCTGTAATGGCCGTGAACGCAGAAGAGGTAAACCCTATCTACTTAGTCATCTTGTTGCAAAAGGCAGCAACAAAAGCGTCTCCATCATTTAAAAACTTTGCAGTTTCGTTCAAGAGATTGCGGAGACGCAAAATGAAATTTATTCCTCTCAGACTTTGGCGAGGCGCAGAATAAAAAAGGTAATTACTCTATTCCAGCGTGCAGTCGACACGCGACGCAATTATTTTCACCGAGTGCTACTGTTAAAATAAATCGAGCCACATGCGTCCCTAACGGATCTCTTGAAAATCAAGATTTTTAAATTACAGAACACGCTCGTAGAAAATGGAAGGTTCGTTCTGGAGCTTATCGTTCATTTATACGTTCATTACCTTTAGGAGATTAATCACCGTCATAAAAATTCCCTTTGGCGATATTTACGCTAATATCCTACGTCACGAGAGGGGCGAGATAATGGTTAAGAAGCTCCACGAAGCTGTGTGTAAATTATGAAAAATACGGGCAATCCATAGTTTTAAGATCCTTAGACTGCAAAATTTTATTCGCGTTTCTCATAAATTCAAGAATGCAAAAATGAGGCGAAACTAGTTTCGTTTAATTCGTGAAAATTATTGACGCGTTAGTTGGTCCTTCCCAGTTGGGCCACTCCGATTGTCGTAATGTTGACTGCCGGTTCACGAAAGAGTAAACCGCGCGAGTTAATCAAAAATTTCAAGCGGCCTCTGTTTGCGGAACGCGCAGACGTGTGTAACAAGACGGTAACACGAAGCTAATAATCGTCCGGCAAACATAAACACTTCTATATTCGGCTTCCTCTTAGCATAGATAAAAGATATAAATTTATCATGCGGAATTACGTCATGCGTTAGACGTGAACTTTAACGATAAGCGGTGCATGCGAGACACCGGGAATCGGTCAACGTCATTGGTCGGTCTCGCGGCGCTTTCAATGCAATCATTGTAAACATTATCATTAGAGAATATTAATTATCGAGGTCACAGTTGTATATACGAACAGATACGCGAACATCTGGAACCGATCCGTTTATTTGTCTAGGAAACTTTGAACGATTGCGAACAATCAGTTCGAAATTCGATTCTACTGCAATGCAGTTTAGTCTAATCTTTAGTCGAATTTTAGCAATTTAAAGCAGTGGACGTGTTAAAAATATATAAGGACGTCCATGTATTCGTTTCAGATTAATTGGATAATTAAATGAAGAATACAATTTTTATTTGGCTCCTGTGTCTAATTATATGTATTTCAAGTCTTTTATCAGAGCATTGTTGTGAAATATTGTTGTGATCCTGCTCCACTCGCTGCGTTGATTTTCGCGATCGCCTTGCTAGGCCGTAGCTCGGCAAACAGATAAATCATTTTGCAGTAAAAAGCATTCGTAAAATAAATTGAACGGTCCGACGAAAAAGGTGGTGGGACGTAAAGTTTCGCAATAAACGCTCGAAGGAAACGACTGCGAACTATCGCGTAACGGCGCTGATAATGATCGCCGGTCATTTCGCGATCGATCCTCGCCAGAGAAGACGGATAACCGTGTTCCGCAAGAGTTCAGGTTGGAGTCGCTTCGTTACTCCGGGTGAACAAACCGAATTAATGTTTTTACATAACTGCTCTTGTCCCTGTTGCTAGCAAACGAACCAACTATTCTAATCGCCCTACCGGTCGGTTGCTAAACAAATTGGAGTAGCCCGGCTCCAATTAACACATTCTACTACGAGTTTACGTTTCCTTAATCATTCAGGTCGCCCTTTAACGAACGTACCGTAATTAAAGCATTCAAGAGTTAGTCATCGCGATCGTGACTGCTCCCATAAAGGTCGAGGCGATGTGTGGCGATGAATAGGGTAATTAATGTATACAGCGAGCGTGCAAGACCACGCTCCAAACTTTGCGTCCTAGCATAAATATTTTGACGAGTCTCGAGCACTGTTTTCCTTCGCTTCTTTTCTTCGACCCCTGCCGCTCCCGTTATGTTTATTTTCAAACGCGCACTCGCCCGCTCGCTAATTAGGAAAACGATGCAGGTAATTGCCTTCCTGAGAATTCAATTTGTCACTTGCTCGCTGTTCAAGCGATTCGAGTCGATAAGAACGCGTAGAACTTCAATTTTCAATTATCTATAGGCTAGAAAATTAGATCGGAAAGCTTTTATTATTGTGCAGAGACGAATTGTTGCACGTGGAAAATGATTATGCATGCATAGAATGCATGGAATTGAAATGTTCAATTGAATATCGGGACGATAATTGGCGCAGAAGTTGGAAACGAATTACGAAGCATACAAGGTGTGCTTTGAGAAATGCTGCTGCTCGAACACAGCTACAGGGTGTGGCCCGAAACACCTGTTCACCCGCTGTATTCAACGACCCCCACGAATTGCCCTAATTTTTTTTATTCATTTGTGCTTTATCCTCTTTTTATGTTATGTTCTACAACGAACTGGGCTTTGACTTTGAACGATACAAAATAAATCGAGCTCAAAGAGACAAACGGTAACACAGGAGTGTGTGTCATCGGGAACCAATTACCATACAGATTGTTATACAAGGCGACCCAGTTCGCGAATAAAATATTCCCATGAAAAATCAATCGAATAGGACAGAAAAAGGAAACGTAGACACATAAGTGCTCGAGAACCGGTGTATATTCGATCACAGCTGTTCCTCGTGTTCAGACGGTGTTTACTTATTTACGCTCCCGTTATTTGTTTACCGAAAACGTGTGTACAAAGTGCAACGCTTTATTTTGTAAACTTCGCGGCTAGCATGCTTGCACGCTCGCTCATCGCGATGTTAGTGCAACACAAAAATGATTGTCGCTCGAAAACAAGATGAGATTTTCGATCGTGTCTTCTCAACAAATATTCATCGAGCCTTTCCATTCTACATCTAATGATTGATATTGTTTTAATAATTATTCCTATTGCATTTTACATTGAACCGATCACGTTGCAATTAGAACGGCGACAGAAAAAATTGTTTAATGCATCGACGAGATTCAATTACACGGAAAATGCAACGTGCATTTTAATGAAAATATATATTCTTGTAATTTAGTTGAACTATAAATTCATTGAAATGTGTTTGGACGCTTTTAATAATCGTGAGTCAACTTTCGGAAGAACAATACGAAATAAATTGTACGAAAAGAGTTTTGGAACGTTAATAAATTAAAGATGGTTATCTGCTTTCTCCTATTACTCGCAGCAAAACTGTACATTCAGTCTATCAGACGAAATTGCATTTCGTTACATAAAGGATAAGTAATTCCGCATGTTTATCGACTGCTCCAATTACGTGTGAAATTCTGCATCGTGTTGTTTTACGATCGCAACTGTGTATGTCGCACATTGCACAACTGTCGATTGCAAACTATCCACTGCTGATAAGAACCCGAATGGGAAAGTGATAGGTCAGGGCGAGAAAAATTAGTGAAACAATTCCCTCGCAGAGGAATACAACACTCTATGGAATCGATTATCTGTCTGTAGATAAACATACGCAAAGGGCGGGTTAAAAGTGACAGAGCATCGGCTAGCCGCGGATTAAACGATGTAATTTTGCACGATGGTGCAGCGAACGCGGTAACGTACTCATATTTTCATTGCAAGACACAGTGACTACCACTACTATTCGGGCACTCTTAAAAAGACGATAACCTTTTTAACATTGGACGATACGATTTGAACTTTTTTGAGAAGTTAGAGCAATTCATGTACTACACGATGTGAAAAGAAATTTCTTCAAAAATTGCAATTGAACGTTGCATTTTACAACTTTCTTATGTGGGCCTATATCGAAATTTAAAAAAATGCGTTTTGTAGATCTGTGTCAATTCTATGCACTGCGAAAGGAAAAAAACGACAGACATTGCAAGATGATAAGAAGCGTGAAAAAAACAGCAAATTCTGCCATCTTTAAATTTTCAGAATATGTTTAATTCATACAGATCTACGAAACGTGTTTTCTAAAATTTCCATATAAGCCCACAGAAAAAAGTTACAAAATACAGCTGTTAGTATTTTCTCTGCAATTTCGACAACTTGCAATTATTCTAAAAAAAAATTGTCACGTTCCGTAACAAACCAATTGTTCTAACTTCTGAAGAAAGTTCAGATCGTATGCTGCAATATCAAAAAAGTTATCGTCGTTTTACAGGGAGTGCAGAAGTAAAAAAATTCCAGCTGCACCGTCAACTAAAAACGACGTGCAAAAGCGCGTCTCGATATGGTGAATAGTGCGGTTCGATATTTAGCTAATTCGTATCGATAGGTATCGAGAAAGAGCGAGAGACGTCACGAGGCGAGCGGCAACTGAAAGAATAAAACCGAATGTACATGACCGAACTTACCGAGCCGAAGTTCCCCGAAGTTGCCGGATCCGATCTTTTTTCCGACACGGAAGTTCGGGCCGACCATCAACACGTTCGAGGAGGACGTGACACTGTGCCTTGACGAGTGCACGTTGGACCTGGGTGCGTTCCCGCTGCCACGAGAGATTCTCTTGGCGGCTTCCTGGTCGCGTTCGGGGCTGCGCGTGAACTCTTTCTCGCGTGCCTCTCGCCTGTCGTCTCTTTTCTGCATTTTCGCTGGACAGTGGTCTCCTGCTCCGTTAAATGATCCGTGGCGAGTGTATCCGTGTCGCGAGCTGTCGTCAAGAGCCGAGAAAACACGCTCGATTCAACGACTCGGTCAACGGGAGAGAGAGAGAGAGACAGAAAAGGAATAGGAAGAAGAAGTCGTGATGGTTATAATATAAGGAGGAAAGAAAAGAAAAAAAAATAAAACTTCTCCCCCCGAGAGAGACACGCGTCGAATAATAAACCCCCCCCTCCCCCGATTCACGGTCGATTTTTAATGGTCGCGACGTTGCACGGTGTCGTATCGGGGATCGATCCCCATTCTTGACATATTTTCTTTTCTCGTCTTCCCTCGGACAACCGTCGATGGATAGAATACTCCAAACGGCTTCCTGGGCCAGCGATACGGATGTATATATACACACACGCACACACAGTGAGACGCGTTACGAAGTTTTACACGCACACACGTCACGACAACGACGACGACGACGACGACGACGTCGACGACGACGATGACGACGACGACGACGCACAGAGAGGAACAGGAGAGACACACCGTGTACGCGGCGAGTCGCAGGTGTTGTCACGGTTCGTCGGTCGATGCCTTCAGGGGATCAATCCCCATGCTATATCCTAACCTCGAAAACTGACTTTAAAACTGTTTACACTTGAATATTAGTATACGTATATGTACGTATACGTAGACGTAGGAAACGGTATAGAACGAGGAACACGCGCGAATCACACACATACACACAGCTCTTTATCCGTTCTTTCCTGTGTTACTTCTTCTTCGTTCAGTTTTCTGTTAGCCTCCGGTTATCGTTTACTCTGGTTCCGAAGAGTAACGGGCGGCGGTGGCGGCTAGTGGTTATCACAGACTTGGGCGAGCGTTCGTCGTGTCGAGGACCCTGGACGATTCCATGCCAATTTCGATCTGGCTCTGTTCTGACCCGGCCGGCCGGGTGGAATAGTCAATGGGAAATATCGCGTTTCAGTCAATACGGCGTGCATCGCCGTGGCCTGTTCTCTTGCGGGTGAACACACTCGAAAACCGTCACCTCCATTAGAAAAAACGAGGGGCGCCTGCTGGCCGCGTGCGATGATTTCGCGACGACGATTCTACTTCAACGAAACGTCTCGTAGCCCTTTTAAGACAGACAGACCCTGATGATACAGGCTCTGTGCCTTCAGCCACCACCGCGACACACGGAGAGGACACCTCTCTCGATTCTGCGGTTAAGATTCGGGGAGCGCCGCCGAAGCGGCTCTGAAACTGTTTCCCGGTGACACGCACACAGCCACCATGCACCTCGCGAGCTTCCTCTGTTCTCCTTCTTGTTTAAGGAAACCGTTCGCTGCCGTGTGTCACCACCAGTACACGCTCGATCGGCTATTGTGTGCCTACACACGACAGAGCCCGGATTAACCGAGCACAGTCCCTCACGGTTCTTCTCTGTCTCTCTTGTTCTTTCGTTCTCTCTCTCTCTCTCTTTCTCTCACACTAGCTCTCTTTTCTCTTTCTCTCTCACTCTCGATCTTTCTCTCCCTGTCTCTATCTCAGTCGCCCTATGGCTCTCTATCACTTTCAGAATTTCTCGAAACGAAACCTTGATCGAATGGACACGTATCCACTTCGCCCAGCTGTACCGTTCTATCGGTCGATCGCACGCACGCTATTCAAAAGAGCCGTCGAACGCGGACAAACGATCGCGGACAAGCTTACGCTCCTGTCTCTCGCGCTCGACTCGACATGGGTGAGATTTGTTACGAGGCCGACAGTGCTGCCAACCCAGCCACGATATAAAGCCGCGTTCCTAACGGTGCGTACACGCGTATTATAATTATAGTTCTTTAGGCCCGCTACACACATCCGTTTTTCTAGCGTGCGGTGACCGTGCGACAGAATAACGTACGTGTATCTACATCGACTGTATCGGTCGATGTGTATTAAAATTAATATATCAGAACCCATCGTAATGTATGAAGATAACAATGGTTGCATTAGTATAGCGGACAATCCTGGAAGTTATAAAAGATCAAAGCATGTTGATATTAAATATCACTTTACCAGAGAACAAGTAGAGAATAAAGTGTGATAATATTGAAATATATCCCTACAAGTGAACAAGTGGCGGATGTGCTGACTAAACTACTTACAGGACAGAAATTCATGAAGATCAGAATCGCAATGGGTGTAAAATGATTTATATGTGTGTTTCTTTGGAGAATTGGTTCAAATAGATGTGCAGAGTCTAATTGAATCTATAGTATTTCAGACCGCATTTCCGGTACCGCACGTTAGAAAAACGGATGTGTGTAGCGGACCTAAACAACTAATTCGCTGGTTTCTAACGGAACGCGCATGCGCGCACAAGTGGGTCCGCACCAAACATGGCTCCGAAAATTTACAATCGAATGCGCGTGCCTGAGGATTATATCTTTGAACGTAGCATCAGAACTACGTGTTCACATTCAAATTTTTTAATAATCATACGAAAGTGACTATTTTAATTTGAATATTAAACGTTTTTTGCTAGTTAGAATAACTTCATTGTATATGATTTTTTTCATTTTATGGATATGAAATTGATATAATACCTCGTACAATACTTAAATGTTTAGTAATTTATTTAGTAATTGTAAACAATAATTTGAATAAGAGTACAGCAATTTTTAGTGGCGACTCTCGAGTCACCTTTCGAGTGCTACGGGTTAAACGTGTTACAATTGCAATTTTAATTTGTTTAAAATTTCAGCTAAGGTGAACGAGTTTAAATGTCCTAAATTGTTGTAGAGCAGATTTCGGTACAAAGCGATTAAATTATTTGGAAAGATTTTATACGTATCTGTTACGAAGCAATAAATGTATATTGATTGTTACAAAATATTGTTTAAAATACTATACATCCAGAGTAAATTTACTCTGTATTAATATACGTGCATACAGTTTTCAAAAGAATTCTTTGATCGCGTTATGTGGGAGTCTACAGTATACTTTGTAGCAACGTTGAAATACAAACTTGGCATTAGAAGATGTAAATTCTATACAGGAATACAATAATAGCATTATTATTGAATTTTCTAACTCTTTCCGATTTGTGACTCTACTTAAACGAAGTCCGATCGAGAATAGTATATCGTTTTTGTTGGAAGAAATATTTGACAAGAGCCGTTTTCATTACTTCCTCAATAAATTCGTACGTTCAAATAATACATTGTCAGTAATAAACGGAAGAAAGAAACTATAATTACGTTTACAGCAACATTGTGGTGACCCGGAACACGACACTTCTCTTGAAATTTCAATATAAGTCATACTACAAACACAAATATACAAGGTATGTCGTATCAAAGTGACGCGAGCACTCTCACGCGGTGAATTTTCGAAACTCGTTCACTCGTAAAAAGCATAAACAATGACTGAAAAACTGCAAGTTTTACATTGTATTACTGTTGCAGTAAACGAGCAATATGTAACGCGACGAAAAGTATAATTTTAAATTATATTAATTAATGAAATTCGGTGTATGTACTTGTTCAACATCGTTTTCCAGCGATTTACGATTTATATATCCGCGCGCTTTCCAACGTTTCAGACTTTGGTGATATCAATTTGGAGACTCAGCAACACTGTATGCACGGGGGATGTCAAGGTTATCCGATGTTGACGCCCTCCTTTTTCAACAATGCGTCTGCATGTGTGTACGCCTACAAATGATTTTTTCTATGACAGAAACAATTCGTATTTTTTATTCCCGCTCGTGTGTTCCTTGCCAATCCTATTTTTTAAATAAATAATCTCTGCTATATTCCAACGATAAAAATTAATTATGATCCCATTCGTACAAAGAATGAACGATGTTCTCGAAAGATGTTGAAGTATTGTTATCATTCATGCTTGCTAATTATCTATTTACATACAATATGTGTATAATTTCAAATATGAAATTAATGTCACGCGTTGATTTGTGGAAACTGTTGTTTATAAGAAGGTTTTGCATCCGGAACTTTACTCGATGTTTAGCTATATAAATTCTGACATTATTAGAAGGGCATGTTGTGACACGAGCTGCTCTTGTTTCCATGGAAACCGATTTGAATTTTACCGATTTCTTTGATGTACCTTACACGTTTCCGGATATTATTTTTATTATTTTTGTGTATGATATTATAGTGCCATGGAAGAGTTGACGAGTTCCGACGTGCGAATCGTATTGAATATAAAAGAAGGTAAATCGCATCATGATTTATTAACCTTTTCGCAATAACGATCTTGTACCGATACAATCGTAAATAAATACGAATTACTTGTAAAGAATGTACGTAATGAATAAAACTTAATACTCTTCGAGTATATTCTTGAATATTCAAAGAACACTATGCAGGTCCTTGTATTGGCTGTCTCTGTTATATTCGTACGAAAATTAATGATTAAAAATTAATTATTAGTAGACTGCGGATCTGTATGCAGATTAAAAACAATCTCCATAGATTGTGAGAAGCACTAGTTAAATAAAAATTTATTTTATCCCTTAATAGTCTTTTTACATTGAAAACAACATAACAATATTCTTAGATTTCTTATATTGTTCACTGTTTTATGTTTCACCCAGTTAATTTCTTCATAAATGCATAAAAAAATCTGTAGCCTAATTATTAGAAAGCATTGAAATTTTGTTGGTATCTGTAGGTAGAGGTTTCGAGCAAATTTTATCGCCGACGTCAGTGACAGCAACTTTAAATGGACATTTGTTAGAGACCGAAACGATCGACCCGAGTCCTAATCCTCAATACGATCACGATTTGGTTTGGGAAGTAGACAAAAGTAGACTACGGAAGTACGTACTGTAAAGAAATGAAATATCTCTTGGAAGATAGTCAAAAACCTTTTTATTAATTTTATAGGATGAGATCGGGACATGTCCCGTTGAAATTAGAATGTTTCACTGTTATGAGCAACAATGGTAAAGAGAAATTGGGGTACATTCTTCTTAGTCTAAGATCTGCACAAATGTTTTCTAAAAACGAGGATACCGGTGTAAGAACTAATTGGCATAAACTGCTAGGACTGAAAAGCAATCTGAAAGCAGACAAGCCAGAGTTGCTTCTTGGTTTAAGTATTCACGATCAAGACTCTGCGCTGTTAAACTGTCACGTAGAGGTAAATATTCCATTTTCTCTAATTGAATTGATGTCTGGGTAACAGAATTATTTTTTATCTGAAAGAAGTCGAAACAATCCGAGCAAGCAATGTTTCAAGATGATAAAGTAACTCCAATTTTGTTACGCGACGAGCGTCTTATTCAGTTGGGTCCCCTAGAAACTTGTCACGAGCTGTTCTTGATGAACATCACAGCCATATCCGCAGCGAACATAGATTTATTATTACCAACCAACTATTACTCAGACTTGAAAAACAACTTACACTTTTGGTGCAAAATATTAGAGAACGACGTGTATTTTAATCAGTCGAAAAAAGAATACGGAGAGGTTTGGGCACTGAATGAAAAAATTGTAATAAGGATAAGGACCTCTCTAAAAGTTTTGAGATCGTACTTACAAGTAAAACCACTTTTGATTATCTATTTGAAATATAAAAGTAATGTAATAGCTGAATCAGAAGTTAATATGCAACCATTAGCTTCTACTGACAGTATTGAGGAGTTTCTTAAAGCTTCTATGAACAATAGTAGTATTTTAAATTATCGCTGTCATCTGCGCAGAAAAGATCAGACTGAAAACGTTCAAATAGAATATAATAATTCGTATCTTGATGTGCAATTAAAATTACAATACATAGGAGGTAAAACAGAGGTAATAATGAATTCCCCGAGTACGATATTCAGCGAGACAAGCCCCGTTAACCCTCTTAAAGAACAGAGAAATGATTTAAGGCAAACAGTAAGTTCTCCTGTTATAAATAGCAAAGCTAAACATACGAGAATTAATGGAGGAAGATTAGAATTCAAAGTCGAAAACATTTTAACTTCTAAACATGATTTCCAGAATTATAGCGAAATAGATTGCCACAGAAATCCTGCTGGTGATTTTGGAAAATACACTGCTGAAGTTCAAATGCTCAATTTTCCAAATGGATGCAACATGCTGGATAAGCAGTCTATGAGCTACGAACACATAAGAAATCAACCGATTAAACCGATATGTTCCCAATCGCTTGATAAGCTGCCATGTCATTGTAGAGTCAACAGTTGCTCCAAAAGTATAGAAGCATATCATTGTTATTGCTTAAATATTCTATTGACAGCGGTTAAATCAATGTCTTCGAAATTAACTGTACCTAATATTGAAATTCGGTATGTGTTAACGTAGAAATTCCGTCGTAATGTTTTTCTTTATTCTAACAAATAAAATAATGCAGATTTCATCATCCGAAGACCGAGATCACATCTACTTATCGTCCAAAAATACCGCTTGTATTAGGGGAGAAAATGAAGTTACAGGATGCCGGATGTAAATTGCATTTTATATCAGCGACAGACGAAATCAAACAATTATTGCTGTCCTTTCCACCGAAAATTAGTATAATAGATGAAACTTCTAAAACTTGTATATCTCAATGCGCAATCGATGTGAAACAACTATTTCATCAGAGCAAGGTAATGCGATTCTGTACAAATATAAGACACAGGCTGAAATGATGCGTACATTTTACAGTTCGAGTGTCAGTGCCACACACCGTTATACGACACTGAACAGAAAATTGTTGGGAATTTAGATATCACGATAACTTTAGAGGATCATGGTCCGTATTATAGACTTAAAAAGAAATCACCTAGTAAGTTCCGACAAAAATAAATTACAGTATAGCATAAACCAGAAGCATTGATTAAACTGCGGTTTATTTGAATCAGGTGAAAATTTAGGACCACCGATTTTAGACGATAGTTTAGCGTATAAAATAGTCGACGAGTTGGAAACGTGGAAAGAACGACAAAAGGAGATATTTAAAGTCGAGGTAAAACAATCTGAATGTATAAGTGCATTCACGGGAGACATATACTATAGGAAAAGTTTTTGTGATTTAGTTGAAAAGGAAAGAGGATCGTCATTTGAATTTGTTAAGTCAAGAATGGCAGAAGCATAGAGAAAGTTTAGAAGCGCAGCTTGCGTGCAGCGTCGAGCAATGTAAAATGTTAGCGAATAGTTTAAACAATGCTACGGAAGACCTACGAACACGGAGATTAAAGAGTCTCGAAAAGGAAGCCAGATTAATTAAAGCAAATGAAGAACTGCACTGGTCGTACGAAGCGAAATTACGAGAACTTAGAGAATCATACCATGCGATGCAAGAAGAACATATGTTGAAGGTCAGTAACGCTATTCAGCAGCCAGCAGGAGCGAAAATTGTGCATTTTTAAAACATCGTAGATCACTGCGTTTGAGAAGAAGAAGACCATCCTAGAAACGCAAGTTGACCAATTGAATACAGATAATGGAAGGTTGCAATTGCTTCTTACGAAACAGGCAGAAGAGTTAGAGACTTATCAGAAAGGATCCTTAACACAGGATCAAACAGCAACATTGCTGCAAGAATTAAAGGCGCTTGAGGAGAAGTTGCAAGCTACGCAGGAAAGTAAATTGCTTTTTAAAGAGAAGTACGCAGCGGCAGTTCGGGAAATGCACAAAATGAAAAAGGAGTATCAGCAAGCGATAAAGGTTCAAATAAAAAACAGTAAAGAGGAATTGGAAAGTATAGAGTACGTATAATGGACCGTAGAAACTCTTTGCAGTCAGAACTATTTTATCTCGAAAATGAAACATTTTTTCGACCTAAAATACTTCCGTTCTCTATGATCTTTTAAATTTAGTGGCCATGAAAAATTGATATAACACCTCATACAATACTTAATTGTTTAGTAATTGATTAGATAGCAACATATCTAATAATGTAAACAGTATTTTAAATAATGGTACAACAATTTTTAGTGGCGCCTCGAGTGCTAAGGGCTAATATACAAACCTACATTAACACTAGGTTTACAGGACGCATTATAATATTTTTAATTTACGGAATTAAATAAGGAATTAAGGAATTCTTAAATAAGGAATTGTTTAAAAATTTATCTCTTTGGGTATAATTTCTTTAAGTGTTCCATAAACCTGGTGTTAAAATAGAGACTATTATACTTTTTATTTTTGTTTTAAATAGTTTAGAGGATATATTACAAGCGGACACTACCGCTTTGACCAACGATCGAACAATATTGAATGAAATTCAAAAGGAGATCGACGTGATAAAACAAAAGCCATCCTTTTTGGAGAAGGATCCCTATTGCCAGGTTTTCACACAGACTACCGTAGCTTTAAAAACAACCCAAAATGAAAGCAAACATATGTTAAAAAGATCAGACGAGACCGACGAACGATTACAAGCTCTGATAGAAGAACGTAATTCTCTTTTAAAGACTGGTAGCTACACACACGAAGATACAGTTATTATGAAATTAAATAATGAGATAAGATCCTTAATAATGAAGTGATACAAACTATACGTTTTAACGATAATAAATCCATCAATGTGTAAATTAATATTTTATATAATTTTTTATAAAATTGATTTACGAAGCGGTAAAATAGTTAATTATGAAGTATTTTATAATACCTCATTTTTTACATATATCTGTATATTTATTGAAATAAACATATCGAATATCTTTAATTACTAGGTTCTTTATTTAAAGAAATCATGGTGAGTATTTGAGAACGGATAATGTAAAAAAATTTGTTTATTGTATCATATACATTTCAAACTATGTTGCTCTTTGTACAATAAAAATATCAGTTTTCGTTTATTTACATTACAATTCAATTATACTAGTGTAAAATAGAGCCCACGATTTTTCGGGATCATCATGACAAAGAAAATCTTTTCGATTGCACATCAATCGATTCTATCAAATCTTTACCAAGAATGGAGAAGTCTTGAATCATTGCAGAAACATTTAAAACCAGTTGATCGTTATCGCTGAGCTTGCGACAACTAATATTTGTCACTTTGAAGTCTTTAGCTTCCAAAGCGGAAGGTTTGAGTACTACTCCTATCACTGTACCGCCGTAAGTGTCATAAAAGAATAATGCAAATTCATTGTATCCATTCTATTGAAAAAGGAAAACATTTATATTTAGTTAAGGAATTATTATACATAATCAATATTTACACTCACCCTCAATTCCTTCAAGAAACATTGTACAGGATCAAAGTCTACGATCGGTATCTTTTGTGCAGAATGTTTCTTATAAGGATGTACATCGAAGAAAGAATAATCCTCGCTGATATCAATTGCTTGTCTTCTTCTCGGAACCATAACTGGCTTCAAATATATCAAACAGTCGTATTCTGTGAGCGCAGGCCTAAATAGAGGCTTCACATCTAGCAATACTTTTGCAGACATTTGATCCTCGATTAATTTTAAAGATTGCCTCGCTAAATCTGTGATACGATTTAAAATCAGAGTACTCGGAGCTCCCCTGGTCCATAGTGATCTTTGCTGATCGTAAGGAGTAGATATAAATAATGGCGGTAAAGAGCTACGAGATGACCCAAACAGAGTTTCCACAGCGATAATTTCTTCCTCTACAATTATTTATGGTACATGAAGAACAGTAACGAACCAGTAAATTTAACACTAGTATTACTACTTACTGGTCATTTCATCGTTAAAATTAACAATCACAGGATCTGTGTTCCAGTGGCCTCTGGCAAAAATTTCCAGCATCCTTAAAAAGGCTACTTGAGGCGTTTGAGTAGGTCTGTACGGAGCCGGTGTTAAATACATCGAGGCTACTAGTAACTCGATCACGATATCTGGTATGTGGTAATCGTCCAATAATTGAGCAGAGAGCCACCGTTTCATTAAACAACAAGTTGTTCCGAAGGAGGGTTGCTGGACGTGTAATCTGTAATTGTAATTGTGAGTAAAATCATTTATTTCCAGTCTTATATAAAGAGTTTCGATCTCCCCTTAAGACTAAGTTTACAGGACGCGTTCTAATATTTTTAATTTACAATTATTGAGATTGTAAAGATGCATCTACGAGAAATTATTCATAAAATTCATTTCTTTGGGTATACAGTCGGGGACAATATTAAGTGGACACTCTTTTAAAATTGGTCCAAAGGACTTGAAATTTAAAAAGTGATGTTTTTTCAACTTTCTTATCTGAGCCTGTAACAATAATTTATAAAATGCGCTTTGTAGATTTCGGTAACTTATATGCATACTAAAAATTTCATCGAAATCCGTTAATGTTGCAATGAGCCAGAAACGTTTAAAGATAATCACTAGACTGCGAATGTTTATACAATTTTCAATTTTTGTATCCAAATTTTGAAAAGTAGAAACAAATAAAATCGTAACGGCGAAATGCCCTGACAAGGGTGAAAGTCGCAGATTTTAGGCTTTCATCTTTAAACGTATGTAGATACGATTTTTAAGAGTGTCCACTTAATATTGTCCCCGACTATATATTTTAAAAAATTGGCTAAAAATTTGTCACTTTCATTGCTCCGTAAACCTTAATTTTCCTTAATCTATCCGTAAATCGTTAATTATTCTTACCCGTGTAAAGCACTAGTTAGCTTCGGTAACTCGAATAATCTGCTTTCTAACTCAACCGACTCATCATTATCTATATACTGTTTAATTCCATCCTCCGTTATTTGTTGCTTGAGGCAACTGATTTCCTTCTGATGCGCTATCCTCAATCGAAAGACAAATCCTTCCTAATAATATACCAATTCCTTTTCAATAATGTCATTTAAAAATTATATTACAAACAATTAAAATAGTTACCTTGTACACATCAATGTACGAATAGTTTGCATTTACTCTTAGCATATACTGTTTTCTAAGACATTCTGAAATTTGTAAGTTGAAAGCAGCCTTTGTATTTCTGAAGGCCTCCAATTCGTCTGGCCATTTGCCACTCATTGACAATTGCAAACACACGTCTAATGGAGTAACATATTCAGGAGCCAAAGTTACATTTTTTGATAATACTAAACAATTCTTCTCTTGTTTAATAAGTTTCCTGTCTGGTCTGTGAACTGTTGCGATCGGCGGAAATACATCCGCGTATCGAAAAACTGCACTAGACCCTTGGACTCCGTGGATCGATAAAGGTATATCGGATAGATTCATCAATTCTTTTTCGAGACTGTTGAATACGTTGATCACTTTCAACGCAGCTCCTTCACCCGTACCATACACGAAATGCGTTATTTGCACCTAATTTTCAAAGAGAATTGTCCATTAACACTAACCATACCGTCTACAAATTGTGTCGGATATTCATTGTTTTATAAAAATTACAAGACTGAACTTATTTAAATTCTTCACAATTTTTATAATAATACGTGATTAAATAAAGAAATTTATCGAATAATTTCTGATGAAAGCATCTTAAAAAATAAAAATGTGAACACTAATAGTGTTAACACTAGGCTTGCGGGATTTGTCAAAATGACAGGTTTTAATATCTTTAATTTACTATTATTGAGATTGTAAAGATGCATCCACGAGGAATTATTCAACAAATTTATTCTTTTGGCTAAAAATTTGGGCAGACACATTCTCGTTCTTTTTATAATTTCTGTGAATTACCTTCTTCAATTTTAGAACATCTTCCATTTCATCAGCAATATGCATAAAGTGATTCTTCTTGAAACGAAGCTTCTTTTTCAGCAAGAAATCTGCAATTTTCTTACATATCATTCTTTTTCCTGATATAGTTTTGCCACTCGACCATACCACAGCTTCCTGGACAGATCCGTCTTTGAATCGACGTAACTCTGATCTATTTCCCCAGAATTTTCTGAATTGTGCTGCCTAAAATATAAATTATAAAATATAATCATATCATTATATAATATGATCATATATTGATCAGCTTGAAGTGTTCACTCACTTCTGGTAAATTCGCTTCAGGCCCTTTATCCACTATATTAAAACAAAACTCCGAGTTCAGCTCTAATCCAATAAAGATTTCTCCAATATTGTCTGAACTTTTTTTTGTACATTCCCATTCTGTAAATTCTTTCGGTAGAACACATATGTGATGTACTCTATTGGTTAATCCTCGTTTCAGTATATTGTAAATGATTGCGATTGCTTGACTACGATGATTCGGCCCGTAATCTAATTTATAGTTCCTACGTGAGAATCTATTCACCACTTTTTCCAATCTTTGAGTAGCCTGGACACTGGATATTTAATTAATATTACGATCCCGTAAATATTGTTGCAATTTAATACTTTGAGTGCCAGCTCAGCTATTGTTCTCAATCTTCTTGCATTTTTCAAGAATAATAATCAAATCCGCTAAACACGATACAATAGCAAAATTCATTTACAGGTTTGGACAAATAATTTAGTCTCCTATTTCTGAAAGATGCGACACTCAAAGTGTTAACCCTTTGCACTCGGAGCTATTTTGACTCGAAAATTAAACATTTCTTTCTTTTTTAAATTTAGCGGATACGAAATTGATATAATACCTCATACAACGCTTAAATGTTTAGTAATTGATGAGATACCAATATATATCTAGTAATGTATACTATTTTAAATAATGGTACAGCAATTTTTAGTGACGCCTCAGAGTCACCACTCGAGTGTTAAGGATTAAATAATTATATTGATTGATCATTACCGTATAAAATGATCGAATGCCTTGTAAAATGGCACTTTCCTCATAAAAAGCGATTGGAAACTATCTGCATGCGCACTGTCCAAGTGACGCAGACAAAGCTCTGCTTCCCTTTGGATCCAGGAAAATGTGCTTTTGGGTAAGAACGCTGCAATATTGTGGTAACCAGTACTGTCCAAAAAGACGCAGTCATAGTAACGTTTATACATCGAAACCCTATCTTTGCTATCTTTGTCCTGGCTCGTTGTTATTCCAGTTTTATGCCAGCTGACTTGAACTAATAAATTGTAGAATATTAGCATTAATACTCTTACATCTATTTGTCTAGTATTTAGCTATAAAATATTTTACCTATGTGGTGCCACACGTTTCTGACTATTTGATAACTGCTCATGAAAGTATTTAACTTCTGAATAGACAATAAATACAGGACAAACATTGTTATAATATGTCCACTGAAACCTTCGAAACCATTCATCAGTTCTCGCTGTGCTAGCCATATTTTCAATAATATAATACCGTCTCTCAGATTTGGATATTCTTTGATAATGTTCGAACATTCTGTGTTCGTTTTGGAAGCTACTAAATCACGAAGAATTATAGAATTGTAATGTGGTGTTGGAGGTAGACTTTCTGCAAAAATAGTTATTTTTAGAAGTACTATAAACAATGTAAGTTATAAATAGACTGCGGATTAAAATTGAAGATGTCGATATATGATTTCTCCTCTATTAAAGTTATTAAGGGAAGAAACAACATTTAATTTAGTGTCTATTTTTCTTGCAATCGATGCAGACAATATTTATTTTGCATAAAGATCCGCAGTCTAGTTATAAAGCAACAAATGTTTTCGCAACATACCATTTTCTTTATCCGAGAAGAACCATCCGGGTCTGATACTGTTCTTCTCTGGCAAAAATCTATTTAATTTAAAGCTCTCTTCCTGAGCTGTTACGTACACCAGTACGTTCACTTTTGTGCCCAGTTTTCCGCTAGGTACAATCTTTAAAATCGGTCTTGAACTGTCTCCGACAAACTTTTTCTCTTCAGCGATATCATCGGTAATGCTAGATGCAATGAATGCTAGGTATACAGCTTTCTTCTTCATATATCTATAGTTTTGGTAGTCCAGTTTTTGAAACATTTTTGCAGGCATTTCAATTATTATATCTACAGTGATAGTCGGACCAACTGTGGCATTGTACGTGTAAGACCCTATCACAGCTATATGTGATGGCTTAGTGAATTTAAATGTTGCTTTTGTTTTTGGTGGAACGTGGGGCTTGGGAATATGAACTTTCAATTGTTTCTTGAAATTCTTATCTGAAAGCTTTGATAATATGTTAGAAAATTTCATGTTGCTTTACTGATTAAGGGATTAGACTACTGTACATAGTTCTGGCCTGGGCAACTTTATCTGAATTGAGACTGTCCCATCACCAGCATTTACCGTTGCTATGCAGAAACGATGTGGTTTGCCTGTCACGAGTAGCTATGAATATTATACAGTAGCTATAACATAGACGCAAGGCACCAGCGAACGTGACGAAAGTGTATGCTGCATGAAAAACATGTTGGTGGGGGAAGCTGACATCTAAAAGGCCTTTATGTTGTCCAGGCCTGATATAATCTCTTAAAATGTTAAAAAACTTATATACCTTATATTCCTCTGTCTCTTTTATAGAATTTACAGTCTTCTCAAACTGTATGAACCAAGCATTGAACAGTCTTTTGTACTTGTCTTTAATTCTGACTTCATTTAACATCTCCTCTATTTGCAACCTGAACAAGTTGGAATGAAATAAATTTTCTGTTTCCCTAAGTTGATTCAATTCCTCGACTGTTGGCTGTTTATAAAGTTCACTGTGTAATTTCTTTTTCTTCCCTGGGGTAGCATCTGTAATATCATCAGTGACTTTCTTTCTTTTCTTATCAGATGGTACAGGTGTATCCTCTTGTATTTCGTCCTCTTCATCTTCTGCAACTTCATGATCGTCTTCTTCGAGTTCGTCAATTTCATCGTTGGAATAATCATCATTTTCAATTGCCGAGTTGTTGGAATCATTAATCAAAGCACTAATATTTGGCTAAAACACACATTGTTTATATGACAACGGTTTGATGTTGTGTTGCGTTTTGGTTATAAGATTATATATGTACTTCTGATTAAAATTGGTGTACCTTGTAAGGACCTTTCATTTTCTTGTTTTAATTATTCACGTGCTTTCAGGGGGAGCAAACTCTTATATATACTGTGTATGACCACGTGCTTTGTTCTCGAGCGCGCGTTCAATGGCGTTGATCCACGATCCACGTGCTTTCCAACATTCAACACTAGCGCCACCATAGATCACCTATTGCGCATGCGCAAATCACGGCAGTCCTGGTTTGAGTAAAGTGTATGTTTCATAAGATAAACAATAATATTAACACACCACTTATCGGAAACGACCTATTAGTCTTCTCTAAGTAAGAGATTAGCAATTAAGAAGAGTTTCTTAATCAATATTTTAACTAATATAGATATTGTTATTTGCAAGAAAAAGAAAAGCTATTAACAGGCTTGCGATATTAGGTAAAGTGTTAAGCATTAATTATTATTAGACTGCGGATTTTATGCATTTATATAAAAAATGGGTTGGTCTAATTTAAAAAAGTTTACAGGTGAAGAGAATTTAGAAACACCGATGTATTATTTTCAACCCACTAAAATTATTAAAAAAGTTAAAAACTTTTTCCTTGGCCCTTGTTTCTTAAAATCGATGTAGAAAAATTATGAAGGGGAAAATAAAGCATCAGTTCCTTGATTTTCACGGAAAGAACACATACACTGTCTGTCTCTCATTTATTATTGTATCATTGTTAAACTTCTCAAGTTGTTTTATAACGTATTTTGAAGATATCGATTGCTAATTATTTTTTTGTTATGTCGGTAGGCAGCATGTATATATGTATACAACGAAAATAAATCATGCACATTCTAAAAATTATTATACAATACCGTTAAAGATAGGCTCGAACTTATGTCTATCGCTAAGCATTACAGATAGAAAAATATATACTGCGTTTCTTACAGACTGAATGAACATATTTATAAATAGGTGTTCACATTCCAACAAATTTTCAGAAGTTAGATTATAATAAACAATTTTTAGGAAGAATAGTGGAAATTAAATGACTTAATATTTAGGAAGTGAAACAAGTAACATACAAACTTTTATATGTACTAGCTATACTTATATATACCTATAAATGATGTACTGTATACAAATGTATAGTATGTATATATATATATATATATATATATATTTATATATATTGCCATTGCAAAAGAGAGAATTATAATGTAGAATAATTCGATTACAAATCGTTATACAAATTTTTATTAACTAATCTATGAAAAAAGTAATGAAACATAAATTTGAACATTGGATGTTGAACATTTGATCAATTTGTTAATATCCACAATTTATGAATTATATTCTACATTCCCTAACATTAGAAAAATAATAAATGTAATAAAATTGTTTTCATTACCCTATCATTATGATAAATTGAGTAAACGAAGATGAGATTCGTCGGCAATTGATGACAAGCATAAAATATTATGATTCTCGCTTTTGCAACTAGAAAGAAGAACGTAATTATTATATACGTTCCGCATATATAAGAAATAATGCGATAGCGATTTTTATAATCACAGTGACCTTCACAGTGGAAGCCCTCTTTGATTCGAAGGAAGAGCATAAAATGAACACTCACATCAAAAACAAGATGCAACAATAGTACACATACTCCTTCAATTTTTAACATGACATTAGAAATCTGTATATTTATAAACATAATGCTCTATAACGTGAAACTTATTTTGCACCATTCTTGGAAGATTATTTGTACATAGTACAAGTTAAATTATTATTAAGAAACCGTATTTACATCACGAATTGTATCAGCTTAAACTTGGAAAGGTGGGATGTGGTGAACGAAAATAAACAAAATTGTACAATGAGCACCTTCTTCAGTTATTAAAACAAAAAACATACAGCAATCAAAGTGCAGTTTGACAATAATAATGATAATGTGCAAAACATACAATTCTTTGTTTTTAAATGGAGTCTTTATCAAAGTAAACCTTAAATAAAATATAATATTATATCTCAGGTAATCAATGATTCTTTTCTATATGTGTCGTACGATATGATATTTTTCTCTGTATAAGTTTTCATGAAATGATATGCAATCTCTCATGCTTCAAAGATCTATGGAAAATAATATTAATATATCAGTGCAGGACAAACGCATCAAAAGTAATTTGTTTGGTTCGCATAGCGTTCGAAGTAATCTATAAATTTATAATAGAGCAACAAGCAGCACAACCAAACAACGTGAACTTTTGAACAAGGATTGATTAACCCTTTGCACTCGAAAATTAAACATTTCTTCCAACATAGAATATTTCCATTGCCTACGATTTTTTAAATTTCTGGAAATGTTTAGTAATTGATTAGATACCGACACATATATTTAATAATGTAAACAATATTTTCATCAATCATGTGCTAAGGGTTAATATTTGATAAGAAATGTTTTACGATCACACGTATCGGCGCTTCACATCGTTCCTAGATTATTCAGATTCTTCTAAATGCACAAATCGCAATAATTTGATCAAGTGAGTGTGCGAGATAGATTCTGGTTTCCTTGTATAATTAATTCAAAGATTCCTAATATTTACAGTCTTCGCGACAAAAAAACAGATGTGCATTTGAATCGGTCGATAATAAAATATAATACTTCAATATATGTACTACTATCTTAAAGCATATTATGTATGACCACATTAAATTATTCGATGAAAAAAAATAAATTACAATAATTCATTGCACGTTTCAGCAGCAAATAGCAATCATTTTTCATGTGTATCTCTAAAAATTACACCGAAGTGTACTTAGGTAGATTGCTTATACGCGTGTTCATGGAATATTTTTTTCGAAACAGAAATAAAATTTAGAGTAGAACCGAAGTAGAATGCGAAGATGTCAATGTCTTTATACTGCTATATGATTGGTCCAATCACGATTAAACCAATGTAACACACACAATGCTTGTATATTTAGCGTTCGTTACTCTTAGGCCCTAAGATTGGAATTATATTTTCATTACCGCAGACTTCAGAAAATTCTGACGTAGTTGTTTCAAATCATTCAACGCTCGAGACTCAACTCCACATATTCTAATATACGAAAATTGCTGTTTAAACTCTGATAGAAGCGAAACTGAAATACAAGAGTATTGAATCGTTAATGATATAATGTTACGCATCAATTTTTTGTTAAATAGTGATATCTTTAACTTAGAGCAGTACTGATAGCCGTATAGATCTATAGTTTCTTAAATGTTAAAAGTTGCAAAAAATAGAATCTTTTAATATAGAAAAGATCTTTTAACATTCTCCACTGTTTAATATAATTTTAAATGTATAGAACTATTTATAGAGCGATTCTGGTAAGAACGGATTCTTTTATGCTTTATATACATCGACTACGACAGCTGAACATCTTGTTTTAACCGAATTCATTCACGCAATGCGATTAGTGTTGTGACTTTCAATAAACGGTCGATTCATCCGCAGATATAGCCAATTCTTCGTCGCTCCAATCGCTAACACCAACTCCTGACGAACCATGGAAGCTGCGTGATCTTGCAACGTGACTAAAAACAAAACAAATGATAGTTTCCTTAAACTAAAACAACGTGAAGAAAGAACCAGTTACTAAAACGAATCGATTCGAAATAAAATGAAACTAATATCTTTTATGTGCGCTTCTAAAATGAATGATTCTCTATTTAAACACTCTATACACGATATCTGGATGTTTCGGGTCGCTGTACCTATTTCAAAAACAGTGAAGAAATAAGTTCGTCGAACCAAGAACAGATTTTGGTTCTTTCTTGAATCATGCAGATCAAACACGTATAAATATAAGGCTGAAAAATTAATCTAGCTGTGTATCACATTAAATAAGCCACAACAAATTAGGCTGGAAAGTTTCGGCTTTGCACACGCATTGTAAAGTGTATTAGTGTAATATCTAGCTATCTCCTTTATGAGAAATATATCCTTGCAATAGAAACGATGAAATGTTTCTGTAACTCAGATCACTGAAACATCGGTAAATTAAATCAGGAGGTGAACGATGAATAATATGGATTTTATATATTCTCTGTTCGACGTCGATAATTTATAAAAATCATAATGATACATGTATATTAGGTTGGAGGGAAAGTTCTGTCGTATTTTAAAGAAAACGTTTGAATCAATTTATAAAAATATCCATAGTATTCATAGATTAAAAGTGCAAAAGTTGCATTGCAATAGGCAATGAATGAACGAATGTAAATAGTAAATAAATTCAAGAAGCAGCGTTATTACGATCTTCTTAAGAGGCTGTATGATAGCAGCAAAAGGTGTGAGAGAGTTGTGATAGGTTCGATGTGTGTACCTCTTAAAAAAATCTACATCGCAAAATCAAACAAGTCTGTTTCGTACCACTTGCTTGTACCTGACGGTCTCTATCATTAGATTATCGATCGCTATCAGTCCTACCAACACAGTGAAACAATTACTTCTTATATTAATGAAACAACAGAATTCTTTTGTATCATATTCTCCATTAGCAAACGTGTACAGCTACTCACCTCGGAGAGAGATTCACGTTCGCGGTTTTCTTTGCCAATCCTGCTTTCTTCCTCCCTTCCATGGCTGCTTTCATGGGGTCGTAACCCTTACGGCGTTTCCAATTTTGCATCTCTACTTCCCGTGCATTTGGCATCGCAGGTTTTTTCGTTTCCTTTGGTTTTGTTTTAGAACCCTAAAGCGAACGACTCCGTAAAAGTATTTTCAAACGTTGTTTCGAGAGAAAATATTACGTACTGTATTCGAAGTTCTACTTGATCGCATACTAAAGCGGCCAGAATCAGTTCTACTAATACTCGTAATAGTCTCTGACTTTGCCCTAGTCTCGTGCGTCACGGATTTCTTATTATTTACATTTGTTGGTAGTTTTGTTGGCTGAGATTCTAATCTTGCTCTGCGTAAACTGCGGACAAAGATTTGTTGAAAAATGTGGAACATTAAACAATATAGTTACTACATAGTAACAATATAATATCAACAATAAAGTACCAATATAATATCAACAATAAAGTAGACAATATAGTAACTATTGTATATAGTTACATACCTAAATGCTCTATTATATTTAGTGTTTGAGATAACATTCTGTGTGTTAGGCTGACGGTCGTCACTACTTTCTGTATCGCTAGGCTGGCGTAACGTCTTCGACATATCTTTATGCAAACTATGACTAGTGTCTTCGTCGCTTTCGTTATCCGAGTCCATTAAGGGTGAACGGCAGACTGTAATTCGAGCTGACATAGCAGAGACGACATTTTGCGTTGTTTGCAAGTAATAAGACGTCTCTAGATCACTATCGCTTTCCTGTTAAAGAATAAATTAATAAAAGATTCAGTCATATTTCTGGAACATTTTTATTCTCGTATACTTACCAACTGTGGACTACACGGTGGAGGTACTTGATTGTCGTTCTGAGCAAAATTTAATTCGTTGTCAGACCACTCGTTAGCTAATGAGAGAGCACCACCTGTTCCATGGAAGCTTGCCGATCGTAACACAGAACTATCGTGACTGTAAGGATATTAATTAAATACGAATACTATCGATGCATAGCAAATATTTTATAAGTACTCACTTTCCTGTACTATCTTCTGTACTGTGATGTTTCTTTGTGTTGTCCATTAACTTTTTCCTACCCTCAGCAGCCGCTTTCATAGGATCGTAACTTTTTCTTCTCTTCCAATTCTGAAACTCGACTTCCTTCGATGTTAACGTTGAATTACTTCTACCAGACTTCTGATCTTTGTTTACTCTCTGGTTGGGTCGCTGTGCCGCCGCAGTATGCTAAACATAAAATTTAATTATAATTATAATTAAAAATCCATACGTAAGAATTTCAGTAATACCTACGTAAGCTGATTTCGGTACTCGTATACTAAGTCTGGTGCTATCGGTTCTCGATAAGGATACAGCTCTAGGTTTTACAGGTTCCGATTTCCTTAGAGGCTCTCTGCTATGCGTGTTGGCGTTGGTTGCACGACTTCGATGATAATTCTGTTGTTTATTTGTTTGCGAGGGTATCGATTTCACTTCGCTTTGCGCTCTTCTGCGTCTCTCTTCTGGAGTGGTATTTGGAGTTGTATCGGACTCGCAATTTAATCTACAAGACGGTAGACATTGTTTGTCACATTTTATCACATTGTTTATTATTTAATTATTGAAATTATTCAATAAATTTCTTTATTTGAGCACATGATATAAAAATGGTGAAGAATCTAAATAAATTCAGTCTTGTAATTTTTATAAAACAATATATTTGTGGTTGCAAGGAAAAACGCAGCATGTCACGATTTCAAACATTTTGAGTTTATGCATTAGTTGAGCTTCATAAAAACGAATATGAAAGGCTCGAAAAAGAATGCAATTTAACCGATGTCCTGTGTCAAAGCGTTAGTGATCAAAACTTTAAATAGCAATATCTCGAAAGTATAAAGTATGTGACATGTGGTGTTCTTCCTGACAACTACAGATATATCCGATACATTTTTTCCCCTGCACGGTTAGTGTTAATAGTCTAGTTGCTGTGCGTGCTAGTTTCGAAGAGTACCTTGCCCTTCGTATGCTGAAAGCTCGATTCAACTTGATTCCGGAAGACACTGTGGCTAAAGGTTTGACTTGCTGTTCACCGGTTTCGCTGCTGCTATCGGAAGCAGCGAGACATCGTCCCCCAGAAGATGTTTTTTCGATGTCACTACTGTTAAAGCTACTTCGACGCGAGGACTGACTTTGCGATTTGATATTTCTAATGTTCGCGTTGCTGCACGATCTTTGGATGCTTAGATTACGATGAAGATTCGGACTATTCTGGAGAACGTTGTTCGTTTTTGATAGTAGATCTTTGTTATTAAAGCCGATCGTTCCTTCGTGGTAACTTGCTGTACTATTAGATTTCCTTAACATGTATGGACTGCAAGACAAAAAGAGAAACATGTAGTATTTTATAAACGAAGCAGTCTTGGTTCTCGTTCGATCTACACACCTGTTTTCAACACAAGTAAAATATCCGATATTCTTAGCTTGCGGAGAGGATTTCGTCAAGTGCTTAGTTCTTTCTAGCACAGGCGAATTCACGATTTTCGTGACTGTCTTACGAGTTACGATCGGACTATTAGTTAATTTCGGTGTAGATGGTCGTAGACGGCTTAAGACAGGGCTAGTCGTGTATTTCGTATCGTCGTCCTGATAATACTTCATACTACTTCTCCTGGACGTATTGGACTCGGTTGTGTCGGATGTATATTCTCTCCTGTCCAAGGAACTACTTCGCTTCCCTAGATGAAGGGAAGCAAAATCTTTGGACGGACTACTTAATTCTGCATTAGCATCCTCAGTCTTAGATTTGTTTGAACTTAAGTATTTGCGAAGACTTCTCCTGTTCTCGCTGATATTCACTCGTCGAAACAGAGATTCGGATAAGCTTCCTCGCCTTGGTAATGCACCATGCACCGGTGTCCGTTGTGAGCTGTGCGGAGGAGTGTTATAACTGTTACTGGTGTCATCATCCGATTCTCCGCCGGAATCGATTAGTATGTGTTGGTTCGATATTAATCCAATTCGCTCTTTCATTCGTAAGTAGGACTCCGCGTCTAAACTGCTGTCACTTTGCTCCTATAAATTTAATAAAACTCGTAAAAGTATCGTAATAAGGAGATATTTAACGTATTAACCCTTTGCATTCCTTTGTCGAGTGTGACTCGACATCGGAGAAAGGAAAATGTAAATTAAACGTGTTTTTATATGTATTTGGTTCTTCCTTTATTTATTTAAGTCGTATGTTTTAGTTAAAAACAAGTATAAGTTCCACAAATACAAATTACAACAAAGTTTGAGATCTATATTTAATATAATTAGTAAACAACATTGTTTAAAATAAGTAGTAAGGAACTGTCCTTTCAAGTAAATTTCAAAAGAAACACTTAAATTAGTAGGGAGTTGTTGGTAACAAAATTAAAAATAATTCGGAATGCAAAGTGTTAACTGTTTACAGCCCATAAAGTGTTGATAGAAGCAATCTATGCAACAGAAACTTACGTTACGACTACGAGAGAGTCTTTGAGATCTAGTATGAATAGGAGACGGTATTTTGGAAGGACTTAGTGGAGGAGTGCGACCGGTTGGTCCACCTATCACTGGTGGAAGAGAATTATGTTCTGCTACTTGAGACGCCCATTCCGATATCCATGTATTGTTATCCCTCGAAGCACTCATCTGCGAATCAAAATATTTTTCGTTTTCTAAGTAACCGCTGCTAGGTGAAATGTGAATAACTAGACTGCGGATCTTTATGGAAAATAAAAAATGTTTGCATTGGTTGTAAGACACAGGAGCGAAATAAACATTTTTTTCTTCTTTTAATTATCTGATTAAGCTGAAATCAATACACTGATGTCTTTAAATCTTTTTAATATGTCCACTGCTTTAAATTGTGCATACCCATTTTTGTCAAAAATGCATCAAATTCGCAGTCTATTAATAACATCTCAGTTAATTTACCTTAAAGCTATGAATGCATGCTTCGGTGCTCACATCCTCAGTGAAAACGCCAACGTTAAAAACTTTGTCGATATCCATCCGTGCCTTTTCTTCGTCTGTGTAATCTTTATGTACCGTGTACGTTCCTGCTTCACTGACTTCACCATCAGATCCTGCATCAATATTGCTAACATTGAAAGTATCTATGTTGGTCTCGGCTGATTTATCTGGATTCATTTCTACCGTATACTTCACGCTAGATAAATTGTGTTCCTTCGAGCTGATACTTTTGCTTCTAGCATAACTAATATTCGATACTTTTTCATTATCAGACGAATGTCCGTAATCATCCTCTTGATCTATGTTCTTTGTGTACTGTTTCTCGCTGATAGTATCGTCGTAATTGTTTGATTGAATTCGACTCAAGTCGTTTATAGTGGCAGACTTTTGGGGACCCCAATATGTTGTATTCGTTTTCTCTGAACAATTAAGCTCCAGAGAAAGATTCTTATGGGGATATTTATTTTGTTTCGATTGTTCGAACGATCTAGTCATCGCTTCCTCTTTATTTTGAAAATTTGGTACTTTTGCATCCGACTCGGATTTTCTTACAGCACTGGACGATTTCAAAAGTGGTTTTGAACCTAAAAGAAATATATTACGACTTTAGAAAATATTTTTTGTATACGTATGAGATACAAATAGAAAAGCTAAAAAAGAAAATTAATTGTTAATGTTAATCTATAAGTGCTGTAACCAGAATTTGTAGATCGAATATAATCGAAGGTTTTAATATATGAATGTGGTATTAAAGACTTAAATGTGTCAACAGCCTACATAATGTGAACATATCGGAGATACATGAGAAGAATATTAAAAGGCATAGTACAGGTGACTTCACTATGACTCATACGTTACTGATATAGTCATCCATTACACAGCATTCGGCTCTTCAAAAGGAAATGGTCTTCAACGATTTAAAAAAAACAGTCAAACATTATTTTAAATAATACAAACTGGAGATTTGTTTAAACAAAAACTACTTAAATTTTACGCTAGCAGTTAGACTCGTTCTATTAGTACAAATTAGTACATTCTTGTAGCAAACTATAACACTTCTGATTTACATTATTTTAATAGTACTCTGAATAAGACTCTAAATGTCTATCATTTAATAAAACTCAAATCTACATAAAATGACTATAGTAATTGAATTGGAAAGAATCAAATTACCTAGCTGCTTTAATTTCTCTGACAATTGATCTGTTTTTCTTTTTGTATCGTCCTCGCTGCTAAAATATCCCTCGGAATGTGTACTAGATACTTTCTGTTTTTGCACCGAATTCGAAGAGAACAAAGCGCCACTTTTTCTCGTGTTAATTTCTACCTGAAAATTGAATTCCCAGTTTATTTACACTGTACAGTGAATTTGAGGTTTCCACCTGCTACAGACAATGTTTATGTATATTTTAGGGGGATAGACTCTTGTTTTCAGGATTGCTTTATAATGCAAAAATCTCGATAATGCAAAGATGGGCTTTTTCAGTAGTCAAAAGAGCTTTAAAAGATCAATCTAAGATCGCCCTCAAAAGTCCTATTTTAACATATATAAGGCATAATTTGCATTATTCGGCATAAAGCTGCGCATAGAGCTGTTTTAAATAATGTAAATTACGCATTGTAAACATAAAAATAGGACTATTGGATTTTTAGATTTTAGACTTTTTGATTGATCTTTTCTGTAGTGCTTTTGACTACTGAAATGAGAAGGTGCATCCCATACCCTAACAATCCTAGAAACAAATCTATCCCCTTAATAGCGTGGATTAATGTTTACGCAGCTTCCACACAGATTCGTCGAGCAACCTACCTTCGAGGTAGAAAGATTCCTTTTATGCCTGGCATTGTACCTTTCGAATAGATTTTGATATTTTGTCGTATCGACCTCTTTGTTGCCGAAATCAATTGTAAAAGCTAATGGAGCTTGAGACATGTGACTATCTGTAGAATTTTGCGATGTTAACTCCGGTTTCACATCCTTACAATCGTTCCGTAAGAGCTTCATATTCTCGGGCAAGTTTTCCGTTTTATTCTTTATACTGTCCTCCCGTTCTTTATTTTCTAATTCTCGATTATCAGGTAATTCGTTCGCGTAAACCTCGGGACCAGCGAGTTGTGCGTATAGAATGGTTCGATCGCATTTGAGATTGTTAATTGTTTTATTATCAAGAGACAAATAAGGATGCTGGAGATCTTGTACGTTTTCGTTGTTCTCACGATGAACGCCGTCTTTAAAATCCATCGAATTGCTCGCCGAAAGTTGAGTGTCAACCTTTTCGGAAATGCTCTTGTCTACTTCCATATTCACAGCCATTGAACATTCTAATTTTAAACATCCGTAATTAGAATGGTTCGGTTCTCTACGACACTACTATCTATTACAATTAATTCGTAAATGCCACTCCTATAATTACATTTCACTGGTTGACGGTAACGTCATACAAAATCCAATATAGTACAAAATTTCTCTGACACATCGACACAGGTGCGTCTATCGTACGCCATTGACGGCAAAAAGTGTCAACATTCACGATTGCCAGTGCGAACGTTGAAAATGTTCCTAACGTCAATGAGAGAGAGCGGGAGCAATTCGACGAAAAACGAAGAGAAGAACTGTTGAAAAGGGTGGCAATATTCAAAACCTGTCAAAGATGTTCAGAAAACAAATGTTGTATCATTTTAGTTAGTCTACACCACTGACGAGATATAAGGACTCGTCTGTGCTACAATGAATATACATATCTACATATATTCTTGCATGCATTGCTTTTATAATGATATCTACATTATCATGGAACACTGCGTCCTATGCATAGTCTATGCCGGATCTATAAGTATATACAGAGAGGAAACGAGAGTGCTCACACCTAGGTATTGGCCGTACCCATTATAGTCAATTATAGTGCTGTTCCGTACTCTAGTGCTTAGCCTGGATCAGCTCCTACATCATCTTTTAATCCGGACAAGATCCTACATCATCTTTTACTATGGACACCGACGAGATACTATTAAAGACTGCCAGTACCAGCATCTGTGCTATTCAGCGACATAGGCAAGTGGGCACAGGTGGGCGCAAGGATAACGTGGAACTAACAGTGATCTGAAATACCAACATCACTAAAAGTTCCGCCACCGACGAGATACTAGCCCGGACGGAATATTCGTCTGTGATACTAGTAGGTAGTTCCACGCTCTTTACCTCACTGACATTGTATTTATATACAATTAAATATACTATTATTAGTATATATCAGTGCTTTACCGAAATAGAACCTAAACCAGCGACGAGATACTATTAAAGACAGCCAGCCCCAGTGCTATTCAGCGATATCAGCAAGTGGGCACAGAAATGTTATGGAAGAGAATACGAATGGGAACAAAATTTATTGAAAATCATTATATTTATTAAAAGTGCAGCTATTAGCTCGATAGTATCTAGAATAGTGGATAATACCGATTGCCCAGGTCTCACCACGAGGAGGTTGCAGCACAAAAGACCCGAAAAGAAGTCAGAACGAATTCAATATTCCTTCTGACTCCCTTTCTAACAATGTCGAACATATACTAAGTTGCGCATGTCGAATAATTATTGCGGAGCAAAAGATGT
>CM052194.1:5971250-6129767 GCA_028455805.1 Lasioglossum figueresi | reverse complement strand
GCTATCTGACCACGTAATTTTTCAGTAAAAGTGGCTAATAGTATTCCAGATACGGAATATCTTTTAAACTCATCTCGTCGAGTATCTCGTCGGTGACAAAGCTTTGGTTGAAGCTAGTTCTGATCCAGGCCACAGATGTCATACAATAAAGTGGGTTCTGTTTCCTGCTAAAGATGATGTAGGTTCTGTTCCATGCTAAAGATGATGTAGGTGCTGTTCCAGGCTAAACATGATGCGAAGACAAAAGTGGCACGGCCAATCCCCGAGCGTGAGCACTCTCATATACTCTCTGATAATACATATATTTTGTGCTGAAGGCAGGTGAAATTGCAAAATGTTATGGAAGAGAATAGGAATAGGAATAAAATTTATTAAAAATCAACATATTTATTGAAAGTGCAGCTGTTAGTTCGATAGTATCCACTACTTGTAAGATACTAGAAGTTCTTACAAATAGAGGATAATACCGATTGCTCAGGTCTCACCACGAGGAGGTTGCTGCACAAGTCGGTGGTCTGTACACTTCAGTACACTTACAGACATTGCATCTTATGGGCTTTTTTGTCTATACTCCGAGGGGCTCTATCGGTAACATTGAGCACGACACCGAAATGATACGGGGGCTGTTAGAGCCCTCCGGAGCATCGTCAAAAAAGTCCATAAGATGCAATGGCCTGTAACATTACGTCGGTACCTAATCAATTACTAAACTTTAGGTATTGTACGAGCTATTATATCGATTTCATATCCATAAAGTTTTTAAAATCATAGAGAATGGAAATATTCTATGTCCGAAGAAATGTTGAATTTTCGAGAGTTCAAAGGGTTAATCATTGTGTCGAAAACGATACTAATTTCTTTCTCATACGTCTTCAGATAAGAAACATAATTATTCGCGAATCTGTGTCTTGAAATGACGAGTACGTGCACGTTCGAACTGTAATTTTTCAGTGATAAATCGCAGGTTTTGTGCGGCGAATAAATAATGTGCGGTTTACCACGAGAAGTCAATGAAAATAGAACTCGTATACAGATGGCGGACTCATCGATGTTTGTCAACTGAGACGACGCAAGATTTATTTTGGTTTAGAAATTAGTCTATAGCAGTAAAGAGTTGAGGTGCACGGCCGTGCTTTTTCGCGGTACTCTCTCGGGGACAAAATTTTTAAGTACTTGCTCATTGCAGATCAAGAACTGAAAGAATGACCCGTAAGTGTTTGCCAATATCGCCGTAATATCCCGCGTGAAGTAATCGCAGTGTGCCGATGAAAATTTCGAGCATCGTATATTTTACGTCTGCCATTTGTCCGATGAGTACTTCAACATTGAAGACACGCTGTTTAAATAGAAATTTCGCATACGAATTACACTTTTATCGATTGCACACACTATTTATAACTTTCTATTAGCTTTTTTCCATGTACAAGACGCAACAATATCCCTTACTAAACTTCCACGACTATTACATTTTTTCCACTATGTTTCGATTTCGTTTACAGAGTTTATGTTTTTCTTTGAGTTTATGATTTATATTCCACAGCTAAATCTTAAATTTCGAACGTTACATTCTAGTCCATCCACGTTTTTTCCTCTGAAGGTGTACTTCTAGAAAATTCGCAAAATGGCTCTTTATTATCTATGGTTTAATTTCGACTGTTTGTTTTGATTTAGTTTATTTATCATCTACTGTTTTCAATGGTTTAGCTGTTATTCTTTAATATCTGAAGACGTTTCATCTGTACATATGTGTACTTGGAAATTGTAAATTTAATCTGTTTATATAGACATTTTAGATCAATGAAGAAAACTTTATTGGTTAGAACACGTTCAGTTTTTGATTTTACGTGTATTTAGTAAAGACACATTTCTATTGTATTTATCTAGTAGAATTGTTGGTATCTTGTGTTTACCTTTTGGAGTCAAAGCAATTTTAACTCGAAAATGAAGATATTTCTTTCAACCTATATAGATAATTTTTCTTCTAAATGCGTAATCTTTTATGAATTGAACCTGTTTTCTTATACAACAGTTGAGCTTTTTACAATTTATAGAATACAGACGAATTGAATAATTGCATAAATCCACCATTCGAGTACAAAGGGTCAACATAGTTTATTATAATTATACTCCGGATGTTTATGCAAAATAAAAAGTTTGTGCATCAATTGCAAGATTTGTGTGATGAAAATAATATTATTATTATTATTTATTATTGCTTTAAACCAAGTGGTTTATATAGCGAATACAGTATTATTACATTTGGTTTACATTAAATTGATATGTTAATACTCTGAAAATCTTTTAATATTTTCATTGTTTTTAATTTCACTTGCTCATTTTTGTTATAAATGCATAAAATTATAATACACAGTATTGTTCTACAAGATAAGTGGACTATGTATTTTTCTTATTGGTACAGGTGGAAACCAGCGCGAATTAGCACGTGCCAAAAATATGAAAAAAACTGTAAAGAAATCAGCTGCTGAACAAGATAGCAATAAAGGTCTCTCGTTGGAACAGCGTAAAGCAAGGTAACGATTTCATGTACTTTATTTATATATTTTTATATAAATAATTGTTCATTTTAAGTCCCACTTTGTATTAATACTTTCCTATATAGAATTTCATAATTAGACTGTGGATGTTATGCATTTATAACAAAAATGGGTAAGTCCAATTTAAAAAAGATTAGAGGCAAAGAGAATTTAGAAACATTAATGTATTATTTTCAACCCACTACAATTATTAAAGAAGGAACGCACATTTTCTTTGGTCTGTGTTTTTTAAAATTGATGCAGAAAAATTTTTATTTTGCATAAAAATCCGCAGTCTATTCATAATTTATCCGAATTTGAGAAAAAATCGTAGACATTCCATTTAAAAAACTACAAGCGACCCTCATATCTCAATGAAAAAGCAAAGTAATAAAAAACAGATTAGAGCGATGTATGTCCCCCAGGAAACCATAAATATATCAATAAATACCTTAATTTTATCTTTGATTCTTAATTTGAAAACGCTACGAACTTTCTTTCCAACCCAATAACTTACGAGTTATTTGAGATCGTCATGTTGCGAGTCTCAGCCTGTGTAAATTCTCTACAAATGTGTATAAACGCAATTTTGATTCTAATTATTATTAACACTCTTTAAAGTTGAATTTTATACAACGCTTTCAGATGTTACGTTATCTTTGGCTAAATTGCCTTTGTAATTTTAGAGATGCAGAGCGAATGAGAGAGAAACAGCTTAAGAAACAGCAAGATCAAGAAAAACCGAAACAAGCTGTAAGATAGTCCTGTTCAACAAGGCGTACAAACTCTTTGGCTGAATTCATTATCGAACGTTCACAGCTATGTTTTTTCAAATTTCTGATGATAAATTCTTGATCGTAAAGCACCGAAGTAATGCTTAACAAAAGTGCATGAAAGATTTAGTGTTTCTGATCATAGAAAGTAACTTCAGACTGTGTACTACAAAACGGGGTACACTGCAGGACTTAGTTAAAATAATCATGTTATTTACGTGCTGCTCACAGAAACAATAATAGTCAGTGTATATAAAAAAAAAAATTATTGTTACCTAACGCCAGAATGGTTAAAGGAAATTGTGCATTTGAGTGGTTCATCTAGAATATAAGGATTTTAATTAAATACAAGAATGTTTATAGTACTAATTTCTTGAATTTGTAAATTCAATGTTTTCAGTTATTTAATATATCGTGTAAGAAGTGACTATAAGCAAGTACAATATAATAGCACAGGTATTATGTACCTTTGTTATCCTGTTCGGCTCGTAATAAATTGTCCAATTTTAAAGTAGATATTGAATTTTCCTGCTTCTATTATGAATTTCGACATTTACGAGAGATTACAGAATGTTATAGATAATGTAATTAATCTTTACACGGATGAGAGATACTCGTCGGAGAAAGTGAAAGAATTATGTCTTATTTTTAATTCTTTTACTGTACAGATCTTTAGAATCTGTTTGCTGTTGAGAATCTTTTGCAATAAAAGTAAAGTGATCGTTCCTCAGAGTGCCTATTCTTATAGTGAAATAAGTATCGATTTAATAATAACAAAACTTTTAGTTTTTTCTTCTTAAAAGCATCCACTGAATTTGTTATCGCTACATCACCTTACGTTAATACAAAAAGTGTAGGTACAACGTAGTAGAAGATTAATCTGTTGATCTCTTTAAAGCTTCATACTCTTTTCAGATTTGCTAGTTGGAACTGAATAAAGTTAAAAGAAACAAAAACCTGTTTTTCTTTCGAATCTGTTGTCTTGTTCTTTCTCTTTAAAAACGAAGCATTTGTATTCGGTATTAGGTGTTCTCTTTATTAAACATTCAGATCCTATTCGCAGCTATCGATATTTTCAACAAACTGTTACTTTTATGCAGTAATAGTTCCATAATTTTCCACTTGTGCCTAGTATCGATCTTCTACATAATTATTAATCAATTTACACGGTAATTATTTTACAAGAAAGTGAAAACGAAAGATAATCAGTATGTAAATTGTAAATTATAGTCATACGCATATACATCTTGCATTTCTACATGTTTCTTGTAAGTTTCTCATTTCACACTTGAATTAAAAGACTGCTTTACTCCGAAGTTTTTTAGCGGCAATGTATTTCGGTGATACTATTGTTGTTGCTCTTTCTTAATGCCTTCAATCTGTCGATTTGTTTATCTGAGATTATAAACATGGTGTATATGGTACTAGTGCAGAGTATGTTTTATCATAATTTATCTGTTCTTTGTTCGCGTTTCTCTGTGAACATAACAAATGTATTATAGTGTATTAAAATATAAGATGATAAGCATTATAAAATTTGTAAAGACAATGTAAAGTATTTTCTTAAAAAAGGGCTTGCTTCATATTTATTTCCCATATTTTATTGCACTTTCCCAGAAAGAGTACATTTTTTAACATATCGTTTAATTGAAAATTGGAAATAGTCGTACAAATTACAGATATCTGGAATATATCAATGTCAAGGCAATACAAAATGTGATTTTTGCTCCATATGTATCACTTGTTATGGAAGACCAAATCTTATTGCTAACATGGGAAAAAATGTAATATGCCATGTTCTATATGACAAATATACTGTCTAGCCTCTAAAGACCGAAAACCCTTACAAAGTAGTCTCTTTGAGATTTAAAACAATTTCACTTATTTCTAATTTGTTAAAGCATTCCCATTGTAATTTTTTTTCGTTTTCTGTGGGCTCCGCTTTAATTTTCTAGCATGTCTAGGACAATTATTTCCCCTGATTATAATTACAGATCTTTGAATTTTCAACATGTAAGGAACGACATTCTATATTGAGCATTTGTGTTATGTTATTATGAAAAATTCAAGTACTGCATACAGACAGAATAAAATAATATAATAATGTTTCGAACCAAGAAATTGATGACATGACTTTTATATTTATGAGAAATATTTAACTTTGTTGCATATAAAAAATATTCTGGCTTTTTAGATATAAAATAGTGTATATTTGATATTTTTTAATCTGTCACGCATTCTTTGTCTTGCAAGTTAAAGAACAATATTTTAGCATAAATCTGTATTTAGTATTTGAACAAATGTAATAATATGAAAAAATGTGCTATGTACCACTGTCTCTAGAATTAATATTTGAGTGTTTCTTCGATGAAAGATTAAACATAATTTACACTTATTCTATAGTTAAATAAGTGTAAATTAATTTAATGTGGAACGAGTAGCACTCTAATGAGACGAGCGGAATAGGATTTAAAAAGAAATAAGTCGAATGAAATTTAGATAAAAATCTCATTCTTTTGCAGCATCTATAAATATTTTAAATCTACCGTAAAAATATATCATATAATTATGTATATATCAATTATTTTCTTACGTTTAGAGAAAATTTGTTCTTTTCTTTAAGTATAAGAAGTAAATGTAATTTCGCATTTAAATGGTTCAATAATCGAATTCTTTTATGCAATCAAATATCGCTAAAAAATTATTAGTGAAATCTGAGAAATGTTAAATTTTCAAAGTCATTGGGAAAGAAAAAATCTATCAAGAACATATTGTTTTATAATGATTCGCCTATAGGCTATATAAACTATAGTTGCTAAATTTCAGTCTTATTTCCTTTGGATAAAAATCTTATTTGTAAAATGATCATTGAGCGTTTTCCCATTAGTAATATATCGACACTTAGCGGTATCAGAGCGAATAATAAAAGTTTGTGTTCAGATTGTAAAATGTAAAATTTAAATTAACGCCATCTGCTAGAGCTTTATGATCGTTCTCAGCTCTGAATTATGATTATGATTGATAAATATTGCATTTCGATTACTTAAAGAATTTAAATTCATGCATGCGGTAGAATATTTCTTTTCCACTGACTTAAAAAATTATGTAATTTCTATGATTCGTTATACAAAGATATTAGTCAGTTTCACAATTGTAATTCTCATTAGATACTTATCAATTAATTCTTGTATATGTACGTGCTTATGACAGAAAATAACAAATATATAACATATACACGAGGAATGTATATCGTTCAGCGTTCAGATAAGAGAGTAAAAGAAAGTAATCCAGTTCAGAAAAGTAATAATAGTTTTTGTTTAGTATATCATTGTATGAGAGGTGGGTTCGTGTATCTCGTTCCTTACACTTGGAAGCCTTGATTAAAAATTCCAGTATATCGATGCTATCTGCTTGGAATAACTCAATAATGTAATGCAGAACTTAACTATCAGTATTACAATTCTGAATCGAATTTGTCAAGGCATATGGTTAATCTGTAATAGCTGCGAGGCTAAGTCTACTCTAAAATTCTTTCTAGGGAATGTGTTACTGTTTCAGTTAATATTTTACGAATTCACACGTTAAATTACGCGTAATGGTATTATTAATTCGTTGGCGGACGTGAAACGCATCGTATGCGAAAATATGAAATTGCGTTTGCTTTTCGATTATCAAAAATATTAACCCTTAGCACTCGAATGGTATTGTTTACATTATTAAATATATCGGTACCTAATTAATAGACAGCGGATTTTATGCACTTATGACAAAAAACAACAGGTGGAATTTAAAACAGTAGAAACATTAGAAGAACTGTAAAATGCTATTCTAGTAGAAAATTTTTATTTTGCGTATAAATCCGCTGTCTACTAATCAATTACTAAACATTTTGGTATTGTACGAGGTATTATATCAATTTTAGATCCAGAAAATGAAAAAAGTCGTATACAATGGAATTATTCTAGGTCGGAAGAAATGTTTAATTTTCCAGTTAAAATAGATCCGACTGCAAAGGGTTAACTCATAAATATAATCGCTCATCTTGAATATTGTCCATCCAGTATAAAATTAGTTAAAAGATCAAATACTATTCAATAAAACTTAGATGAGTTAAATCAATCAATTATTCTCAACCCTTAGTAGTCGAGTGGTGCCACGAAAAATATTATTCAAAATATTGTTTACATTTTCAAATATATCGGCATCTAATCAATTAGTAAACATTTAGGTAAATTAAAATAGCTCCGAGTGCAAAGGGTTAAAAGACGATATTATCGCAGTAACTGGAACTATAGTATCCTATAAATGTGATATCCTATTTCCGAGACGAAATATAAATATATTCTAAGTTTTGCACTAAATTATCGAGACATCCCTTCTATAATATAGTGCTTAACGATGATCGAAGTGTTAATGACTGAATGACAAAGTGTTAGTATGTTCTCGAAGTCGTTTCTCGTCACTAGAAAGTTCTAATTAATGGATAAAACGTGGACGAGATAATATTTTTTACAAATGTTTCGCACACACATGGAATTCTTTTGTTTCTTTACGCTATAGTATCATAATAATGTACGGTATAAATATTTTGTCTTACGTCTATTTCGATGATATAATTGTTACTGTATGCTTTCGTCCTTCTGCACAAGGTAAGACAGAGGATAAGAACGTGTACTTGAAAAACCTGATAAAAGTTTCTTTTCTTTTTTTCCAGCTGCTAACACTACAACAATAATAAAGAATGCTGATCGAGCTTAATTATTGTAACTATCTATCATTACAATATTATACCTGTAACATTAGCACCATATCTGAATTGCTTTGTCAGTGTGTTGCACCATTATTGTAAATGCTTAATGCAATTAAATTCTCTACTTATGCATCAAAGTATACCTATATAGTTCTGTTTCTAAAACTCCGCCTTACGCGTTGCTTTACGAATTAGAAAAGAAAAAACAAAAGCGAAGATTACTAACGGTTGACGAATATTGTGCTGAATATAACGCAGTCCGATTTTGTTTTCTGTATTAGAACAATTGTAAATATAGTGCGTAAAATATACTAAAAAAATATACACATCATTCGTGTTGACAACAAAAATTTAAACAATTTTCTCGACAACGTGTAACATGAGCAGCATTTAAAATTTATATTCTTGCATCGATCATTGTACGCTACCGTATGAGTGCTCACTGTAGAACTGATAGAAGAAAAGAATTGTGAACCACTATACATCTCGTTTTAAATATTGCTATTCTAGAAAGATATCGTAAATTCTGACTTAGAAAAGGAACTGTACGAGAGGCAGTGAGAATTACTTCTCTCCGAGAATAAAATATTTAGAAACAGGAATGATACTTTTCTTTCGAAACCATCGTTACTAAACTTATGCCCGAACAATAGCATTAAGAATTAAAACATTTTATCTGATTGAACCAATATTACGTAGGTGAACAAATGTTTCTGTAACTCAACTAGTTATAAATAACAACAACAACGTACTAAAACACCTGCTTATCTATCCGAAGCAAGACAAATTGAAAAATCAAGATTACACAAACAGCATAAATCTGTTCAAACCATACCGGCGATGATACTTTACAAAATTTCAATGATTTGAAACATCTTGTAGCGATCTTGCTCAATATAAAATAGGAGTGTCTACGCGGTGTTCTAATTCTTTTGTACAGTAACAAATGTATACGGTTCTAAGTGCTGAGACATTCGATGTCAGAAACAGAATAGAATATTGCCACAATAACCGAGAATCGTCTGGTTTGTTTTTTGTCGAATTTCTCGGGCATGAAGATTCAAAGATTCAGAGAACATATAGTGCAAGTCTGAGCGATACAATGCGCATGAAGGTGCGACTGATGTGTCGAGGACGTTGGCGGCGGTGGAAGCGGGGGTGGAGGTGGTGGCATGTAAAGCCATCCAGCACCGGTTCGCCAAACGGTACCTGGTGCAGAGGAGACCGGATGCAATGGATTGGAATTATTTCCGGTTGTTACGTGCGAAGTCGGTCCACCCTCTACTCACATTACCTGAAATGCACACAAATCACGTATTATCTCATTCCTTATCTATCGAGATAAGGCTCTGCTGAGCTCGAGGTATTAATAGGTATACGTAATTGTGGTGGAAAAGATTATGCTTGTTTCACCTGTAAAATCTGACTGGCTTCGAAAGCTGTTCCAGGTAATAATATCACTGGGCTACTGACGTGACCGCTCTCCACGCATATCATATTTGGAAATTCGTCGTCACCGAAGTCGGGGATGTCACGGGCCTTCTCTTGCCATGGATTCCACACCACCGTGTCCGGAAAATTGTACTTTTGAACACGCATTTTTCTGCCGGACACAACGTTGGTGATAATGTGTTCCGGTTGCGTGTTCTGGTAGATTCTATCCGTCCATTCGCACACCGTTACCACGTCGCGACCCTCTTGAAAGATTTGGTTGTCCCTCGTCTGAAAAACGAAACAGCGAAATGAAATTGAGGATATTCCCAAGAAAAATAGTTCCAAAGCGGTAAATACTAAATGTACAAATTAATTCGTGAATCTATATCTTCACAAATTTGTTGTTTACGCACCATACAGCTAGAATATATTTAAATCTTAAAAACAATACCCATAATTTTTTATAAATTTACACCATCCTGCAAGTGTCTAACGACCAATCGTGAGGATCACGAATTAATTTGTACGACGATATTAATTTGAAAAAACGCGGAAAGATTTGAGATGCTGCGAGACAGTTGGAAAATTGAGGAAGAAATTACGTGGTGGGAGGGTGCTGTGCCAATTGTATACCTTGTCGATGAAAGTGCATCCGTGAAGACCCGTGATTTGACATCTCCTGACGTCCGGCACTTTAAAGTAGGTGTGTAACAGCAGGTTAAAGCTAAACGTGTGATCTTTGCTGGGGTTGTACACGCCGATGTTAAAGTGTAGTTCCTTTTCCCGAAGAATTAGTCTGTACGTTAACCTAAAGGGGTAATTCCACATTGAACGGGTGAATTCGCTATCCATTATGGAGAATATTGCCTCAACGTCACCGCTGGGTAATCGTTCGGGTTGCTTTTCCACGATCCAACGAATAATTCTTGCGAATCCATGGGGTGGTCCGAACGTCCATGCTCCAAATTGCGCTGGATTCCACAAGAAAATGATCGATAATTAATACTGAGAACCATCGAGAAGACACAGTCGTCAGATCACGTTAAAAACACGAATATTTTTTGCTTCGAAATGATTTCGATCAAATAACAACCCTTTCATGAAATCCTTCGGAACGCCATTTCGTTTTCTCAAGGGAAAATGAAAGCTAATTTTTTACCATTTTCAGGCAACTTAAAGATGCTCGGAGAATTACTGTTTTTGATTAGCTTATATACTAGGATTTTGCGATTTGAAATAAGATTAATTAATAAATACATGATCTACAGTTTAAATACATGAAGTACAGTACAGTTAAAATTATATAAGCTAGAATAAATGATTTCATCGTTGCCATTCAATGTTTATCGAAATTATTTCACCGAGCTGTTTTCAACGTCGCGTACTTACGGAAGACAAATGGTATGCCCCCTCTAATAGCCTTCTTTCCGTCGAATACAGCTTGCTTACTGAAACGCAGACATAATTGATCGTTGATTTAAATGTAAGAGAAAATGTGATTCAACATTCTAATTATTTATTTGGCGAACGTTGTTCACGATTGTATTTTGTCGGTAACATCGAAAATAATAAACAAATATTCTGTTCGACAAGTTCTCCGGAATTAAATTCTTTTAATTGAATTCACTTCAGTTTAAGGCCATTAGTTGCAACATCTATTCACGTTTTGCCATCGAAAAAACGATGTTTATTATTGACCAATGTTGCTCAGTTAGATGCTGTTATATTTATAGGTCAATAGTGATTAGATCACGACTTGTGTGTTTTTATTAGAACGTTGAACATCGTTGGATAGCGCACTAACATTCTGAAACTCGACCGATGCGTTCTCCGTAAAAGTATTGACAATTTATGTAGCTTTTAGTAAAGATACATATATGAATGGTTTTACCATTTCGATAAATAATCTAGTAAGAAACCGGAATTGAAATTGGCTTTTTCCACTAATCTCTTCAGAGAATCGAAAAGATAATGAAATCGTTTGTAACACTATTAACTTTTACAATATTCGTTTTCCAGTCTTGGTATTTCGTCCCTTTAGACGTCTAATTTCAACATTGACTTAATTCTCGATATTCACGTTGTTCATTTAATATTGTATCTGCACGTTCCATTGTTCTTCTGTGTCTCATCATTCTTTCTTTCTCTTCCCTCTTTTTCATTCCGAATGCCCTCCGCGTTTCTCCTTTTCTGCTCTGCTCTTTCTCGTCTTTTTTAAAAGATCTACTTTCTTTCGTCTTTTACTTTCTTCATGTATGTGCAAAGAGAAAGTATAAAGTTCGGGGGCGGGTACGCGGTAACCATTAGTCAATGTTGTCAGGGGCCGGGAAGACGACTCTCAAACCAAATACCAACGGGGAACCGTGTTCGCGAGGAATATGCGCGAAATTAGGATTCCCGTGTGATTTTCTAATCTAAAATATTCCATCGAACTAACAAAACCGTACAGCAATTATAAATTACACGGTACTCTAATCGATGTGTTTGGTTAAATCCCTTGATTCGCGAAAATCAAGAAAGTGGTCGGAAGAAATCGGTATTCTTGGTAAATAACAGCTCTTTATTTGAAAGAAGAAGTAGAAATCGGTGTACAAAATATATTTTGTTCAATTTATACAGACAATGTTTATTTCGCATCAAGATCCGCACGACGCTGATTAAAGAATAGTGTCAGATACTTATACATATACGTGCCCATAATTACATATGAATAAAATTAGAAAATATTCTAGTCTCGATCGATGAAAATGTATTACGAATATGAAATTTTGTGTGAATCTCGTACGAAAATGTTGTTTTTAAAATTTGCATTGACTAGGGCCATTTAATTGCATTGAATTAATTTAGCTTCAAATAATGTGATGTGAAACAACTGATAAATCTCATGTTTTTCAAATTTTCACTTACAATTAGACCACTGCCATAATTATGTGCACATATGTCTGTTGCCTAGCGAGTGGGAAGCCGAGGGGCTGCTGGCGGCGTAATTATCGAACGTAAGATCGCGTCTTGTCTCTCTAGACGCAACATATTCGTTATCAATGCGTCGCGCGCAAGGATATCGTCGCATCCTTCGAGTCAACAATGTAATCTATTTTCCTGGATGCGTAAACTGTAGAAGGTGGAGGTAATCCCATCCGTTTGCACGATCTTTCGAGGCGAATGGAATATATGTATTAGGAAGGGCTCGAGGGAGGAAAGGAGTGAGCGAGGAGAGAAAGCGAATGAGAGACAGAGGGAGACAGGGATGGAGAGAGATAAAGAGACAGAGAGAGAGAGAGAAAGAGAGAAAGAGAGAGAGAGTGGGAGAGAGAGATGATGATAAAGAGGGAGAAGGAAAGGGAGGATGAAGAGAGGGAGCGATGTACCACCACGAAGTACAACGCGGTGGTAGGAACGCGGCTGACGCCAAGCAAAAACGATCGGCGCTGTCTGCCGTGCTTTTTGCAGGCATCACAGTTTCCAACCTCTCCTCCTGCTCGTTTCTAGCTGCTGTTATCCCCCGTTGCTACTGCTGCTCCCTCCGTTGCTGCTCGTGAACGGCACCCAATTCTCAACGCGGTTACGCCTGGTATATGCTATAGAATACCCTTTGCCTCGAGTAAATCAAACAAATTTTTACGGAAAACCGCGTCTGTCGATCGAAAACTGTCGCGATCAATCATCATTCAACGGACTTCGGTCCATTTTTGGACCCGGAGTTACAAAAGTCCCGTTGGAACTCTAATTTCCTAGTAGCAGTTGTGTTCTCCTTTCCAGGATTACAAGGACGCGGGATGCGTCTTCTCTTATTTCTCATTCTCGATAATGCAAAGATGGGGTTTTTCAGTAGTCAACAGCGCCAGATCAAAGATCAATCTAGGCCGCAATCGCCCTCAAAAGTCCTATTATTACGTTTACTAAAGGCTGCGACAGTTACATGCTGCCGAATAATGCAAATTACTACTCCAAATCTAGTCTACATTGTCTACCATCCAGTCGAGATTGTTTCACGGTGTGCTACATAATATTGCGATACATAAATACCATTTTTATTCCATAATATAGGTCCTTCAATCCTTTGCACTCGAGTGGCGACTCGGAGAGGCATTCATTTTAGGAGAGGCATAAATTTGTATTCTGTAAATTACTAAACGTATTTAATATTTCAATAAACTGCTGAAAGTATTGTACGAGGTACTGTATCAGATTTATATCGATCAAATTAAGAATATCATATAAAATGAAAATATTTCAGGGAGGAAGAAAAATTCGATTTTCTAATTAGAGTAGTTGCGAGTGCAAAGAGTTAATAAGGGCAGGTACCACCTTGTTCAACCCTCCCACACGATAATTGTTCATATTGTTTCCCATAAAAATCAATCGCATTGAATGTTTATCATCTCCTTTTAACACCTCATAGATCAAGCTAGATCAATGTTAGTTTCCTAGATTTGAACAAAAAATGTTGCAACATAATATATGTCTGAACGATATTGTACAATCAAGTAACGCAGATCATTATTCCCAATGAATTTATTCAGACTGCTAATCTTGGTTTATTAATAACACATTGCGTAAAAGGTAATAGCTTGACGTAAATAGACGTTTGTAATTATTCAGATGAACATTTCACAGCAATACGGCTCTACGTAGAATTGAAAACTGGAACAGACGGAATTGAATTATGTGAATTTCTAGTACCGCACATAATGATGCTATGTCATGGGATGCTTTTTCATCTCGTGATATCATACGATCTTACAGACGAACTACTTTTAACATCGAACCGGTACAAAGTGTCGGCAAAAACGATCATATATATCGTTAACTGACTGCGGACGATTTAGTTAAAAAAACAAGTCTAATAACGTATGAATCCATAATTTACGAGTAGATTCGCGCAAGGTTAATACGGTTGCTGCCACCGTTATTGTCACAGGTAGAATCAGAGAATACGCTACGTAGGATTTACGAATATGCGAGGTACGACAAAAATGTTACAAAACATGTTGTAATTTAATTTGTTTAATTAAAATGTGAATTTTCGGAAAAGTCCAAGACGAGGACTGTCTTAAATTCCTGTTTTAAGTAACCAAATCAGACGTTCTACAATTTATCTTTTTCAAACAACTCTAACTATATGAGTCGTTTTACAATTTACATTAGTTTTTTTACCAGCTGACCTAACAGTTCTCATTTCTTATGAATTGTGTAAACACTAGAAGCATCAATTTACGGTTCAATATAAAAAATACGCGTGTAATTGGTAGACGTACCGTCGGTTAGGTCGTGTAAACAGATTTAAACAGAACGCGGCATTTTCAAAACACTTATCTCGAGAACCGGGTAGAAGAACAATGAATGTAAAAGCTCTCAAATTTCGCTGCTTGGAAAACGTTGGTGCTGTAATTGCACATATGTACGCGTGGATTCCCGTGGATTCGCGTGGAAGATTTTATCAACAATTTCAGTAATATCAAGTAAACTCTTCTTAAATAGCGTATTCGTTTATTCGTGTGATTTTAACGTTTGTTTGCAGTTTATACCGCAGAGACATAAAATATTAGATTGGAACGAAAGTTCGTAGCGTTTGCAAATTGAAATTGAAAGCTAAAATGCGGATATTTATTCATAGACTTATTCTATTACTTTTTGCCATTTTCGAGGTAACTTCTCGTGTTATTGAATAAACATATGAATAAATACCTTGATTTTATTTCCAACCCAATATTACTGCGGTAATTTTGGTTTAAATCGTGCCAGGAAATATTTATTTTGCAGTTTAGCCACAAGTAAATATTTCAAACTAGAATTAATCGATGCATATTTCATACGTACATTTTTCAAATTGATCGTAATTCACAAACGAAAAACTTGATCTAACTGAACACCTTGATGACAACATCGTTATGAATATTTCACTCCCGTCATTCCAGTATCCTATTGTTCGGCACACGGTTAATTTAAAATGGCACCCGGTGCATGTATACCGAGGTTCTCTACCTGAAGCGTGTGCTGGAATAGATTTTTTGCGTTGCTCCTAGTCGGAACGGCTACGACGACGAACTACTAAATGATGTCCATCCTACGGAAAATGTACTGAGAGAATTAACAATATTCCTGTTCAAAATTTTATTAGCCGACCAAAAAAGCCTCGCTTTCCCAAATTGTAGTCGTCCGGGAACACTTTTCTCAATTGTGAAACGGCGAACGTCGGATTTCTCGATAAATAATAAATTCCCCATTCAAAGAATTTGATTACTTCGCCTGCGGTAAGTTTGCTCATCGTTTTCATTTTATAGCCCTCAAAAATGAATTTCTTAAATTTTCGTAAACGTAAAAATAGGACTTTAGACGCGGCTGCGGCCTAGATTGATCTTTTATCTAGCGCTTTTGACTACCGAAAAACCCTATCTTTGCATTATCGAGAATTGAGATGGCGCATCCCGCACCCTTGCGATACTGGGAACGAGACAACCCCATGAAGACCACGTAATCCAAGTATTTTGAAGAAGTTAAAGAATACTGTAGGAAAATTGAGTGCACGTAATTGAAATATTTTGAAGAAGTTAAAGAATACAGTAGGAGAATTGAGTGCACAGAAATGTTGTTGGGCTGGTAAGAGAGAGACCGTAGGATACCGTTCAAAAGAGATTGATCATTTTCTGTGAAAGTTTCTGGAACGTCCCCTCGCACGTTTCATCGGGAGACACGTGAAATAGAGAGCTCTAGTTTCTACGGTTCGACAAGGCCACCCGGTGAATATATCGATGGCGGTAGAGCCTCGAAGTTTCGACGAAGCTGACAGTTTTTGCGTTTTCCTCTTTTCAATGGTAACAGGAGCGGCGCGCTGGAGCAGCAACATCGGCGTGGTAGAAGCAACAGCAGCAATAGCAGTGCCAGAAGAGGAGAGGCAGCAGGATTAGCAAACGCTACTACTCCTCCCGAACTTCTCTCCTACCCTGCGAATGGTTCCTGGCTCGGGTGGAACTTTGTTTAACTAAGGCGAGCAAGAAGCAAACCTATTTATACTAGGTCGGACACGTTTACACCGGGGTGCCTGCCTGCATCGTTGCTACGACGGTTCTCCTCCGGTCACGGAGTTACCCTTACTGCGAGAACGTTCGAAGCGAAAACTCGAACCACGCTCCTAACAGCTGCTGATAAACGAAAACCGTTCCACAGGCAAAAAATTGTATTGCCCCACGAATTTTCCGACGTCATCGAGCCCATAAATTCGACCAATAAAACGACCGATATCGACGGACGACCCTACGTTCCACAAAAAAACGCACATGACAGGATATTTCCTGCACTAAAATAATCCTCCGCTCATTTCGTACCCGATCCACTACAGTTCACTGCATTTATCCGACCGAATTGAGAAATATTTTTTAATTTGCCATTCCCGGAGAACGTGATCGATCATAAGGCATTGATTAGCGCATTTATGCAATCATTATGAAAAAGATCGATGCATTCGAATGAATCTAGCGATCAATATTCTCGTAGTCGGCTGAGATCGTTTCCTATTTGTCCTAGGTCCAAGAAAATTCACGTTACTCTCGAAGGAACAGGTTCTTGAATATGTAAAAAATTGTAAAATGCAACTTATAGTATTTTCTCTACGATTCCGGCCAATAGCAATTTTTGAAAAAATTTCTTCTCGCATCATGTGGTAAACTAATTGCTCTAACTTCTCAAAAAAGTTCAAATTCAAGAGGAGGAGGGAGGCGGGTGGGGGTCGCTGTACATTAATCGCAAGAAACGGGGACCAAATAGAAACTTGTTTCTTTTTTGAATAACTCTATCAGTGTGACAATAGGTACAACGATAAATTCTTTGAACCATCTCCTAGTTCTTCGAGGTTCTATACATGGGAAAGATGTAGGAGTTTGTTCGTGCATGCCTCTTATTTTCAAGCAATTTATTTGGTGAAAGGCCGACTGCTGACAAATTCTCCAACAGGGAGAAGAATTCACGTAACGCACAAAGGAGCTCGGTTTATTGCGAGATCGTGATAACGAGCGATTTGGCGGCTTTCTTTGGGACACGCGCCGCTGCATAATCAGCGGGCCTAAGTGGACGAGTGGGCCGTGAACGAGCGAATTCTTCGCGAATGATAGCGTTAGCGCTCCGCTGTTCGTCGTCCTCGTTGCCCGGATTTCAAATCTTGTCGCGACAGCTGACCGGTCGCATGAATTTTGTTAAACGACAATTCGCCGTGCGCCTCTAACGAGCATGCCGATGGGAAAAATTAGGTTAACGGCGCTTATTCACGCCGGCCACGGTCGGGCCGTACACCCCGTCTCATTCACCGGTTTCGAGCCGAGCTACTTCGATCCATGGAAACAGAGAAAGAAGGAAGTTCTTTTGCATAGAGTGCAACGTGATAGAAAAATCTTCATTGTACACCGGCGTTTGAAGAAATTTCTGTCTTCGTCTCGCGAGAAACATAGTATTCTGTTTCTAGAGTCGTGACACGCTCCGTAGCGTAAAAACTGAAGCGTGTGTGCGCGGAATTATTAAAATCAGTACAAAGTGCACAAAAGTCAACGGAATTCTGCGTGACTCAACACTTGACAGCGGCGAAACGCATAGGCGAATGCAGAAATTCCACGCGCAAAGTTTCCACCTAAAAGAATGCTGATTTTCTTCGAGCGTCGCCGTCTCCATTGTTACGTTGTCTCCAATTTACGCGTAAACTGCGCACCTTTGTGGCACTTGCCGGTTCATAAAAGACGCGTACCAATCACCAGACTGAGGACATTTACGAAAATTCTTTCGTGAAACTCTCAATTTCACTAGAATATTTCTTACAGTCAAAATAAAAGAAATTCGGAGTCTCTCACGACCCCAACAAAATGCCTGTACGCTAACTTTCGCTAGCAAAGGTACCTGAGAAAATTTATACAAAATTTTAGAGAGGTCCTACCATGATATTTCCGTAATCTGAGTAATCACTGTACCACTTAAGCTTAAGTTAACACGACGGAATCTAATCTTCGTGGGCTTGAAACACTAACAAAATAGATTTTCCACCCACGCTTTCGCGATACGAGGGTTTCCCTTTTGTTTACCGATAAATCTGTCTCGAACAAAGATCACTTGCTGAGGTTTCACCCGGTATAATACCGCGATGGGTTATAGGCTCGGCCATAGACTAATGATCCCCAGGGTCTGCGGTTTTTGCCGGCATTCTACAACATTCCCATTCAACTGGATTCTGCTCTGAACGCTCCACAGCATTATTTTCCGACTACAGAGCACTGTAAGCCATATACATATACACATGCGTTGTTCGCTTTTAGAAATTCGAGCGCGTCTCATCCCCATACGCGGTGCGCTACTCGTCAAAATCAAATTCGCGCTTCTTGCTCGGCCCGACTAGAAGCGGGACTTTTCACAGTTGAACGAACCGTCCATTTTCTTGGACATAGAACAAAAATCTAGGTTGAAAAGTATACGAATGATTGTGAATTCTTCTACAATATAATATGGAACGAAAATGAAATAAAACCTTGATATAATGTGACTTTCGAGTGTACAGTACCGAACAAAATGATAGGACATTTGATGTATTTGTATATTTCATATAACACAATAGGATAAATGTACATATTACATGCCCTGTATATTAGATATGTCCTTCAAGGTATCCATATAGAATTGCAAGTTTGTATCTTGTACACGAAAGAAATTGGAGAAAATAATGTAGACACGTATTGATTTTGGTCGAACAAAATGATAGAACATTATTAAGAAATACAAGATTAGGAATTGATTTAAACAATTTTTTAATACGTTTTTGTCTTAAAAGACTCCAACTTGTAACGACACTTTGTTTTAATTCCGTTACATCTTTGTATCGTTTTCCATTCTCATGAACGTTTCTTGAAAGTTATGCCCTATATTTTCAATAATATTAAGGTCGGGTGAAGTCGAGGCATGTCACATTTTTAGAACTAAAATAAGTTTGAACACATCTTGCGGTATGTATCGCAGCATTATCCTGTTGAAAAATAAACGTACCGCCTGCGATACGAGTCGCGTGCTTATTTAACCGATCGTCTATTAATTCAAGATATTTTGTGCTGTTTACACGGCCTGATCAAAAATTTATGTCAGTTTTTCCCCGATATCCAATACACACCATGACACTTCCGCCACCCATTTGTCGACGGCTTAAATATTGTTCTTCTTTCCTTAGATCGTGGAAATAGTAGTGCCAACCATTAGGACCGGCCAAATTAAATTTCTCTTCATCGCTAAATATCACATTTCTCCACTTCTTTTTCCACAAAACATGATCGCGAGCAAACTTCAAACGTGCTCCTTTATGTTGCTCGCTTAGAGGAACTTTTCTTTTCAGTTTTCTTCGTTTAATTTGTTTACCGCTTTGGAGAATACGTCGAACAGTTCTTACGTTAGCTGAAACACCTGCATCATCAGCGATTTTTCTAGCAGTTCCTTTATAATTAGAAGTTACGCGCAATATGGCCCGTCTGTCGCGTTCTGTTGTAGCACGAGGTCTGCCAGTACTTTTAATTTTTCCGTAGATTTTCGGATTTTTTAAGAAGTTATACACAACGCGACGGCTCTATTTAATAACTTCGCACTTGTCGTGATAATTTGATTTCGTGACCGTAATAACAAAATTCGGTCGGTTTCACTTGTGTCTAATTGTTTTCCTCGATCCATTTTAACTTTAATGGCAGAAATGTTGTAGATAAATGAAAGATTTGCTCGTCTACTTCTCGTCGCTGCTGATAGATTACTGCCAGAGTACATAATAACAGAAAATATTACATGCGTCCTATCATTTTGTTCGACTGAAATCAATACATGTCTACATTATTTTCTCTAATTTCGTTCGTGTGCAAGATACAAACTTGCAATTCTATATGGGTACTTTGAAGAACATCTCTAATATACAGGGCAATATCAAATGTCCTATCATTTTGTTCGGCACTGTGTATCTTGGTTGCCAAAGTCAAATTCGCGTACTTTCTGTTTCGCGCTTCTTGTTCGGCCTGATTAGAACCGGAGTCGAACATACAGTTTCGCCGGACCGATGAAAAACGTCTCATCGTTCGGATGTTTAAGCAATTAATCCGATTAAACGGGATTGTGCGTCGTATATCGAGAAACTATCGAATCGCTGCTGCGAGCATGCGATTATTCACGTGTATGATTTTCCCTGGAAACTCGTCGAGGTATTCGCCTGGAGCAAGACTATCTGTTTGGTTTTGTGCGGTTCTTTTTAACGTAAACGCGACTGATTGTACATTGTTAATTTTATATGGTATTGGCATCTTAATGTTTTGAATTTACAAAATAATGCATGATCGAAATAGACAGAATGTGACACACAAAATGAAATCAAACGATAAGGGGACTACAGAGTGAATTACATTCGAACGATTTAATGGTTCGAACGAAGCCCATTATGCGAACTGGCTTAGAGGTTTCGAATTTCACGGTTTCATCTCTCCGTTCGGTTAGTGCCTTAAAATTCACAGATGTTCGACATAGATGAAACTACCATATGAGTACTTCCTGCGGTGGTGATATCGTAAGAACGGAAACATCTGTCTTCTCCTCTGGCTCTGAGACAGTCGGTTCATTTCTACTTGTAGCGTTTGACTTTTAGCACAGTCTCGCACACGATCATAATATTTATTCGAAAAATTAGGGACATGTTTAAACTCTGTTTAGAATGGATAACGTTAACATCTCGCATAATCGTGGATGCAACAAATGCATCAAATCCGCAGTCTAATTACGACAATAGCCTGTTTCGGTGACGCGTCACGGATGCAGAGATCCATATCACGTCAGACATACCGACGTAACTTTTATAACCGTTTCTACGGAAATTGGAGTAAATTACAGGCCAGCTTGTCCACCGTTTTCGCCGCGATGCACAGCGTCACGATTATGATAGAAAATAAAAAATTTCGTTTCGAACCTCTCAACGTCTACATTCAAAATCATCCACATAACAAAAAGTACAGATTAGTAGAAACGCTTTGACGAATTATTCTATGAAAATTAAAGCGAAGAGGAGGATTTATAACAGACAACAACAATAACTATTCCATGGAAGACGTTCTCCATAACTCTGTGCCTCTTATGGCATCCATAGCTAGATCCCTATCAATTTTCTTGACTCTTTGTCGATCGTATTTCTCCAGATCAGCGTCGAACCTCTATCGGATCCAGCCCAGACATGTACCCATTGAAAGAGCTGTAAAATTCGAATTTCGGTGGAACCGTGGATCAAAATGGACCCGGGCCCCACCGATTCTCTGGGTCCTTGTTTTCCCAGGATTTATTTGGCTGTCTCGACGCGTCGCGCGTCGAGAGCGAGAATATCGGCGCGTGTATCCGGAGGAACGGCGAAAGAGACAGACAGATGGTCTCAACAGCGCCTTTAAGTGTCGGAAGAACCGATGACTGGCAACTGGCAAGGGGCCCTGAACCTCGTGTAAAAGGTATGTACTGGTCCAGAGCGCCCTTGCCTTCGCTCCGTCAGTTTTTTCACCGTCTGCTCCCGGACTGCCGCTTTTAAAACGATCGTCACGGGCACCGCGCTTTTACGCGATTCTTTCTCGGGCAGGTGTGCACACTTGTCTTATACTCGTCGCCGGTATATCTTGGATCTTATTACCGCGGCCAATAGCAACATCGCTCTGCCCGAAACAATACGCCTGTCGATGAAAATCGAAATTCGTTCGAAATTATTTCGTCACCGTGCGATCGCCGTGTATTCTTTTCAGGGACAAATATTTAGCTCACGATATAAATGAAGTAAAAATATCATGTATTTCCATTCATGTGAAAATGTTTCGTTCTATTCAAGTCAAATCATTTTACGAATAATACGAACACGACCAGAGCAGTATTACACAGTCATCACGATGGCAAAGAGAAAAGATCCATAGAACGCAGTATTAATTCGCGGAAAATGCGTATATCTGACAATGAAATGTACATCTACATAAATTCTACCGCGAATAAAATGTACGCGTGTTGGTGTGCAGGTTTCAAAGAAACACATACGTGTAATTTAATATTGTTTGCAAAAATACACCGTCGGTCGGAATGTAATGTATCCGGTGATCAACGATTCCGATTCTTAGCAGAATAAAATACGAGTGGATCGTATACTTCGAATGCTACAAAAACTAATTACAATTCTTTTTTTTTATTAAATACGAACGAGCATCTAATAATTGCATTTTTTTTTTTAAATTGTTCGGAACATCGAAAGTTTTGTTTGTTCACCGTTAAATGATCAGATAAATTAACAACCTCCATTTCGTTTTGTACGGAGTGAAAAGAAAGCTGCCGATGACAAAAGTAAAGCGTAAATCGACTGAAGCGGCAGTTTTCAATTATATTGTCACTTTCTCCACTGCTCGCTCCACCATTTTATTGGGACAACAAAGTTTTACCCACTATGGTAAGGGTTCACGGTGCCGTAAAATCTCGGATTGAATACTTTCATGTTATTTGTTTCATTCGAAAGTATTTCGCAACTGATATGAAAATTAATAGCACACATAAGTAAGTGCACTTGTCCATCTCCATATTTATTTAAAAAAATCAAATCGGTACTAAACGCCTTTTAATTCGGACGCATTGTTACATTAGGACGAGATCTCAATATATTAAAAAATATTTGCGAGACTGAAAATAATCCTGCAACGATTCGACTTGTTACATTTACTTGCGCATATAAAATAATAACAAATTTCGGCGCAACCGTCGCTTTCGAAGATCGATCTATAAGAATTTGTATTAAAACGATCGCGAACGCGAAATTTGTATTAAAACGATCGCGAACGCGAAATTTGTATTAAATAGATCATTCGAATTCAGAAGCGCGTCCGCGACGACGTTAACATTAATATTTTCATCGGGAAACAGTGTTTGTTATGTAACCAGCGAATATTTAAAAGACAATTATACCGTGAGAGACTGGATGAATAAAAATACAGACTTACCTTACGAACAGTTGTTCCTGGTTATTTACTCGCCAGGATACCACCGTAGCACCTAGAAAAAAAAACAAAAGAAGTTTCATCAGTACCTGAAATCCGGCACGTTTATCGCTCGAACTTCTGAGCGTGACAGTGAGCTTTTTTTTTATTAAGCATTAATTCACAGCCGATATGTAACTACCGCCGCCGTGCACGCTTGTCACGTAACTGTCATTCATAGATGAAAATTTCAAAAAATCTGTGGCCTGTTTACAACGAAAATATCGCGGTGATTTCTCAAGACAATTCGAACGAAACGCGTGCAAAACACTTTCTACATAGTAGAATATCGCGGAAACAACACATCTTATGTACGTGAAATTTGAAGCTCGACAATCTATATCTATGTGTGTGTAAAACTCGCAAATGTACGTAGAACTGCACAAAAACTAGAGGTTAGGCTCCGGAGTAAAGGCGCGCACACACTTCGGTATTCCCGGGATAAATTTGTGAAAACGCGAACCAGATCTGGGAGCGGCACGTTGTCGACGCGGTTAGAACGTGTAAAATCGAGGCTCAATGTTAATCTACCACTGTGTTCAGTTTGACAGAATATTTTAACGACAACCGATGATGTGGAATTGTATCCTGTCGGGATAAAAACGATTCGCGCAAAAAAAAAAAAACAAACGCTGCTGCGTCGTCGCGCAACGTTTCGAGGGAACGCTGAGAAAGTTTAACAGTGAACTCGCAGATCTGTTCGTGTCAGGTTCGGGTTATCTGTTCGCGCGCACACACCGTGTAAATTAATCGTGCAGGTGGTATTGTTGCCCCTGTCGAGCACGACAACGCTAGTAGCCGCTGCCATGTTTGAATCGTGAATGCGCCGCCGGCTCCACGACGCAGCCAACCTTTGTTCAATGCCCCGGCTTCATCCCCACCAGAGATCACTTTCACACTTTTTCTGCATCCTGTTTGTTAACAAGCGTCATCTAGTTATAGTTCTCGAAACAGTGGGACGCGTACCAGGCGTCGATAATGTCGGTCCAATCCTTTACACACGGAGCTATTTTAACTCGAAAATTACACATTTCCTCCGACCTAGAATAATTACACATTCTATATTAATTTCTTTCTTTGTATAAATACGAAATTGATATAATAGCTCATTCGATATTTAAATGTTTAGTAATCGATTAGATACCAACATATGTATTTAATAATGGCACAGCAATTTTTAGTGGTAACTCTGAGTCACCGCTCGAGCGCCAAGGGTTGAAAATAATTTATTGATTTAACTCGTCTAATTTTTATTCAATATTTTTATTTGATCTTTTAACTAATTTTATACTGGATGGACGACATTCGAAATGAGCGATTATACTTGTGAGTTAACCCTTTGCGGTCTAATCGTTCCATCTCTAGGGGTGCGCGGGTACCAGAACCACCGCGGTGCATCGGTCGGGTCGGGAGTCCGAAAGTTTATAATGTTCCTGTATGTATTCACAATTTCAGGTACCCAAAATTATAGTCGGGTCGATCGGCATCCCGGAAGTTTGCAATATTCGAGTACCCAAATACATTCTGATTGTTAGATCATGAAAAACCGTCATACTCGTGTGATCACAAATTTTTGGGATCCCCAAACTTGACTCCACCCGCAACTTTTAGGATCCCGTCCCGATCTGACTCGATTATAATTCCGCGTACCCGGATTTTATACATTTTTGGGAACCCGACCAGATCCTGTGCAAAATTTGCCAACCCGATTTTGACTATTGCAACAATGGTCCCCCAACGTGATACAACTTCGATCACATTCATCGGTAATGTCACAATTACACGGTATGCAAAAATTAACGTTGCACGAAAAATTGCCGATCTTCGAACTTCGCAACTTTACGATAGGAAGTCGTGGAGCATTCTGTCTGGGCTTATTTTCAGGCCTGAAACTTCTACTTCAGCCTACTATAAGTTGTTTTTAATTTATGTAGCGGATGAGAAAGTAAACATACTTTTTCTTTCCGAAACTTTTTGTTGTATTCCTATAACTCGTCTGCGGGACCTCTAGTTCCAATCGATACGGCAGGTTCTTACATGGAAATGGTAATGAGCCTCTAAAGCCCTAGGAGTATGTGACACAAGTCTATGGTTTTAAAAAAGTAATCTATATATCTATCTATCCTTCTTTGGACGAAACCATAGTTGCAAACTATAAAAAGGATGCTTTACTTCTACATCTTCACAGACCATGCTGCGTAAGACTTTCTAAAAGATAAATAAATTTCAAGCATATCTCTAAATTAAGATGTTTCTCAAATATTTTATAAAAATACAGATACAATATAAATTATTGTACGGTTTTGTTGTATTCCGTGTACTCACATAATACAACTGCTCTAATTCATCATCTATGGTGGTACTCCACGCACATCTGTGCTGCCAAAACGTCGTATCGGTTCCTGTGGGCAATAAAAATATATTATTAACGCGTACGTACATTGATTTTTCCTTTAGCTAAAAGAAAAGATCAATATTACGATTACAATATTACAATATTAAGATTAAGTTAGATTAAGCTTTCCCAAGCATCTGTTAACCCCTTGTCGCACGAGTCTGACACGATATGCTATGATAATTTATTTGTAACATATTTGTAATATCTCCGTAATGGATATCCTTCTTTTTGAACTTTTCAATCTCGTAAAATCAACATAAATACTTCGAAAACCAATGTTAATAAACATCACATTATCAACGACCGTGGTCCCGTTGAAAGCACCGGTTCTCATTCGATCACCGAAGTTAAACAACGTGGAACGTGGAATGGACTTGGATGGGTGACCGCCTGGTAAAAACCCGGGAAGTGACCCCTGGGTGTTTTTTCACGTGTTGTTGGTAAAAGGTGGTTCGGATCCCACCGTAATAAACAGTAGGTCCCGCTGAAAAGGCGACAGGGAGAGTGGAAAGAAGGGAGAGATTGGTAAATGGATTTGAAACCCTGAGGGGACCAAATAATTGTAATCATAATCATCATCAATAAACATCACATTTTAAATTAAAGCAAATAGACTTGTAATTATTAGATATTTCCGCGAAATAAGCGTATTAAATCCAGTCGATTCAAATTTCCCGCGCGCCGGTACGATTTAAAGGGACAGTCGAACGACCGACGCGAAAGGTACCGCCCTGAGTGTCCCCTCTCATTGCATCCCTACTCTTTGCCGCAGGTGTCCGATAGCGGCAACGTAGCGTTCGTCGGGGTTTCGTAAACGTGGCATCGTCGGAGGATCGAGCCAGTGGATGGGACCGGTTGACAGAGTTCAGAGTTCCTTTACGGTGATGTCTCGTCGTTCATTTTACTGTGCTGTCGTGCGTAGTGTCAGCCCGTCGGAAAATTCGCAAGAGGTTCACGCGTCTCTGACGATCCCATCGTTCACGGGGAAAGCAACGGCGACGTAAATTCCGCGTGTAATCAGCGGGCAGTGTGTGGTGCTGTGGAGCAGGAGACGATGAGGGCCGGAGGGATAATTCGGGTGGCGACTTGAGGGCAGAAATGTTGAAGTTTGGCAGCAAGAACGACGTTACGGTGGTGCATCGCGCCACTATTCGACTCTTGGACGACGCCGAAATTATCCATTGTGACTTTCAGGTGAGAGAGACACGCTCATTGACCAGTCGCCGCACGCGACAAACCTATTGATAACGCTCAGTACACGCGCTACTTCTACCCCTTTTTTCTCCTCAGCCTACGACCGGTAACGATCGCACGGCGAAACAACCCGATGGTTCACCAGCTCTGTGAACTTGAAAACACGACTTTACGAACGAAATTTTTCCACTAAACCGATCGAAAGAGTGAACGGTAGACCACCGTCCAGCGCGATCAAATTTGCCGTTTAAAAATGACTGTTTATTGTGGTAGCTAGTGCACAGTCTCTTTAAACAATTCTCTACTCGTTCACTGCCGTATAAAATATTTTTCATCGCGTTCCTCTAATTATTGCATGTGTGTTGTGTATTCCTCCCTTGGAAAATATATGCTTCACGTGACAGTACGTGCACACTGGATGTCTCATAAATTGTTTAAACAGACTGTACACTTGCTGCCACCGAAGATACATACCCGAAGTCTATTCAACCTCTTGTCGAAATTCTATTTCTTCGCAGGCAATAGTTAAGAATTAAAGTAGATGTAGATGTACGATAAATATTTTAATCGTTGTGGTCGTAAAAAGAAAATAGTGCGTCAACCAGTTAAAAATTTCTTTAGGTGTATTCGACTATTTTTTCGTTCGTATTCGAGTATTTTGTTCAGGATGTCCAAAGTTGCTTCGGTCTCACGCCTGTCCCCTGTATTTCGTGCGTGTGCGAAATGAACATTGATCGAAAGTTGTGTTTCCTGCTAGTAGAATTGCTCTGTCTGTGATGCAGATATTTTTTCATAGCGATGACGTATCCCGTGAGTTTTCATTTCCGATTGGTTATGTCATTTTGAGATCGAATCGGATAGACCGATTTGGATTCGTTGATAAATGACAGGTCTCGGTCGCACCATCCCAATAGGGGTGCATGTTTCGTACGTGTACACGTTCGACCGTCACGGAAGCTTCCTCACGTCACCCACCAGACCACGTGCACTAACTGATATGGATGACGAGTTTTTTCCAGCGATGTCAACGTCGACTAGCAACACACCGTCTATATTATTCAACAATACGCTACTATTTTTTGTTTCTGTACGTTTTCTTTTTGTTCGAATTTTTTCATTCGCTAGGTACGCGTTTATCGCGCGTGCAATTCGTTCAACATTCAATTGAATCCTATAAGTTTAATAAAAATACATTTGCGGAATGTATCGTACGCGCACGTAGATATGAAATTAATTTTCTTTTTAACGTTATCGACAATATCGTTACGGAATTGAGGTATTTCGAGAATCGTTGATCACGGCTACGCATTCTCGGTTTACTGTTAAGAAACTTTTAATCAAAATAGTTCTCGGAACTATAGATTCGCAGAAGTAGTTCGAATATCGCGATGACCGATTTATTAACCGCTCACTAGACCAGTCGAAGTTTTGTTCGGAATATCAGTGAATTCGATGACAATGCGTGAACAATGACAAAACAAAAAATGCAGCACGGAGAGATATCAAAACACGTCGGTAACAAACTCTGCGAAATATATTTGAAAATTTCTACTCTTTTTCTTGGTCGTTGTTCTGGATTTTATTACTACAATTTAAAAAAAAATTATATTTACGTATCGATTCGTAAAAAATTCAATTGATTCTGTTAAGTTATTTTGGAGTCGCCGGATGAGGAGAAAGAGCACGAATTGAGGGGAAAAAGTTACCCCCTCTCTGACAGTACCGAGCACATGCACGACAGTGACGAAACGCGTCACGTGATCGAGCCGCGGCGGAAGGGGAAGCCAAAGTGGGGATTCAAGGTCTAATCTGGCGACTTTGGATGCGACCCGGTTTTTCTGTGCGAGCAGTTTCGCGGGATCTACGTTAATCCTCGTGGCTCGTATAGGATCACTTTTGCTCGGTGCATTGATATCCAAGAAATATTTTCTGCTAAAAAATTCGGACATTTACTATGTTTATCAGTGACTTTTCCGAGATAAGTTTCCGAATTAACTTGCACACGAATTGCTATGAAACAATTTACACATTCATAATGAAATGTTAATTATCGTTCAGTGAACTTCAATAAACAGGGGAGCTGATTATTATTTGAGGGACGAACAATAGAACCTCGATTGTTAAAACATCGATCACCAAAACGATTAATTATTGGGGCATCAATTAAGGGGAAATTCGATTGATGGAACATCGATGCTCAGAATATAGAAACAAATTGATTTTGTTCATGCAGAATGCTTTTATTTCGACCACGACTCTTTTGAGTATTTAGTGTACGGCAAAATTATGGCAACTAGCCGATAAGTGTGGAATAGGAAATTAGAAACTGACCTATATTTATCGACAACTACTGATAACGAACCAACATTGCAGGTAAAGGAAATAACAAAGACGAAAAAGAGGAGATTAACGCTTTATCTGCTGATAGTTAGGTGATAGCTATTTCGAAATCTTAAATGTTTTTTTTTAGCAAATTGTTGATCAGTGATAAAACAATTTCATCGGTAACACAGTTAATATAGCTAAATATTGATACTACATTTTACTTCGTCTATACAGTTTCAAGAATTGTTTAACATTTATACCTTCAGGATTTATAGTTCCGGCAAATAAGTTGCTCTCCGAAGGCTAAATCTGTGTAAGCTTTATAAAATGATTTCCTTTCACGCGAAGACAGTTACCTATATAAAATAATAATCGAATAATCGATGAACTCGATTGTCCGAACAATATCTGATTAATTCATTCATAAGCGCAGTGCTTCCGAGGTTGAAAGCTGTTATCGAAATTGTTCCATTGTTTGCAAAAGAGCGAGTCGCGCCACAAAGAAATATCTGAGACATTAATAACAATAACACATCTCCGTAGGAGCGAGGAAAAGAGCAAGAGCCTCCTAAAATTAAAGGCCAATGCAATAGCTAAAGAATCCTGAAGACCTGAAAGTAGTTCGCAGAGAAGTTAACTTGTGACCTGTGAGATCTCTAGCTTGAAAACCGTGATAACGTTGATTCCGGTGCTCGAAACAGTTTTAAACAATGTTTATTCCGTCATCGCAAAACCGAAATTAGTATAATCAGTGTGTCCGGACGCTGTTCTAGAGCCTGTTCCACCGGTCGCCACACTAAATTGATTCTGTGCTCATTAAGGGTTCACTGGACGGACATCAAACATTTTCGTCGTAGGTGTCTGCTATAATTGCATTCCAATTCATTTCGAGAGTAAGAAACCTATCAATTTCCCTAATTAACCGCGACGGGGATTAATCGTCCAAGAATACGCTGTTATAAATAATTGTTCATACGCTGAATCTTTCATTCGACGCGGTACGAGCATGAGGACACGCGTCCCAGAATTTTCGGTGCTCGAGTACCTCTATTTTTATGCGGCCCTCAATATTTTATGGCTCATATAGAATTCAATTTCGCCAATGTACAATAATACTCGGTAATATTTTCCGTTAGGATGACTTTTCCATTTTTTCGATTGTACTCTGACCCGCACACCAAAGTGCACAACACGTCGGAATCCATATACGTTTCTTGCGATTGGCTCCGTCCTAAAGCGATTAGGTTGCACGTCTGACAATCATTTTTACGTCCTCCTTATATCAATAATATAGCGTGTAAATAATGTTTTTTTTTGGATTGTCGCTGTGCCAGGCAACAAACTCATAATAAGGTTGTTCCGTAACTGCTTCCCTTCAATTTGCCAGTACTATTGCGGAGTGAGATTTCATACTAGTTGCGTTCTTGTTAAGAATGTTTCCGTGTAAACTGTGCTCCTTCTTCGACTCCTCCAATAAAATGTTCTGCAAGTTCTTCGGCAGCTTTCGCATCTGCTCTTTCCGTGTGTACCGAGAATTAGGCAGTGTGCCATGGTTGTTCCGATTTCTAAATTTCTTTAATCCTATCTCATGCTCGAACTGCGGGTTTTATGCGCTCGCGAAGATGAATATATAGATCGAATAGTGCAAAATCTCTAAACATGATTTATCACAGTGATCGCATGATCACTACCACGATCGTGATTTTAATCCTAATTCTTCATAATTACATTCACCTATCAGGTTGTCCCAAAAGTTCGTTTCGTTCTCGGTTAATGTGCTCGGTGCTAATTTAGAGTAATTTTTAAGAAAACCAATGGCATGGTTAAGAAAGTGGAAGCTTAAGGAATAATAAAATATGAACGGACAGAAGATTGTGTTGTTTCTGTATGCTGATGTTATCTAACAATATGGAATGTGCCTGTAGTGAAAGAAACTTTTAGGGCAACCTGATATAATTACAATCTTAACAATTATGGGAAACGCGAATGATACTTCGACAAACTTATTTTGGCTTATTTATGAAGCTAGAGTGGGGACACAAGTCTCAATCTGCCGAGTCTGCAGACAACAGGGAAAAAAGTATACACTTGTTATGTAGACCGAGTGGCCTTTTATACTTATGTAAATGTTATGCAAACTTTTTATATCTTGAGGAATGTTGTTTCTGATGTGGTTGTATCAGAAGTCCATTGACTAGGCCTTTGCTTTGCACAACGATTCGTACTCTAGTTACAAGTTAAATAAATAAAGATGTATTAGTTTATAATATGTGGAGAGCAAAGAGAAGCCCACTTTTTCGAATAATGGTCCCGGCGAAATCAGCGACGTCTTTTCGAAGTTTGACTCCCGACATCGGAGAAAGGGGCGTGCTTTCGAATTGAAATTTTCATTGGTGGGTTTCCGAAAGTTCTTCCGTTGATACAGCTGCATACAGCTGCATACAGCTGCATAGTGCAGCGCATGCCATGGTGCACGGATATTCGCTTTCGGCTATTCTGTCGAACGATAGAAACGCGAATACAATATCCATCGGTTTCCCTAGTCATACGGGCACCACACTCGAATTCCCGCGTGATGTAAAATGTTTTGCTCCATCGAGACTTGTAAATTTGAGGAAGAAAATGGAGTATTCGCGGAACGTTGCTACCCAAACATTGACTCCGAAATACCATAATGGGCTGCCACGGTATCTAGTTTATGTTTGTTTCTAACGGGGAGAACCAAGCCGGTAAAACTTTTCGTTTTTGTTACACTTTTTAGTACTGCAATGGCTATTGTACTACATCAAGAAATATAAATAAATTAATAATTCGAGCAACTTCTACAAAGAAGTTCATGCCACAGTGAAGTTCAGTCTTGTTCAGTACGGGAGAACGAAACAGTGTTGCGTTGAATTAGTATGTTAACTACCGAATTACAGAATTATTAACTTTGATAACTTGACCAAGCCAATTTCGCGAAACAATCACGTTGCCCCGATTATATCATATTTTATGGATTTATGTGTTATGATGGATCGACTGTTGGTCACTGGAGGCTCTCGCAATGCGATAGTCATTAACCACACAAAGAGGACAAATTAACTAGTACACAATTATTTGTTTCTACGGAATAGAGAGGATTTTTAACCTTGCGATCGGATGCCATGACGAAAGCGGCTCGTACATCTACTTGAACATTTTGTTGTTTAAGAATATAAAATGTTTAATATTAAGGGATCAATACATATAATAAATTAAGAAAATATACTGTAGTAAAACGCGGATTGAGAACCACATTAAGAAGCCGTGAAGTAGAACTCCGGGGAAGGTCTTATGGCAGTACACTATTATTCATAAGCAGGCTGGAGATTTGTACGCATTCGGTGCACATTCGGTTCTACGATATTAGGTAACGCGTTTTTTTAAAACGCGTAGATTTATTTTATTTTATTACTAGCCATCTCCCGACCGACGAAAGCTCTTCAGGTTTTTCACATTTATGGCTTATGAAAATGTTCAAAAAAGGATAGGATATAAAATTCGATAGAATTTGTTGCGAAGGATGTTTCCATTGAAAACGCGAGTTTATTTGATTCCACATTCGTAAAATTTGTCGACAAAAATTGGAAAATGCATAAACATCCGCAGTGTAGTAATAATCTATAGAACTGAAATCCGTAAAAGTTGCCAACTTTTAAAGAATATTTACAGCACGGATGCCACGTTTGTTTTAAGTTTCACCAAAAAGATAGCACTTGGCAGATTTAATAAACAACCATGCTGCACACAAAGGAATGATTAGTACAAACTTTTGAACGATACTGTAGCTGTTACAAGCGGACATTGCGCAAAATGCATAACTTGATATGCATTTCCCTGTTGTTGCGTTATCTCAAGGTCCTGTTGCGAGGCATCGGTGAATCTTTATCGAAGAAAACGTAGGAATGAAAAGTAGGCTTCTGCGTAAATGTGAATTTGTGTGAATGTTAATATACATATGTACAATTTATTGCGCCATTCGCCAGTGAAAGTGGCATAAGTTGGCCAGTGGATCACGTACATACAAGATTTCATATACTAAATATATCCAATTTATGTACATTCTGTACATTGTGTACATTCATCACTTTTTCCAGAAAAAGATTGCTTGTTTAAATAATAATAGCGAAAACGCATTCCTTTATCGGATGCCGCTCGAGCTACTTTATTCTAACATTCAATAAAGTCGGCCAATATTGAATAACAAGTATTGAAATGTCAGCAATGTAGTTATTAGCCCGATAGCAGTGAGCTATCATCAGTTCTCAGTTCTTGAGCAAATATAAACTAGATATATTCTATAAAACCACGACTACCAGACGTTTCTAAGCCAACAATCTATAGAGTGATTCAGAAAAAAAACAATTATGTGCATGCAGTTTATTATTAGCAATCGCACATTTAAAAAACATCAGATGGCTTGTCCATGATCTCTGTGACTTCGGGCAGTGATGCTGCATTTGTATTACTTATACAGTAGCAATTACTTCAAAAACAGGAAACTGCTAATCACGTGGAACAAAGATCGCGAAGCTTCTGCTGCGTTCGAAGTTTTGACATAGGGAACGAGTTTTGAATCATGACAATTCATTTTTGGCCTACCATCTTCTTTTATACAAATTGAAGGTTTCCGAATTGCCAAGTGCAGACTTTGACAAGATAATGTCGACGAACATCAATCGCGTACTTCACATTTTTAATGTCTGTATTTGCAATTGGAACACATCGTTCCCAATAAAAGTTATTAAGCTGCAAAGTAAATACAGTGTTAGCTGTTTTCCTTTGAACCACAGCAAACGCCGATTTCATCTTCTCTAAATTAAATGGAAGAGGTGGGAGAAAAATGCTTTGAGCAAACATTAATCAGTTAAGAACGATCCAAATAAGAGAAAAGTAATACTTTAATTTCTTTGAAATCAACCTGAGACAATCCATTGCACATCCTGAATGACCGGTAGACTACAGATATTATGCATTTGTGCCCAAAAATGTAAGAATGTCGGATTATTATCGTCTTGTCGACACTGAAGAAAAATGAATAATTTTATTTGACTTCTGTTTCCTGCAATCGACGCAGAGAATTTTTATTTCGTTTGAAGATCCGCAGTCTAATAATCAATTTTTACAGTAGATTCGTCTTTTACCTCTACGGTTTAATTAAGTTTTCATTTAATTGAATTTCCTGTGCATTTTTATAGGTAGAATAAAGTATTAATTTTAATTATTAATGATTAATTTCGTCAAAGATAAAGTGCAAATAATCGAGGGCCCGAATCGCAATGGTTAGGGGTGTGTTATCGTGCACTAGCTATAACGAGGTTATAGTCTTCGGCGCGATGTTGTAGTTTATCATTGCAGCGATGGTAGTTGGCATTCAAGTCACTCGTCACGTTAAAAGCTGTCTGCTTTCGCCAAGAATGTTCTTTTTATATCATTCTTGGGGGTGTCCAACGACCAATCGATATATTCCTTGCGTCGTATACCGGCTTTTATTGCCTCTTACAACTGCGTTTCCCGAGATGTATCATTTTTATTAACTAAATTATACCGTCTGTTTCGCTTGCAAACTTCGTGCCCCATCGACACGGTTTTTCTCCTCGCGCGATGCAACCGTCGACTCATCGAAATGCACGGGAACGTAACACTGCGATGGCACACGTTAGATTATCAATAGGAAGTCGCAACCCCTATTGCAGGTTGCAGCTTGAATCGAGTAAACCGACCGCTCATATATCAGTCTTACGTCGAGTGTTTCGATTCGAAAACGTTTCTGCTGCAGGATGATTTCGCGTAGCCACGCGATGACGCAAGAAATACATTCATGCACCTCAGACCTTACGCTATCAATGGGCTTATTCACGGAACAACATTGCAGTCGACCGTTTCTGCTCCTTTTAATCGTCCCACGATGCGACGATCCAGCTCGGCTAACGTGCTTTGACGTTAACGACCCCTGAAATTATACTTTTAATGCTTAATTTTCATTGCAATCATCGTCTGCGAAAACATTAGAAAATTTTTTCCGGCATTGGATCCACCACGGGTTTGAAGACTGAATCTTCCTCTTCGCAACGAGACCCTAAAACTTGATGTACGATTTATTTTTACTATTTTATGGGACAAAAATGAGCGACAAGTTACAACTTCTCCTAACCTGGATTTATAATACTCGGATTGTTGAGACAGATTGAATACGTAGTCAGACTATCGCGGTATACAATTACGAACGTCTACGTATGTATGGAATCGTATTTGTGCTGAACAGTTCCGCATCGGACACTATGCATTCTATTTGGCTAAGCCATAGATGATTATGCGTTCGTCAAAAGTAGCCGGTCCAATAGTTCATCAACGAATATCTCGTAGCCTGATATTAAAGCTTCGAATTCACGGGTTCGCAGCGTTGCGTTGCGCGCAATGTGGATTGCTTCTATCCCGATAATCCATATTGTCACGACTGTGCATGTCCATTTGCTTTTAAATGTAGCATCCTGATCACTGGCTATACAATAGTATAATAGTGATAAAATCGTTCGAGCGATCCTCTTCGAGTTACGCTGAATTTAACTGTGCAAACGTGTCTCGCAATTCGCCCGAACGAATTCAGAGGAAAAAACTGTCCTCCTTTTGTCTCGAAAGAAATTGAAAAACATGTAGTTATTGTTAGCTGATGAAATTTTCATGGGTTGTTTTCCGCACTGTTCTCTGTTGTTCGATGCTGCTGTTTACGTATCTTATCGATCGGTTTGATAGGGACACTTTGTCACATACATAGCTGTACGGTTTACCTTGCCAAGTTGATCAACGTCTCCTCAAACTCACGAGCATCTTAAGAGAACTCACTGCAGTTATCTTTCTATTGCAGCCTCAGGACAAGGGAAGCTACATCCTCGAATATGTGTGCAAGCAACTCAAGATCAAGGAAACGGATTATTTCGGACTTCGATACGTAGATCACTGCAGACAAAGAGTAAGCTTCTTTACCATTAACGTTTGTTTTCGGTAAAAGACATTATTAGTCCTTTCAGATTAGAAGTATTAGATTTATTTTCACTAGAAGACATTATTAGTCCTTACAGATTAGAAGTATTAGATGATTGCATAAGTACTAGTGACTATATGACTGATTAATAAAGCTGTATTCTTAGAAATTTAACCGTTGAATTTTATTTTCAAATCGGGCACGAACTTACGCAATCATCTGATAAATATCAATTTTATATCTATCACATTTTCTTTTTCACACCGAATTCTTCTGTTCCAGCATTGGTTAGACGTGGCTAAAACGGCAATTAAGCAAGTAAAAGGTCAGTTCACAGTTTCGTTAGTTATAAACAGCTTCGAATAGTATAAATATCCTGCGTTGAATTTTTATACATTTCTATCTTTAAACGTCGTACGAATGAAAATTTATTGCGGAAAGGAGAAATTGACGAGGAAAAATTTCGGACCATTTAAGATCGGAGTTTCTTGTGTGGAAGGACTCTGCTGATCACGATACGTGGTTCACCCTGTATATTTGATTTGTTGCTATTGCATTATCTCATCACTGCTCGTTCGGCGATAATTGTTTCGCAATAGTGCCGACTTGTCCATTAAACAATATAATAAAAATCCATTCTCTCGACACTGGCATTCGGCGCATAGTGGATCAAAGGAGCGAACGTGAATTCGATTGCATGTAACAATGAACAGCTGTGACCAAGGCTTCGATTACAATTTCTATTCTATAGTCGCTCATTGTGGGTCGATGTCACATAAAACTTTTAGACTGTAGAGACACGTTGTACTATTCTCATAGATGAGTAAACATAGTAGTGTTTATTTCGGTGAGGATCGAGAAGAAAACAGTAGCTCGCGAAACGGATACAAGACCGCCAACAAAATCGCTAAAAATTCGAATAATTAAAAATCCAACGAGAACCAGCTATAAAAATGATGTACTGTAGTTTCTTTAACTTTGTATTACTCGCATATGATACTTACAAGTTTGTTTCAGGCATAAACAAAGATGCCGAGTACGCTAGCAAATATTTATTTTGCATCGAAGTAGTTAGTTTATTCGATAGAAATTTATTTATGTTGATTTTGGCAAGTAGAAAGTGGCTGACGTTGTCACGGTTTCTTTATGGTTGTGTTTCAGATATGGACCCGATTTTGTTCACTTTCCGCGTGAAATTTTACCCGCCAGATCCTCTAAGGCTACACGAAGAGATATCTAGGTATCAGATTTATCAGCAGCTGAAAAGGGACCTTCTTCATGGTCGACTGTATTGCAGTCCAGGTGAAGCAGCGCTGCTGGCGGCGTGCATTGTGCAAAGTAAGCAGTTTCTTTTCCAAAGAAACATACCTATGTCATCGGGTTATACCGCTCTGATGTACCTGCTCCATTATTTATACAAATGTTGGTGTATCTCGGCAAATATTCTACATCTTCCAGCAACTATGCTGCCGGAGATTTGAAGTTGCATATCAAAGGATTGCGGGAGACCGCAAATCCTGATGAAATGACGTGGCTACCTATTATCGTGAAATTATTAGTATATTTTGAGATACCTCGGCACAGCTTGTATAAAGCTCCGACGAACAAATGTATCAACGCCCGACTGTTTCTCGTTTTAGGTGAACTGGGAGACTATGATCCTGAGATTCACGAAGGAAATTATATTTCTCCGCACAAACTGTTGCTCAATCAGACGGACACCATCGAGGAGAAAGCAATGGAACTTCATCAAACACAGCTAAAAGGATTCACGCCAGAACAAGCAGTAACTCACTTCCTTAGGTTAGCTTCTCAGTTGGAGGCATACGCTGTTGACCCGCATCCCGTTAAGGTAAGATCTCGAAATTGAACCTTTTCCCTCCTGATTTCTTTAACAAGGAACGTGCCATTACCGAATACTCTGTTCGACCAGTATCGTTGCGAAGGAAACCAGAATATTATAGTTTGATAAATGTGCCCATAATTATGAAAGTGGTCCAAGTCAAAATTTAAACGCTAACAAACGTGCTCATGAATAAAAAGATGGTGGATCGAAAAGTACAAAGTTCGTCTGGTGGAACTTGCTGCCATGTCTTTAATTTCATGTATTTTTCAACGAAACTAAATGTATACACAAAAGTGTACAGTTAAAACCGCGTACAATGGTTTTAAGATAATCAGCAATGTTTTTCAAGAAGGATTGTTGAAGTTGATCCTGCTTTCTCGTGTCTTAGGTGTATGAGACCCCTTAAATATCAAAGACTGAAGCATTAGGCGAGTATCCTCAAAGTTTCTTTGAAATTATAAATCCTTGACTGCGACAGAAATCCTACGTAGCGTCGAGCGCTAACTATTTGTTTAACGGTAAACATTGTGGCAAGCGTAGTCCGTCGAAGTTGAATTCGTGGCGGAGAACTCGCGCGGTTTCCCGGAAACGTGTAAGCTTAGCTGCTGAAGCTGAATAGTCCTGAACATTACAAGCTGTATAAACAATCGTATGGCTCATACGATTTTTCATAAATTAATTTCTCGAATTTCGATCAAGAAATCAATATTCAATAATATAAAGCTGCATCTGTTAGTACAATCCGATTCGATATGAAATATTGAAAGCAATGTTGCCTAATGCTTGTAGTTATAAACTTGAAATCCGTGCTTATAGACAGTTAATCATACGAAACAAGTTTATTCATAAATTCGTAGTAGGCGACGTATTTAGTCAACCTTGTTATAAGACCGTGATTTCTTTGTACATTGATGCGTTATCATATTTCTGTTAACAGGACCAGAAAGGTGTGCAGCTCTATCTTGCTATAAATCACTGTGGCATCCTAACGTTTCAAGGATCTCGAAAAACACATCATTTCCGCTGGCCGGAGGTTCAGAAGATCAACTACGAAGGAAAAATGTTTATCGTGCATTTAACAATTAGCGAGGTAAACGCTCTTCTGATTCTATACGTTAACTTCCTCATTATTTCGTTCGTTAGCTTGACAATTTAGCCGAAAAACTAGAAAGACAACACGATCAAACGTGTCAGCTGTTAGGATTACATCAGTATGCTAATTTGTAAATGTCACTTCCAATCAACAGCTTTTTGATGTTTATCGTTTTCAACTGGATAGAAAATGTAAAATAGCCAAACGATCAAATGTATTCTCTTGTCACATGATAGAGAGACGTCGATAAGCAGAATAAAGTATCATAAAATAGCCATTATGTAGAGTAATCTTTCAGCAAGAAACTTCTTTAACGTAAGTGCAACAAATTGACACATCGACTAGATTAATGTCGTTTCTTTTACCAGTCAACTTCTTATTTATTCAGTTATTTGATTTTACCTACTCCATAGCAATGTGTTCATCGAGGAAATTGTTATTTATTACGTGCTACTAGCTTTTATTGCTTTAAATTAAAATAGGTAATCAGAAATGTATTAAATTGGAGAAATTAGTATGCATCTTTAGAACAATAGCCTTCGCGAAGAAGTTGAGTGTTTAGCATGTCGTGTGCTAGACAGGAAGGTCTCAATAGTAATTAAGACAACGAGCTGTGGTCAGCCGGCTAATGAAAGCCAATAACCATTGCGTCAATGCTATTAAACCGATATCGAACTCTTCTCGATTAAAAACGCAGAATTGTCAAACCATGTTTCTTCAAACTATTAAGTATCACAATTTTTCCGAAAATTTTGGAGAAGAGCGATGAGAGAAAAATATATACTCATAATAAGAATATGGTGATAAAAATTTTACAGTTATCTTACAATAATAAAGCGAGCTTGGCGGGTGGTTCGAAACTTTATGCGACATTCGCATTTAGCAAATCGTGGTTCTCGGACACGATGGGGCCGAAAAGCCGTGAACTCGACGATTATGGTCGTATTCGTGTCAAGCTGCAGCCATTCGCGTTTGTCATCGCACGCGAGCTTTCGAGTTAACTGGTTAACTGTAGTATTCGACGAACGACACCTATGCTACAATGTTATTACATACTTATCAGGAACAAATACCTGTTTGCCCGAGATGCAATCATTCTTATACTTTTTAGATGAATGCGAATCTAAAAATTGCTGTATTATTATTCAGAATATTGTTTACATTATTAAATACGTTGGTATCTAATCAAATTGATATCTATAATATATAAATTGGTATCTAAACATTTAAGTATTGTATGAGGTATTATATCAATTTTTATAATCTCCTCTCTTACGAGATAAAACCTTGTCTAAAGAAAAGTAATGCTAATCAACAAGAAAACGCTGATGGCAAATGCATTCGTTCAGTATATATTTAATTGCACAAAAACAGTGAATGTTTATTAACGATTCTGTTTCGCTTTTAGTTTCTTAGAATCCACAGAAAGTGTAATATTTTTATTCATTCATTTCATTTCATTAGCAAGAGCGTAGGAAATTCACTTTTAAATAATGATCACAGTCATCGCTAGAACTGTTTCCTCCATATGAGACAACAACCATGACCCAGTGACTGAACTGGCAGTTTATAGGATTATTCACTCGACAAGTCTTCTACGTCTGATATATAACAATTCCATAAGAGCTTCGCGGTTGTCGAAAACTTACAGATGGAAAAAGAAATGTCTTTTGCGTTTGTCATCACTAGACTGCGTATCTTTCTGCGAAATAAAAATGTAATAGATCATAGAGAAGATAATAGATCTTTTACATTGAAAACATTACAGCGATATTCTTAGATTTCTCTAATCTTTTACTGTTTTATATTTCACCGAGCTAATGTCTTGATAAATGCATCAAAATCCGCAGTCTGGTCATCGCTAAAATTAACACAAACGAGCGATTATTTCATCATCCATTTGTAACTTGGTTTTCCACTCTTCCATTTTTTAAAAATGTTTTAAAAATTCAACGTGGACATAACTTTATATTCGTCTTGAAAATTCGTGGAAGTTGCAACGTTTTCCGATCGCGAGCATAAGCGAAACTGGAGCACGCATCATTTTCTTCCCCTTTAAAATATTACGAGACTACCTGTTCCGTATAAGAAAGAAAGAGATAGATAGATAGAGAGAGGGAGAGAGAGAGTGCTTCGCGTCGGTTCGTAGATGTATATTGCCCGCTCGATATTGTTACGGGTTCAACTAATCTTATTATTTTCCACTGCTGGGCCTATTCAGGACGTGAGGACGAAGGTGAGTCGTTTCGTAGCAGTTGCACGGGTTATACATGTTTTCTTAACATAGTTTTTCGAAGTATATATTAGTCTGATTGTTGTCACGTATCACGATCGAATTTTTCGTATCCGAAATAATTCGGTCATTAGTGTGCGAATGGACAAGGCTATTGTGTTATTACCGCTAGGAGCTCCGACTAAAGCTGTTGTGGCCAGATATATCAATGAAACCACGCCGTTGTTTGAAGTCGTTTAAATCGGTAATTTGCTTTCGTCTCCTGGATCTCATTTAACCCCTTGTGCCGGAAACCTGTCCACGACCGTTTCGAACCGAGGAGACCCGCCGAACACGTATCCACCGTTCACTGAAATCATGTCCTATCGATTCTCCTTTATGCTATCGAAACGTATAACACGAAAAACTTCGATATCGTTTGTTGTTCCGCGCACGACAGAAACGTTCTAAAGAATCACGTGCCGGTGGTCGCTTATACAATCGTGCGATTTCATTGCGCACGGTTCGCCACATAAATTGTTACAAGCCATTTACCCTGAAAATATAACAGTTTCTCAGTTCATTTGTAACCGTGTCCAAGAAACCATCGACTTAATTTCCCACTAAATTAAAAGGTACACTTGTCGAAACGTTACTTCCTCACGGATTTTCATGAAATTCAAATATGTTGTAAATTTCTTTTAGTTGTTTTTAGATATTTACAAAAAAGCTGTACTATCTACGATTTTCTAACATCAATTTTGGATCCCCGCAGAATATTCTCTGTTTTTTAAAGGAATATTTGAAAATGTGACTCGCGTGAAAACTCGTGCAAACGTGGTTTACGTAACGCGTTAATTCTCGTTATAATCTGTCACGCATTCGTGACACTTTGTAGGTTTGTACAATAGAAACAGTGAAATCCTATTTCGAATTATTCTAGAACATGGAAAGATCCGAAGGGGAAGTTATTGTTTGCAAATATTTATTGTTCGTGGTCGTGTGCAGTTTAAAACACGAATTATAATACGATAATCATATTTACATCTTGCACGGTATGATTTCTGCAGCTCTCCTCGAACACAGAAAAGATTTTGCGATGCTTCGTTTTCAAGAAAGTCGATTTTCAAAGTTTCATATTGTACGTGTGTTTACAGTAAATTTCAATTTTGTACGTTCTAATGAAAAGTATTTTTTGTTCTACAATGTTTGTTTATCTGTCTGTTGATTTATATTATTTTATTTGTACCAACGTGGTCGACTTTTAATCAATTTGTTGTTACTGTCGTTGCAGAATCGGAACAGTTTTAACAATTTTCGAGATAAACTTGTTGTTGTACATTCTTCAAATATGCATATACAAGTGATAAATAGACTTCTGCATATAAATAACTTCTGATAATTTTCTTCTTAAAATGCTTCTTAAAATTTGTTTTCAAACATTGAAGATTGCATAAACATCCGCTGTCTAGCGATGAGAATCACTGCAGGATGCAACGCATTTATGCTTACAGTAAGTAGATTATGCGAGTTTTGCCCAGACGCATCAGCGAAACAGTAGTCGAACCAGAGTCGTCAGATTAATTGTAAGACTTGTATCCCCACTCTACGGTACTGGTAGAGAGGGGGTAACTTTTTCCCTTCAATTCCTGCTCCCTACCCTGCATCTGACAACTCTGAATCGAACATAAAATTCTCGAAAACGAAGCTTTCTATTCGAGCTTCTACTCGATTATCCGTCATCAAACTCTGATTCTTCCGCTTCAAGGGGTTAAACGCTAAGTGAAAACTCTACGAAATCACGTAGTGATTGTTACTATCTATAACTAATGATCACTTCTTAAATGTTGTACCTTTGATATTACGATATCAGTACAAATGTGTGTAAGTAACAGACAATTACGAAATTATTACATTTGTAGTGACAATGTTTCAGTGGTGTGTATTATAGTACACTTAAGTTTCAAGTAGTACTCGTGTGATACTAATCGTTAAGAATTTTCGTGGAAACCGTTTGTTGTTGACTTTTACCATTTTCCTTGGATATTGTCTTCTATTGTTGTCGAGTTGTTGCGCGTCAACCTGACCAATCTTGTTACATGAAAATTGGACATGTCGTTACAGTTTTGTGAAAATATTCTTTCCTGTTTATATAAATATTTATTCGGTTTAATAACTAAACGTGCAGCAACTCGATCGGACGACGATCGGCAAGACCGATCGGAATTTTTGTCCGTTAAGTAAACAATTTTCCTAAAGCTCCGTGTGTTGTTTCAGTGTCGGCTTGAATCGATTCGTTTTGAAAGATACGTTTAAAGCGGAGTGATTAGTGTCCGAGTGCTAGCGATTATTCGGAAACGAGTTTTAATGTTTTGACACAGTTTACATGTAGTTCGTAGTCCATTGAATCCAGCGTACGATAGTGTAGAGGTTTCTTAGTGCAACGTTTTTTCCCCGCAATTTTCAGAAAAAGCACACTGTTGGGTTTAAGTGTCCCACGGGGCCTAACTGTCGCCACATATGGAGATGCGCCATCGAGCAAATGTTATTTTTCACGTATGTATTCTTTTATTCAGCTGAATCGCTTTCAATGTCTACGCACGGACGATCGCAGCTTCAAGCACTCTATTCCCCGGCGTTTAGTATGCGGACGAAATTATGGTATTCGGTAGTAGCGCGTAATACACCACCCTCTAGAACCCTGTATGCTTTTTGAATCATGGAAGTAACAATTGTGTCTTAATACTGTCTAATCCCTTAAACGATTTTACCACATCCTCGCGCGATGCAACTTCAATCATTATCCTCTGCACACCTAGCATACTAGAAATTTTCTGCTTCTGAATTAAGCTACGGACGGCGGCGCGGCGGTTGGGTCGAGATAGACCCAACCTCCTTCATCCAACTTCTCATCTTTTGTCGAACTCGATTTGTTTGTTGTACAGGCTGGCCCATCTAAATATCTCCTACCTACTCAGGTTCATAATGTCCGTAAAGTTTACACTAATCATGGAATTTTTCAAAACGCCCGCCCACTGAAGATTAATCGAGAATCACAACGATATGTCTTTTGTATAACGGAACACTTTTCTTATACCGATTCTCATGGATTTTTAGAAAACAGGATATATTTAGCATAAACCATGGATGTTCATGCAACATTTGTTTTTTTAGAGGTTCAGACACGTTTTTCGATGCGATTGAAATGCGAATAAAATGAGAATTTATCTTTCTCCGTTTACATTTGGCAGATTTCCATAAAATCTGCAGTCTATTTGCAACAAAAATAGAGAATAACCTTTTGTTTTAGAAACGATTCGACAAAAAAATTGTTGAATATTAATATGGTGATACGCCAGGAAGATTTATATTTTGATTAACATTTGAACAACAGTGTTCGGCTAACGAGTTTAACACAACACTATACATATTAATATAGTTTTCTAGAAATTCGAACCAAGGAAAATTTAATTCCTCTATTCGCTGACATCAAATTAATGTTACCTGCTCTTTTTGGTTCAATTAACTTCGAGGTGGATTAAACGCGTCCTAGATGTTCACGTTACTCTGAATTATTAAAAAATTTATACGTTTTACTTAACGTGTCGAGTTACAGAGGTGCGAAATGCATATTATTCGTTTATTTCTAAAGGGAACACGATCTTTTTCTTCTTACTTAAATAAAATTATAATTCACGGAATGAACACGTAATAATACCGTCGCGGGGATGTCGGACGGATGAAAATGCTTAATTAAAAATTTCTCTTTCTCTGGCTGTTCCTTGATAATGAATTTCACACATTTTTCAGAGCACGAAGATGACAGAGAGATTATAATCTGTACAATTTTAAAAATGAATTAAACGCGCTCTGTTACTCAAAAGTTCACAGCAGTTTTCGCTAAATTACATAAACATTAAGGATTACTAAAAATATGGCATTTCTAAGGAGAAACGATTCAGTCGTAGGTTACGGTGTTCATTACATCGTAACGCTTCTTACAAGCGACAGTACAACAATGTTTCTGTTTCACAATGTTTCTGTGTCTAACATTCGCCATATTTATCATCCATGCCTCGCGCGACCTTAGCCTAAAGCATTGCCGCGAAAAAAAATATTAGGGATGCGCGGGTACCTGAAATTTTGGGTTCGGGTCGGGTCGGAAAATTTGCTCGGGATTGAGACGTAATCCTGAAAGTTTATAAAGTTCGGGATTAAGCTTCAAACGAGGGAATCAAAAATTTTTAATTTTTTTTCACGCAGTCCTGTAGATTTCGACGAGAAAACAGCGTAAATCCAAGTTCTAATCTTAATAATCCACTGGTTAAACTTTTGCTAAAAACAAAATCTGTCTCTTTTCCGTTTCACCCAAACTTTGTAAACTGTTCGAATTCCGACCCGACCGTACCCGATGCGAGGCTCGGGTGCTCGCACATCTCTGCAAAATATGTTAGATTGATACTGTTATTACGGAAACGTGTAGCACAATTGCACATTTGATATATCACAGTTGGCCACGAGGCGGCTGAATTATCCGTACGAATGTCTCTTTATTCTTAGATTGCCAAGTGCAGCGGACGCGCCCGTCGTAAGCGGAGGATCCATATTCTCCTGGGGCACGAAGTTTAAATACACAGGGCGAACGGAGAGAGAAGTGTTGGAAGAGATGAGTCCACGTCGGAAAGAAGATTCACCGACGGAACGATGCCAAACTTCCCGTGTCAGAAGAAAAGCCAGCAGCGTACCAGTCACGCCGAGTACTCCTAGTCAAGACCCCGTCGAAATAAGTCAGTATACGCGAACGTATTCCTCTGCCAACAAACTCGAACAAATCTTTTTACACGGTGAATTTCTTTCCTCTTTCGACTTTCGTCTCTACGGATAGCGTTACCTTTTTAAACAAATGAATATGGTCCAAATTATGCCGAATTAACACTCATTTTAATTAGAAAAATCTCAAATGCGTTGGTGAAAGTTCCGTAAAAAAGAATGAAAAATAGAAAACTTTTATACACGTTGTCCTTCTCTATATTCGGACAAACGTAAACGTAAAATAACGTAGTGCCTCTACGTTTCCTGAGCCTCCATACCCCCGAGGTAGTAACACTATGCGAGAGAAGACTGTATTCTAGTTATGTTTATAAATTTCTCCCCACTACCACAAGGTGTACCCCTTCAGGGGAAATTTACCTTATCAGAAAGCTTTATAAGTGCATCCAGTCTTGTGATTTTTATAGGACAAACCATGCCAGCCACTTTTGCTGGGTTGCCACTTTGATGTTAATGATCATGTTAAATACGGAACGGAGAGCTTAGATTCGTTATGTTTGCATTGCAGGATATTCGAGTCTGCCTCGAAGCGGCCATAGCGCAGGCTTAGACGATGCTGGAATGGCAGAAGGCGGTTCCGGAATTCCGTTTAGTACGCCTTACTGTCCGGACAACACTCTGCCACTTCTGGAAACTGTTTCGGAGGACCAAGAGATTCATGCCAGGAGAAACAATGGTTAGTTCCTTGAACGTATAGTCGTCTTGATTTTATTCCACTCTTTATCCTTTTCTTTCGACTCGAGACGCATGGCTTTTAACAATACCTTCTTATTTCATGTATATATATATATATTTATAATTGTTACGTTAATCTGATATCGTACAATGAGAACTGCAAGTAACCAAAACGTCTGTAAACGGTAAAACAAGTTTCTTCCGAAGAGAAACATTGAACTTGCTTATGCGTGCAGTAGTGTTCCGAAAGACGTCGCGAATATCGAAATTTTTTGAACGTTGTCGTTCTTGATTATCGAAATTGTAATTGGTACAATGTATGAACAATTCTACAGTACATCAACGCAACCGTTTTTGTCGAATTACCATTAAAATTGATTTATTATTTACTACTTAGTATTTTACCCACCCCTGTGAGCATTCACGTTGTTCCGTAAACGTGATTAACGTGTGCTAGATGGAATACAAGAGAGCTGGTTCGTCTGTAAGTACAAAGCTCCACGCTGCTTATTTTTACTTTGTGTGCTTCTCGCTTCAAGCTGCAGATACACGAACAATGGGAAAAGTCGTAAAACAGGAAAACAGATTATTCTGAAGGGATAGGTACATTAACGTTTCTCTCTTTTAAAAGATACATATTGAGTTTTAGCATCCATCGGAACACTACTGTACTTATTTACAAAAACACATAAATTGTGGATTATAAGAATTTATCGACACGGTTTGAAACCTGATGAAAAGATTTTTTGATTAGCAAGCAGAACATGTTCGAGTCTAATCTTGTTGAATAAAATTTACTACGATATCTAGAGCTTGGAATAAATGAATTTCTTATTTGTAGAAGGTAGAGCTGGATTGCATACGCAGCTTGAGAACATTTACTGTTTTCTATAAATACTCCGTTTTATTTCTGCAAATGTATTTAATCATTTTGTACAGCCAAAGTACAATCATCTGCCATATGCATGTACCCGATACATAAATATATACAATACATTCGCATGTATTTTTCTGTTTGATTTGGTGGAAAACCATGCATCACGATACGTTGCACTTATACACGCATGTATAAGGCTATACGAAGTTATACAATTGCTATACTTGACAGTCTTTGGAGTACTCCGGTTCTAAAATTCTGGGGCTGCTATATTTTCTTCATTTTTATTTTCTGTTCGAGAAGAAAGGAATAGTCACGAGAAACTAACTAAATGATTACACTGTAACATGAATGAAACTAACAAACGATTACACTGTCTAAATTATTCATTTAGAAAATTTTAACGAAACGATTTATTTCATAAGCAACGTACAGTAATGGTTTTCATAGTGCGCCACATTAGCATCAAGTTCTAAGGACAATTAATCTTTAATTGGTACCCAATACCAAATTCCTGTACAAATATCAAGTTTCTTTAACTTCTTTAGAAGATGTACATTGTTAGAATAGAATTTTATAGAGGCTTTAGTGTCCACTCTTGATCAGCTTGTATGACATAGAAATTCGTTAGATTGTGAATATAATAGATTAGACATAGTACTTGAAAACACGTTTTGTTTCTCAGCTCCCTTATCCGTGTATATACATTTTATACTGCATCGATGACTATCGCAAGTTGTTGATCCCCATGTATCTACTACAATTACATCACTATCCCCGCCACGTTATGCATATGATTAATTGATAGTATAGGTCTACCGAGTATTACATAGAAGGACTCTGCCGCTAGACGCCAAAGAAGTCCGACCCACTTAATAAGATTCTACCACGATTACATAAGTTTAATCAATATTTATGATTATTTTTTAAACTGCATTGTCGCTTCCACTATCCCTCGTGCTTATGAAGATCTCTCTGCAGCGTTCCAGAGAAAATCTTTCTGAAGTAGCCATTAGGTCCACTCGGTCTTCCACCTTCTTTCCAAACTCACACAGTTAGAATCGAGCTTTCTAACAAACTTTGGTAACACGGAAATTCCAATCTTTCTTGAACTTTCCAAGCGAGGAGCTCCAATGGAATGATCAGCCAACTTTTACCACGTTTGCACTTGTTTCTTTGGGACGAAAACATCCCTCAGACAATAATACTTGTTTGTACTCACTGTAATGTACGTGGGAAAAATTGTAGAGTGAAAATTTCGTAGGTTTTTTTAGGAAAACGTTTCAGAAAAGTAGTGAAAAGGAATTCTTGAACACAAAAGAATCTTTTCCACCGCAGTATAAAATAATAATGATTGAATGTTGAATTTGAATTTTGATTTAAATATGCGCGAATAATTATGAAAGTGGTCTAAGTTTTTTTAAACTATGGGTAAATATGTAAAAAATGTGGAATTTCGGGTTACCAGAATTCCCCCTACCAGTAGATACATAATCAAACCTTTTTGTAGTTTGCCAAAAGAGAAAGAGAGCAAAACAAACAGTTTTACAGAATAAGGAAATTGTGGACCGATGGAACGATCACAATGTCGTGTCCAATGGTGTCGTCAAAGGGCGGGAACATTATTTTACCACTTATCTTGCAGCCTTATCTTACAGCCTCGATTGGAAGAAACGAAGACGAGAGAAACAAAGGAATTAATTCTTTAACTTGTCATATTTTATGGCAGCGACGATATCGACTTAAATCGCAGTGATTTGCGTTCAGAAAACGCGTAACAGTATCGTCAAGCATCGAAATCTCCGAGCTGTGCGCACTACGGGACCCACTACTATGATCGAATAGCGATAGAGTTCGATATTTTGCCTTCACCTCAAGCGACACTTTCCAAGAGATAACGAAAATCTTCCTAGTCGGAGCACCGCGGAGGGACCCAAAAAAAAAAAGAAAGAAAAAACCCAAAATACAAAAAACGGAGAGAAAGAGAGACAAAAGTGTACAGACTCTCGCCGCTTCTTTGGCTTCTTAGATCGTTGATTTGTCTTTTCCTTTTCTTTCTGTTTGTTTAGCCGTAGACGAAAATGATACGCATGCGAGTGCCACCCACAACACCACCGTCACCACCACCACTACCACCACCTCCAACACCACCACAAACCGTGCGAAAGTTAGACTGAAATTTCCCAAGAGCACGCTGAATCGACCGCAACCGTTGTACAGTCAAAAGATAGTGATAGGCTCCGAGGAATTAGTCGGCCGTGACATCGATAACGTCGTTCGGGAGCGTATCAACGCTCTCGAAAAGAGTCCGAAGGTGGTCAGATCGACAGTCCTGATAATAAAGAGCTCAAAGGTGTCGGCAAGGTCGTCGTTGAGGTCCGGTAAGGGGCCTGAGTCCGACACTTATGTGTACCCGTCCGCCGATTCCGGTACGATCATTACAACGGTGATTAACGGTTTGCTCGACCCTAACACCGGTAAGACGGTCCTGCGCAGGTCCAACGAGCAGGTAAGCATGCTCGGCCGACGTGAGAACGAGATGATCTCTTCGCGCGGAAAGCCTGCCAGCACGAAAACGGCTAACGGTTGCGTCGCGTCGACGAGAATTGACGTCGAGGACGTTAGAAACGGAGTCGAAGCGACCAGGCGGCACGAGAGGACAGGTAAATTCGATAATGGGTTGTCCTTATTCAACGAACCCACACATATACACCAGATACTTCATACTTCCCAAGTGCTATGTCTCGGATTCACCATTGTGCAGAGGTGAACCAGTTGGCTGAAACACCGGACATTCGCAGGGACACGTATATATGACCTTCAGTTCCTCTAAGTCCCTCCAAGGGATCACATGACGTCACGTGCCGAGAATTACCCCACCAATGTACTCTCCGTGCCTCACAGGAAGTCCCATGGCAGGAATCCGGCAGAAATTCGTCCGATTCGGTCATTCCACATGTATTTTCGGTTCTAGCCGAATTATTGGACAAAGCGGTCACGCGTACTACGTAATTAATTAACACGTTCCGTGCCGAGCCGTTTTTGCTCGATAATCAAGCAAACTTATGCGCTTTGTTCTATACTGAATTTTTTATAATGCCACAGTCTTTTGGTGGAAATATATTCTGCAGGGTTGAACTTGTTGTGAAATATATGTTTCTGGCACATTAAATAAATATGTCAGTGGTACACGGCACGTGTTAATGACGAAAACAGATAATCAGACTGCGTATCTTTATGCAAAATAAAAATGTTCTGCATTGATTGTGGGAAGCAGGAATAAAATCAAAATTGATGTCATCCCTTAACGACTTTGTTACATTAAACACAACATTAGGATATTCTTAGATTTTTCTAATACTTTACTGTTTTATATTTCACCCAACCAATTTCTTCATAAATGCATAAAGATCCGCAGTCTATAGATAATGAAATGAAAAGAAAAAAGTTTCAAGTGTTCCCGAGTGTCGCACGAGTTGCGCGCGAAACTGCAGATGGAATATTGTATGTATAATATTGGGCGAACAGTGGTGGGGATATCGGTGACAAATCAGAACCCTGCCTGGCCAACTAGTCACTTCTGCACAGTACTTTCTTTGTCTCTATCCTTTTTTCCATCGTAGCGAATGTTCCTTGCACGGATATATCGACGATTGTTCATCGCATATTACTGTTCTGTATACATTTCATTGTTACCCTCAGTTCCATTCGTTCGCATAACAGACTGATCAGCATGAGCTTGCGCCTATCAACTAGAATACTACATACTCTGCAAAACTTTAAACGTGGATTTAGGCAGGGATCTCATCTGGAGGTGGGTAAAACGTATTTGTTAACAAACGGTGTACTTTTTTAAGGAAACTATTGGCATGAAAGAATCGTCCCGCACGTATACTTGACGAACTGTCGCTCTGTTATCTGTGGGATTTGCTTTACCCAACTCCAATGTTTTTCGCCGTGATCCTTGGTTATATTAACGATTTTAGATCTATAAAAATGATGTGTGTGTTTGCGTGTGTAAGTAAAACATCCATCATTTTGTAAGTGTTAAGTTTAGTACAAAGATCGGCAAATATTCTCATTTTTGTGGACGTGTTGTGTTACACAACTTTAGAGTTCTGATTATTTTTTGATACTGGTGGAATTTATTTTAACGTTACCGTTGTTTTATATTCTTTTTAAGATTAATTGGTTTGGAAGCCAAAGAGGAGAGTTATAGATTAGTCCTTTCATGTTATATAATTATATATTGAATTGTTCGTAATTTTGAAGTGATAATGCGATTTGGAAAGATTGTAGTGTTAATGTATAACCAGTTAGTGGATAATCGTGTGTTACAAAAATCCAGTAGACTATCGATAATTTAATTCGTCATAGTTTCGGGAAGTAATGAGATTCATAAAATTACGTGCAAGCACGTTTCGTGTCACTTAAAGCGCGTTTCTATGCTCGTATTTCGCAGAGTGACACGCATGACCTTTTCGTTGGCCCTTGACATTGTCTTCCAATGTTAGACCAAACGGAAGTGTTTAGGTATTCTGTTTCTCGTGGCTCGGCTGGTATAACAGAAAATCTATATTCCAAAGGAAAAGGGTACTGCCGAATAAGGGTGTCAAAAGTGCCCTTGAGCCAAATTAAACAGCGATGACCCGTTCGATAGTTTGCAAACTGAAAATGTTTTCTGCCGAGTTTCCACACTTCGTCTTTGCAGAAGGGGCCTTAGAAAGTATTTTTTTAGAAAGACGCAAGAGAAAGATTTTCTTCACGTGAAATCACACTTTTCCTGTTGTACCATGAGTTACAACATTCGTCAACATCTCTTACATTCGAAACACATTTGTCTCTGTTAAGCCTCGACAAGAACTATCCAAATTTGGAACTTTTTCTAGTGTAGAGAACACGTAATACTTTTGATTTATATTTGATTTATATCTTACACAATCGAGGACTCACTGTACTCGTATACAATTATTCCGTCGTCCCGCACTTCTTAAAAGAAAAATGTCCAATTGGAAAAAGTGTAGTAGAAATTTCGGCAGCTGCAGCGCCCTCGACCTTTCCACCCTTGGACTCGATACCCAAAAATAGGGCAAAATAACGAGATCTGATCCGAACGATCCTCGTAGCAGCCGTACTGGCCATGAAACACGACAGAGAATTCTCTGGTTGCAATCTATCAAACGATCCGCTTTAATTGGGCTCAAGGTCAGTTTTGCTTCCCTTGTCCGGCGTATACCCCGTGTTCACGTTTCATTCATACAACCCAAATCCGCATCGTGAATGTAGAGTGGCATCTCGGCATTGTCTACGACACGGAAAAAGAAAATCGAAAAACTACTTGGATCGTAGAAGGCCTGTCAGTGAAAACACCAGCTTATTTCTGTTTCAGTCGGTCAACACGAAGGGGACATGAACGACTACTACTTCAGGGATTCGTTCGACCATTCCTTGTCCGAGAGCCAACTTCTGGACTCGTCTGGGAAAACGCATAGTCGTTCGGTGACTCCTGCACCAAAGATGCTTCAAAACCCAAAATCCTGCACCCAGCAACATCTGCATCATCAATCGCAGTTCCGTCGTCGGTTGGACAAGTCCAGGCACAAAAGTCTGCGAATAGTGAAGCTGTTCATACCGGCGTTTGTGCTCACGGTCACGGTTCTGTTCATTGTGATCGTTCTGGTGTTCGAAACAGACACGATGCTCTTCAACAGCCTACGCAAGACGCCAGAAATGGTGGCCTTAAGGAACCAATATTATATCCCCATCAAGGAGTTCCTGAGGACAAATCTCGGCCTATTTTGATGCGACCCGTCAATGACCGGGCTGAGGTCGTCCCTTCTTGCTAAGTAGCTCCCTTCAGTGCCAAGTCGAGAAAACGATCTTGCCTGGACCCGAGGGGCGGGAATCTATTCACGCCGTTTCTCTGTCACGTGTCCTGTCTACTTTCTTTTACATCCTTGCCATCAGTCGGCCAACCGCTTCGATTTTCATCTCTCTTTTGTACTAATTCGATTCGCTAACATACCAAGTGACCCGAGTCGCTAAGTCACAACTTTTGGTGCCTGAACTCTGAAGTCAGAACGATCGAGTTACCTCATTGGATTTTGTTGAATTTTTCAAGTGTTTTTCCATAATCCAGTGATTGTGAAGTTGCTACTTCTCGCTTCAGTTAATCAGAGACCACCCAAGATTGCAGATTGCAATGCAAATTTCTCTATACGATGCAGGCAGAGTAGTAATTGACCAGGATTTTGCCTTGCTAGTTGACCATGGGTCGATCGTTATCTTGCTGGAAACATACTTGAACTTTATAGAACGCTACCTAGTTTGGTAGTCGGTCATTTATGGCGGCACTGTTAGCTAACGCGGCACTGCTGTATTTGGTGTGTCGCAGTTATGTTACAGAAAGCATCAAGAGGTTAATTATTGTGTTACATTAATTTTGATCATTCTTTTTCGTAAAGTTTACTTAAAACTCGTTTGACTTTGAGTGAGTCTCTACAGAGTATTGATTGTATCATTTGCATGATTTAGGTCACTTTGTAATTAGCAGTACATATGTCTGACGAAAATATTCTTCATCCTGCCACGTCTTAACTGTATTCATAATTACAGATATTTAACACGTTCACGTCGGCTTCAATGAAATGTTCTAACTTGAAGTTTAACTTCGTAGATCGGACCTCGATTATACGAACTTGTTAGGCAATTGTAGATTGTGAGATTCATTGATTTACCAGATAAACGCTGCAACAAACAGTGACGTAAATACAGTATTTGTTAACTTTCGCCAGCAAGTGTATTAACAAAAATTTAATCCTAACGAACTAACATTCGCTTAACTTTCAATCTTTGTTTCACACCATCGAAAAAACGTTTCCAGAGCATACGGATGGTGCTGTTCGCAATAATCGGAGTTTCATTCCAGTCTTTATTTTCACGAGGACACTTCAACCCTCGTTTGAACTAAAAACAACAGAATGACAAACAGACTGCGGATTTTATGCATTCACGGCATTCAACGTTGTCTACAATTTAACACAGTAAACAGCATAAAAAAGTATAATGTTATTTTTACTTTATTTAGGACCCAATAGAATCCATATGTTTTGTTTCTGAATTATTAAAATTGTCGTAGGCAACGTGTTAAATATTAGTAATTAACATACTGTATCCCTTAAAAACAAATTGAAACTGTACGACATTTCTCATGGAGCTCCGTTACCAAGAAAATCGTATTTAGTTAAACACGTTGTTCTCAATGGTTTCGTTACGCTTTCGCTTATTGTTTTGTATCAAATGATAGCTAAAATACCAACCACCATTGCAAACAATCGGTAACCGATATCGAACGCATTGTTTAACTTGAATACAACTTTTCGAGAACAAGGATGCACACGAGAAACTCGATTCCAGACTTTCAATTCGTTTTTCACCAGAAAAATTACCTTATCAGTTTATTTGCCAATCACCGATCCATCTAGTTTAAGGTGAATTTACATTTCCTCGCTTTGGATGTACATCCCCGATGAATCATTAATGAAACGAGTGTTTCATTGCGCGCAGTTATTAAGGGTGTTCAATGGGACTTTGTTGAAAGCTTCGATCTAATCGCAATTTTTACGGACTCGGGATGAAAATCGGTTTCCGCGTGTCGACGACGTTGTTCACTTGGATTTCATTATGCAGGATTAGATCGTGTACACCAGTATGTTTTTGGGACTAGCGATAGAGCGGTCAGAAGTCTTAGATAGTTCATTGCACAATATACTTTCACACTCCATTTTACGACGAACTTGTATTGTAACGTGTATTGATATTACTGTATTTTCTGATAAAACGAAGTTCGATACTCGTCAAGGATCTCGTTCCACAGATACTTGGAACATACTAATCAACTGCCAGAAACTGAAGTTTTCCATTCTCGTTGCTGCGCGTTCATTCGAAAATCAACTTGCTCGCAAAGTGAAGAAATTCAACAGTGGAAGCTAAGTGTGTGCGGCTACCCGAAATTTTGAGCAAAGGCTTGCAATGTTCCGGTATCCGAAAAGTTAAAACTAAGTGCAGTGAGTTTCGAAGATCCCAAAAATTTGTAATAACTAGACTGCGGATCATTATGACATTTATGAAACAGTGAAAACATTAGAAGAATTTGAACATATTGTTATATCATTTTCAATTTATTAAACATATTAAGAAACAAAATAATTATCTAATTCATTCCAGTATGTTGCAATTCAGGTAGAACATTTTTATTTTACACAAAGATCCGCTGTCTATTCTCCGAATCGAATTTTGCATTTCAATTTTTCGAGTACTCGAACGCTGCAAATTTTCGGAATCCCAACCCGAGGCTCGAGTACCCGCGTACGCCTAATCAAAATTAATTCGATTGATCCACTTCGGAAGTTTGTTTCGCTAGGGTAACTGTACCGATTACTGCGGTGTCATGCTTCGATCGTACTTTATTTGAATATCATTCCTAATTTATCATGAAATTATATGTGTAAGCATTTCACGAAAGAATGATGTGTTCTGAATACGAAACAAAATTAGTGGCCCTCCAAGCCTAATCCAACATGAGAAAATATTGAAAAATAAAATCGATAACTTTTTGTACGTATTATCTTTACCTTTTCTTAAGAATGTTTTTTTTTTAAATCCGAAGATTATAAAAATATGAGTTGTACAAATTTATTCAGTGAAAAATGTTTATTTCGATGTATTTGAATCTGATTGGGGAAAACTACCGCAGCAATAGGTATACATCTACCCTAAAGCGTATCGCCATTGGAAAATACAGTGATTCGACGGACTCATTGTGAAAGTAAATCCAAAGAAGCACTTAACGTTCAGTTGGTTAGCGGCATGTAGATAGGATGTTCGGTATGTCGATTATGTTGCTGGTTTTACCAATGGTGTGACCTATAGAGTTTTGGAGTATTATTTCTGTAGAAGTTGTTCGTTTCTTTTTCTTTTTTAATGGAGTACTGAACGAGGTATGTACAAAATAGGTTTATGGGATTAAGATACAATCGGACGATATGTATAAACGATATGTGTACATTCATTTGATACAATTTCTATTGAATTGCAAACACTGTCAGTATTCTGATCGAACCGTGGGGACCGCGATAAATGACAGAACAAGTCTCTCGTTGCAAAGACAATTTCGATCGGTCTTGGATTAAATCTAATTCAATGAAAACATTTCTATTTCATCAATGTTTAATCATCTCTTATATTTGATATCATGCATTTGCAGAAGAAACAAAGAACAACGTCAAAATATTGACATCCAGTGGATGCGCCAGAGAGCTGACGTTTCGCGAAGTCAATCTAAGATAACGAATTGCTTCCAAAAAAAAAAGATTAACAATCTTGACAAATATTTGTAATCGAAATATTCGTGGAAAAGAAACGCGACCGAATCGAAAAGCGGAGAATGAAATTTTAGGTTTTCGGTGTTTCGGTGAAGACTATGTCGTAGAGTGTCTCGTTTATTTCTACGGTATGATCGATGTTTACAGTACCTGCGCCACCTGACCATGTCGAGTGCATTCGTAACAATCACTTAACGATCTCATTTTTCAATTGTTTTATTCGATATCTTGCCATTTCACCGTGCGAGGGTAACGAATCCACCTGAAAGTGAATGTTAGAATATTTTTCTCTGAATCGTTGCTTTTGTAGTCCGCTATTTTGCCGGTTATTGTTTCTAGAATAAGATTATCGCCTTTAGTTGATTCGATTCGTTGCGTTCGATTAGCGAGTTTTTCGGATCTGTTTTGAGAAGCGCGTCTTCGCGGAAAAACGAACATCTATCGGGGAAACTGTGACTCGTTTTTACAATATCGTCGTAGTAGGGAAATCAAATAAACGCTAGTTAACGAGATTTAGACGACAACTTAGTTGATTTCTCAAACTTTGCTATTCAATCTACTTTAATGGTTGGCTCGATACATTTTTGCCAATGGTAGTGCAACGCCTGGAGACGTTCTATGATAAAGTACAGAACGATCGGATGGAAAACCATAATCACAGATTTTTTCGAGCGGCGCACAGTGGGGTATTTGGCCAGTTTAGCGCGCCAAAACTATTGCAACGTTATTAAAGAGGAAAACAATATATTACTTCCGATTGTTTATTCTATCAAAACCACCGAAGCGTATAAAACAAAATGCCATAAAATTAGTCTCTATACTTACCTTTACATCCTATGTATGTTTTTATCTCCATTTTAAACGATAAACTTGTCAAAAAATAACTTCTTTAACGGAAGTTTTTCGACACGTCTCTTAGTCACAAGAATTGGTCACTTTCAAGTATCTATTCGCTACTAAATAGTATTGTTTGTGGCAAAATATTATTGTAGATTACTCGCATATACATCGAGGTACATTTAGTCGTTTTGAACAAATTAAAAATTTCAAATTACACTGGCCAAATATCTGAGTGTGCGGCGCGTGATCGTCGCAAAAGATTAAACGTATTCTTCGTTTCGAACGTATCTTCCTGAATCGAATCGAGAAATAGGAGAATGTGGAAGGAGTAACGATCCGTGTCGAATGGCCTATCGTACTGCTAACATAAGCGAAATACATGAACAAAAGACATAAAAGAGAAAAGTCTACTCTCGATGCGTCATCTCGTTCTCGAGTCGCGAGTGTGACACGCTCATGTACAAGCGCACGTGAATAATACAAAACATGTACGTGGGTGTACGCTGTTGACGCGAAACAAACAAACAAAACAGAAATATTACATATTTTATCATTAAAGATAACAGAAAAAAAGAACTTAGGCGAATATGTAATATATTATATATACATCTTAATTAGCGAGCTAATCGGTTCAACATTATTTATAGAGATATTAGATACAATTTTAAACGGTCAACGAAAAGCAATTATTTGATAATTAAATGTAGCTTGTAAGCCATTTTAATGCGTAAGAACGTTAGAGGAATCTCTGGGGGAAATTATGGGAGCAAACTGGGTAGTGAGATGAGTTTTTTTATTCATTCAAACATCTTCGTTTCTCAATGATACCTTGCTCAAATCAGCTTTCTGCTGTTTCATATAAATTGAAACGTTATCATTGATTTATTAAACGAACAGGGAGAAGAATAAAAACTTTGCTCAGACAAGATTCATTGTTTAACAAAAGTCTTCGCAAACTAACCAGCTTCTACATTATTTCCTTATATAACAGGGAATCGTTTTGTTGCAATTTATCAGTACCTTTGATTTCTGTTCCTTTTGTTATTTAATTGCATTTTAATCTTTATAATTTACCTAGATGAGTCGGTTAATAGACGTAAAAGTTTCACCTACACGTTAATCATAGCATCTGTTCATGACATCATCGTAAATTTCATAACTGGAATTGCTACAAAACAAAGTGTCGCCAATAATCAGCTGAGTTGCCATGAATTGGCAACATCGGATCGTAATAATTGGACAGCGAATTTTATGCATTTATGACAAGACATTAGAAGAATTTAAAAATTCTGTTATACTATTTTCAACCTATCAAACATATTAAGAAAGAAAATCAATTTCTATTTCACTCCAGTTTCTTGCAATTCAGGTAGAAAATTTTTATTTTGCATAAAGATCCGCTGTCTAGTAATAATTGTTCGGATCGAGCATGATTCTTAATCGTTTTAACGTTACAAATCATTTACAATCGGAAAAGGCGTTTATCGAACAATAACGCGATTTCTGTACACGATGACAGTGAGCATGGTGAGCCGGAAGCTAACAGCCACATTTTTGTGTAGCTGAAATCAAAATGCGAGAGACAGAATTCGTACAATTACAAATTATTAGTAATTATTATCTTACGTCGCTTATAAAACGGAGAAATACAAAGACCATTTGAACGCTTCATATTTGAGTGTAGACGGTGTGTCTATCATTGTACTAATTTTATTCGTAACTTTTATTATCATGAAAATTAAATTTGCTGTATCACTTTTATTTTCACGAGCGGATTCAGAAGAAGTACAGAAAATATTCGATGGACGCAAGGGCCTCGGAGAGGTTCGTTTGTATAGTTCGTAGAGAAACTATTTTTTTGTGCTTCAAAGACCGAGCCGAACGTAGAAAAGGACAGCGCGTTTAAACAGGGACCGCTCGCGGCCGAAGCGTAGCAAAAAATAGCGTACCGATGAGACCGCTTCGTGCAATAAATGAAACTTGTTTGCTTTACGGTGGAGGGGATATTTTTTTTGCATCCAACGTGGAACACCTTCTTGCGTCCCTAGAATATTTACTGTATCATGAAATAGCGCTGCTATGCTTACGCGAATCGTCAGTTTATTAAGTTGACTAGAATCTGGAACACCTTGTACGACGAAATAGATGATTTGTTTGTGACATCATCTACGATTGTATTGCGATTCCCTCAGGATCGAATAACGTTTCCAGTTTAATCCATTACAATTAAATGTCAACTAGATGTTCCAGCACAAATCGAACGACGGTAACGTAAGAAACCAAATTGAATTTTATAAAAACGAACAAAAAAAAGAATGAATCAAAATACTTCGCGACTCTTCGTAATACATAGTAAGGGTTCCCTTTCGCTGCAATGATCAAATGTGTATCTCTTGAGCCCCGTGACGACGAGCGTTGTTTCTTCGAGTACGGGAACAATGACGAAGAAAATCGTTGCTCCAGGGAAGATCTCGATAGATCTTCACTAAAAGAGATCGATCTTCGTTGTTCTCGCGGCTTTCAATCTCACCCGTTTTCCTGAAAGTGCCTACGCTATTCTAAACTCTTTTTGGAAGTTGCTGTTCGCTGAGTTTTCGAAAAAAAAAAATAATTGTATTCGTCTTCTAACATTTACTCGATACCCATCATAAATTACACGAACTCGGGCTTGTCTAATTACACCCGACACTTGTAGCAGAGAACACACTGTCCAACTCTCCAGCTCTGATAAACAATAGGAAATCGTTAGGCATTTTGACCAGAATTTTCGTGAAATTAAAGAAATTTTGGCTGCCTTTTTTTGTAGAATTATATAAATTTCGAATCTGCCGATTTATTTTGAGAAATGAGTGCGTAAAACAATCCTTTTTATACACTTATACACGGTATAAAATCCACTGTACAGCGTGGTGTAGTCAAGCTACGTCTTATTTCTCTGAATAAATCGGGAAATTTGTAAGAAGTCGAGTCAACATTTTACGAACATTTGTAAAAATGTCAAGATTGAAACCCACGAAATGTTCAAATCCGAAATGCAACCTCCTACCTGAGGATTTTATTCTGAAATGACCGAATGTGGACGCAGGAAAACAATTTGGAAGTTTAAGATAATATAAAATCGCCTATTAATTATCAGAACACGAAGAAAAATTTGAAATTTGTTGGACAGTGTAATTAAACTGCGGATGTTTATGCGCGTTGTTGCTTGAAGTTGAATAAAATTTCATTATCGGAATGACGCTATTGAAGTTATAAGAATAAGATTATTTTCTCGTTTATCTTACAAGTTCGTCGAATTTGGCAAACCTCTGTTTTCTTTCTTTCGTGCAACGTTGGGATTTTTCATAAACATTCGCAGTCTAGTAATAAAGCCGATGTTTGTATTAAGCTACGAGTGCAACGTCCCTTCGATGCAAGAGAGTCAATCATCGAACGAAGATGCTTTGTTCTTTTTCAAACAAGAGACCGAATGATTTCGGGCAATAGCTACCGATATAATGTAGAACATCTAGGAAACTGTTACAGAAAATTCTTTCCCGAGGAAAGAAAGGTTGTTCGATGCAGGAACAATTCTAAGAGATTAGAACGGTATCCGTGCAACTGTTTTATTAATTAATTAGACTGTGGATATTTCCGCGATGCTTGATTTTAATACCATTCAAGATTATTCCCAGTGCGTTCGAAATGAAATAATAGCTTTGCGTATTGGAAGATTACGATCTCCGAATATTAATTCATAGACCTCGAATTGTTTGATCATTTCAAAACAATCGAGGTACATTCTGTTATTAAGAATGGTTTCCATCGCTTTCTGTGTATTTCCTCCGCCTTATAATTGAAAATGACGTGGTTCAAAAAATTCTCTATTTATTAAATTCATTATTTCCATCATCGCCGAGGTTACTATTGCATTGCCATTGGTGCGTTCGAATATGTATTAAAACTGCGTGAGATCCACAGTCTATCGATTAGCCGTGGCTTGTTTTAAAGGACAAAGCACCGTCTAAACACGAATTGTATAAACAAACGGATGTCAATTGCAATATAATAACTTTAGATATTTAAAAGTAAGAGCGCCGAGACCATTCGACGTAGAATCGAGTGGGAAAATTAAACACGTTCGACTAAACAAAGAAATTTTGGAAGCGAGCAACACAATTGGATTACACGACGAATTTAATAACCGCTTCGTGTTCTCAAAGTCGGAAATCTACTTTACCGTGTTTTTTCGATAGCTTTAACTTACCGAGAAATGGAAATTAACGAACCGATTCCCGTTTAGCAGAGACATCCCCAAAAAATTATCGAAGACGATTTTCGATGATTGATTGATAATCAATTTAAAAAAAAAAATAACAAAATCATGGACCTCGTTGAGACACTTACGAGTAGACAGCGGATTTTATACATTTATGACAAAAAATTAGTAGGTGTCATTTTAAAACAGTAAAAACATTCGAGGAATTTAAAAATACTGTTATATGATTTTCAGCATATTAAACATATTAAGAATCAAAATCAATTTCTACGTCGCTCCAGCTTGTTGGAAAACAGGTAGAAAATGTTTATTTCGCTAGTACATTTAGGTGGACCACTCTGTACCATTGCATTAAAAACACTTGTTGAAATAGCAAAAATATTATAAAAATCCGCTGTCTACTCATGAGAGCCAAGTACAATTGGTTGCAAAAATGGCAGGCCGGCTAAATTTCAAATATTTCTTCCCAGTTCGTTTATATTTATTCTTGTGAACGAATTTTAAAAGAATCAAGTGTCCATAAAATGTTTAAAAGTTGTTTTTAAAAGTCTGCGAATAGATAATGCGAAACTTTCGTACATTGCTGATCAGAGTCGTCAGATGAGGGGAAGGAGGAGCACGAATTAAGGGGGAAAAGTTACCCTCTCTCCTCGAACGCGTCACGTGACTGAGCCGCGGTGGAAGGAGAAGCTAGAGTGGGGACACAAGTTCTAATCTGGCGACTCTGTTGCGACTTGTCTGCGAAAAACGAGGAATCGGCAGAAAAGATTGCATTTTGCACTGATACAAAGACACACGAGGGCTTGTAGAAAGGAAGTGGTTCCATCCCTCTATCCAGCAAACCCGATTCGCATAATTGTTTACCCGGTTTCGTTGGCATGTTATGTACATACGTATATAGCGAAAGTTACGAAATGTAATTGAACATGTAACTGATAACTTCTACGTGTCATAATCATTTACGATTACAATCATTCGCCAATAAGAGAAATACTAATGTTAAGTCGAATAAGTTCAACTGTGCCATATTTGTGATCTAAATTACACAAACATACATACACACACACACACACAGCATACATATATACACGCAACCACATACACACGACCATACCTACACACTGTCGTTAAAATTATCTCGGTGATGAATGAACATTGTTTAGAGAAATAGAGGAATTAATTGTAGAGCGTGGACAAAGTAACACGGTACATTGTATTATTAGAGAATGTTTTAAGGCAACTTAACACAGTTGTAGCAACCATACCAGTCTTCACCGTAATTCTACCATAATCTTCTGTTTGTTCATTTCGTTCGGTTGAATTTCACGTTGATACTCACAAATATGAACAGTGTGTATTGTTACATTTTCGATAAACTGCGGATCTGTATTCAAAGAATTTATTTGAAACGAAAATATTATTGATTATCATTTATACAGACGTTTCACGAAGATCCGCAGTCTATTTAGCATTATCTATTATTGTTGTACGTATTAGGCAATTCCAAAAACAATGCCGTTCATTCACGACGATTTACTCATACGTTCACCTGCGATACTTAACGAAACTTCGTTGGAATCGAGAGAGAGAGTTTCAATCTATAAACAAACATTAACGAAACTCGAGGGTGTTGAATTGATGTTTACGTTACTCTATAGTCGAAACGAATCGATAGACGATGTTTAAGGTGTTGAGAAACAAATATGCCAAAATTTGCCAGACCAAAAAAACTGTTCGAATTACGTGATAGACGTTCGTTCGAATAATAATCCCGTGTGTAGGTGTTCCGTTTTCTGGTGTAACAGTCTGTGTGATAAGTAGATGTTCACGCAGGGTTTACGTTTCGTCAGATTGATCAACGGGAATAGAAGATTAGCGGTGTCTCTGTCGATCGACGACGATTTTATTCTAGTAAAAACATAGGAATGTTAGCAAATTTTTATCAGAGGGAAAACAGAAACTATGTGGACGCATAGTTGTCGATTACAAACGTATGGTTTCCAGTTGCGTGGACCTTTCCGCTGCAATAAGTTGATTAAGTGATAAATGTTACAGCTTGTTGAATATATTCCTTTTATTTGTTAATCGAAGCTGCAGATTACAATGGCATTATTTATGGAATCACCTGATATACAGCGGTCAACGGAAATAGAGATCAGCGGTGTCTCTGTCGATCGACGAACATTTTATTCTAGTAAAAACGACGTAGTAATGTTAGCAAATTTTTATCTGAAGGGAAACAGAAACGTATGGTTATCAGTTGTGTGGACCATTCCGCTGCAATAAGTTAATTAAGAGAGAAATGTTACAGCTTGTTGAATATATTCCTTTTATTTGTTAATCGAAGCTGCAGATTACAATGGCATTATTTATGGAATCACCTGATATATGTATGGAAGTTTGGAGAATTGACAGGAAAGAGTACCGGTGACTCGAGAACAAAGTGGAAATAGGATATACGTTTACGTGAATTGTTTTATGTTCGCGCGTATCCACAGCTGTCTCTAGTACAGGCCGGAACATGTGATGTGGCAACACCGCGTACAAAAAGAATAATGATGGCATTCTAATTCTCAATGACATTATTCATGATTCGTTATTGTTCCTCATTATTTCTTCAAAACGTACAGTTTATGTCTCTGTGACTTGCGCGAAGAACAGTTATGCTCTCCGCCAATTAGAAGCAAAAGTAGCAGTTCACGCTATCTCTACTGCATATACGAACAACTTCAAGTCGGACTGATACAGCGTTGCCAAATTGACCATGTTCCGGCCTGTAGTAGAGACGACCGTATCCCGATACGTTTCAACGCAGCCAGTCTATGTGTATATGTACATAAGAGTTGATTTATCGATACGATTATTTGAAATTTTCAATATCCCTACAAGGGTATAAATTAGGGCTGTTACTTTCCTTCGAAGGTCGAAGATTATGAAGGTGATGAGAATCGAAGTTTCGAAGCTTCGAATTTCGAACCCCGTAGTAAACTATTAGAAGATTAAAAGATCTATTATTTTGTTTTATCTTGTGTTCCTTCGTTTTCATGAAATCTTGCTTACAATTGATTGGTACAATAAACATATTTTTTTATATAACACTGATTGTATTTATATTCTGTGAAATTTCTGTCAAATGTTCTATTGATATTTTCATGTGTCAAAAATCGTGACATAATATGAAACTCGTGAGTTACAACTTCATACGATTCGGAGACTTCGAAACTTCGTACAAATCGAAGTTCCCTTCGTTTCTTCGAATCTTCGAAGAGTCAACGTTCCGGAAAAGTAACAGCCCTAGTATAAATTGATGTTTGCAAGTGTTCCAACTCATGCCTTCCAGATTTGTAAATTGTTTCCATTGATAGCGCCGACGTACATACGTTTCAAATATCTCGACGATAGCGAACGGAGTGTAAAGAATGCGTACTTATCGAAGAGATTGAGTGAGTCGATCGAACTTGTAATAATTAGACGCGGAAATTTTGTTTGTTACTCGGTACATGGTAAAATATATATATATAATATATATATATATTATATGATATATATATATATATATATCATTTCGAGCAATACGCGTTCACGATTGTCATTCGTTGAGGGATACTTAATCTTGTAACGTTATATTGTACAACGTTCAGTTTCATTTGTTCATCGTTCTACTACGAACTCATACTAGAACATGTAGAATTCCAGATACAGTATAAAAGAAGTACTTCTTTTTCAATTTTTCACGTCATAATAAAATGTTGATAGCGCGATATGTATGAAATAGATTTATACATGACAAGTTTCTCTTTATATGGAATAAAGATGAAATTCATATGAGTCCGGTGTTTTTATTCTGCCGGCAACACGCCGATTTTAATGAAATTTTCGTATGATGTAGAATTGAAAAAAATATTTGACACGTATTTTTTTATAGCTGCCGACATTCACCTTAAGAGGGTGAAAATAGCCCTCAAAGTTGAGGGGTGAAAAATCCATTATATCGAATATCAAAATCTAATTTGTGCGTCTCTGAATGACGAATCTTTCAGTTTAACCCGATTTTAGAAAAAATAATTTTTTCTTTCAATATTTTTCATGAAAATTTGTATGCACAGTCTACACATCTAGATAAAAAATATGAGAAAGAAATTTTTTCTGTCATGAATGTCGGCAGCTATAAAAAGAATACGTGTGAAATATTTAAAATCGGCGTGTTACGGTTGGTCAACTTCCCTTCTAAGACTAACCATTTACAAAAGTAAACTACAACCGTCAACAGACACTAAAGAACTCGCAAAATCAATTTATTCTTTTCCAGACAGACGGAAAACGATCAAATCCCGGCGCAAAAAACTGCAAAGCTGCCGGTTGCCGTTCGTGATGCGAATCAACAGAACTTTATGAACTGATCTTCCAACGTACGTCGTTACGCTTTCATTATTTAATAGCGACAGGAAACTTTCGAACTGATCGAATATGTAAATGAATCTTCGGTATTGAAGCGCGTCGCGACGCGCGTCGTTCACGCGGTAAATAATTTATAGGATTGTCGACGCACAGTAGTAAATGCAAGAGAAACAGAGGGGACACGTAATCGTCGATTCGGACTACAATATTCTCCCATTTTCCCGGCCTGACATAATGATAGGTAATAGCGTGTGCTACACGATTGAGTCTGATCGATGAAATCTCATGTCACTTCCGTCCTCCGAGAAATTCAATTTATGTTTCTTTCATTCACTATTAGTTCGCACAAGAAGCTTATGCCAAGAGCAAGTTCGAAACCTTCGCCAGTCAAAATACAATAGTAGTTTTCGATGTCGTCTAACAATAAGACAGTCATTACCAATCCCATCGTGTTTAGTCTTCGCATGATCGGCGCCGAGCCGAGATTATCGCGCAGAATTTTGCAGCGGATCATTTGCTCGTTCCTAATGATGTCCAGCTTGTCCATGCAGTTTTGGTACGCTGTCTCTTACAGTAAGAATGAAGAGTTAACCGACCTGTTGGACGGTCTAAGCATGCTCTTGTCGAACGGCGGTACATTTGTTAAAATGGTGATTATTTGGTGGAACCATCGGTAAGCAGCCATCGTGTAAATTATTCTTTCCTGCACCGAGTATACTATTGTCGAAAATAAAGCGAGTAGACTCGTTTCTCGTTTCTCGATAATGCAAAGTAGGGCTGTTACTTTTCCGATGCTTCGACTCTTCGAAGATTCGAAGTGTACGAAGTTTCGAGGTCTTCGAATCGTCGCGAGGTCGCGAGGCTACCCCCTTAATGACTCGTATCCATGTTCCTCCTGTGTTATACAGGTTTTACAACTCCAAATTCACCCCTTTGCAAATCAATTTGACCCACTAAGAATATCTAAAATTATTTATCTATTTAGATTAAATTATATAATATACTTATTTAGACACACGCGAACAGTGCCATTTTCTGATTAATCAATTTTAAAAATGAAGTCACATGTGTATTTATTGAAGCGTATCGAGTATTGAGTCTTATGTTTTATGTCTTACGTCTAAATAAATATATAATTTTAAATATTCTTAGTGGGTGAAATTGACTTGCATAGAGGTGAATTTGGAGTGCAAATCCTACAGCAAACTATAATAATTGTTCAATTACTTTACACAGAATATTTTTCAATGCCCTAACGATTATTTTCGAAGATTGGAAGAATCTCGATTCAATCGGTCGGAATAAACATTTTATGGTGGACAAGGCCCTAATGTCCCTACGAATATCGAATTTGTTGATAGTCGCTTACTCGATCTCGGTAATTTGCTATACAATTAGTAGCTTGTTCTTTTCCGATGACAGTGGCGAAGAACTCCTTCCAAGCAAAAGGAAATTGTTGCTAAAAATGAGGTTTCCCTTCGAAGTGACGTTTTCTCCTGTTTACGAAGTTGTTATAGTTACACAGATTCTGTTGGAATATTTCATTGCTTTCGTTGCGGGGATGTTCATGGCACTGCTCGCAGCATTAGTGAGTTCTTATTGTTATTATTAAACTGCGGATCTTTATGTATTTGTGGCTTCATATAATTTTCAAAAAAAAATTATAGAATATAAAATTCCACAAAATTTAATTCGATTTTTATTTATTTCATATCTATTATTTTTTATTATTGTTATCTATTATCACTGGAAATAAGATTTTTATTTGTTCCCATTTCCTTGAAATTTGCCTACAAAATTTACAAATTCCATAAACATCCGCAGTCTAGTTTTTATAGTTTCAGTATCCTTTCAAAGTTTCGCTCTTTACCCAATCCTCGTAGAAGATTTCTCATGACGATTCGAGAAATTAATCCTATATATTGGGAATATTTTTACATTTTCTTTTGATTATGTTACATTCTAAATATGTTTTTCACACTTGCTCGACGTGCAATGTCTCGAGCAAAACATTCTGAACATTCTTTCATTTACATAGGTGTTACACGTAGGTAGTCAGGTAGACATAATGTGCCAAGAACTAATCGACCTGCCTAATCATCAACAAGAGGCACGACTATCCATGTTTAAAAGTCTCGTTGTACAGCATCAGAAGATCATATATCTGAGTGAAAGTATCAGAGATGTATTCATAAACATAGCATTGGTGCAATTTTTAACAAATATTCTGCTCATCTGCTGCTTGGGCTTCTTGCTGGTTAATGTAAGTTACTCTTTCTTTGTGTTATCGGTAGACAGCGGATATTTGTGCAAAATAAAAATTCCTCCACCGGAATGCCAACAAACTGGAGTAATATACAAATTTATTTTCTCCCTCAATATGTTTAACAGGTTCGAAATAATATAACGGTATTTTTAAAAATTCTACCAATGTCGTCGCTGTTTTAAATTACATCTTCTAATTTTTGTCATAAATGCCTCAAATGCTGTACAAATTCATTCATTGACCCCACGAATTTGTCACGAATTTTTATAGAAACGAAAAAAGAGCCACGAATTAATTTGTACACCTAATACACGGAATTGCGATTAATATGAATTATAATATTTTAGTCTTTAGGCACAAAGGAAGGACCTACGATAATATTAAAATTTCTACCTTTCTACGTGGCTGCCAATAGTGAAGCATTTGTTCTCTGTTACACCGGCGAATACCTTATTTCAAAGGTAACCTATTCATGTTTCCATCATCATTGTTTCTAAAATTCCAAAATCAACGTTTCCAAAATCATGTTTCCAGAGTGACGATGTCCGCCGAGCAGTATGCGATATGGATTGGTACAAGCTAAACAATCGGGATTTGCAATTACTGTTGCTAATACTGCTGAGATCGCAAAAAGAGTTGACGCTTTCAGCCGGAAAATTTGTTGTCCTTTCTGTGGAAGCGTTCGCCACTGTAAGATTAACAAATAATAAAAATGACAAAAATCGATCATTTTACCGCAACGTGAAATACGTTTTTCTCAATACTAAAACTATATTTTCGTCCATTTAAATATTATTTCAATTTCTAGATACTGAAAGCTTCGGCTTCGTATATTTCGTTATTACTGGCTATGTCATAGTTTTGCGAACAATATTGTTGATTATATGAAGGGATTACTTACGACGAAACATACAGAACGGCGATTACGGTATAATAATTAAATGTGTTGTGATTGCGGCACATTAAGTGGCAGAAATAGAGAAAAGAATTCTGCGATAATCACTTTAATTTAGAATTTAATGAAAGTGTTGAAAAAATATATTTTCGATGTTGTTGTTTGAACTCGATCTTCATTCAAACATTCCTTTCAATCGTTCTTGAATGTTAGCTTTTGAAATTTCATAATAAAAATCGATTATACGTTTCTCTCCTATACTTTCAGGTTTAATATGTTAATATGTACATATGTATACATATACATACATAACTGTTCCAAGAGCCATTTAAAAAACATGTACAGCTTGCAAAACCTATCCTCGTCGCAACGCGTTTCATCTACATTGTTAATGCATCTGACAATGCCCTCTGCTTCGAATGTAATTAATGGCTGTCAATAAGCGTGGTAATCTAATCAGTACCGTCGATAACGAACAGTTATGGCTACACATTGGTGAATCACGGAGAATCACTATCGGTTTTCACATTAACACGAGCGTGATTCAGAGTAAATGTACACGCGAATACAATTTCGTACAGACTTTTACAAGATTTTTTGCATTTACGACAAAAATGAGTAGGTGTAATTTGAAACAGTAAGAACAGAGGGATTTAAAAATACTGTTATATGATTTTCAACCTATTAAACATATGAAGATTGAAAATCAATTTCTATGTAAGAAGAATTTGTCCTTGACCAAACTCACGTTGGATCATACCGATATATTGCGACGTGTACGATGATAGACGTAACAGGTGTTTCCCGTGCTATATGTATAACTGAAAAGTATTTTTAGAATGTACCGTTGTACAGAGAGAGAGAGCAACGGCACACGAAAGTGCTACCTGTTATCGGCGCAGCTGCAATTAGGAACAATGACACTGGCCACCGTTGTGTGCCTTTTATGTATCGACTGGTTCAAGCTCCTTTGTCTGGTCTTTCTGTCTCTTTCACGCCGCGCCGCTGCGCTGCTCTAATTGTCTCCCACATATTTTTATAACATCACAATCCAAGAATTTTCTTATATAATAAATAAGGACTTTTGGTTCAACACCAAACCTACCACTGCCGGTCAGATGGCCGGTTTTATATTATTCATTTTACAATTATTGAAATTACGAAGTTGTTTACATGGATATTGATTTGACAGATCTTTTTATCCGCCAACATATTGGGATAAAAATTGCACAACATCTAAGTATAATAAATACAGCATTTTTATAAGCTAAAACATTTTTATATTTTTGTAGGTGTAGTGTAAAACAAATTTTAAACAAACCATAACTTCCTTTCGACATAGAGTCTTCGTATTTAACTAGGTTGTGCTCGTAGTTATCACTTCGGAATGGTCTATTTGCAATGAGTCGTAAATGCAAACAGATACTGAAGAGGTTCACTCAAAAGTAAAATACAAAATAATATATTATTGAGTGTATATCAAAAGTACGATTAAAAAAAATTTCCAAGTGTCATAATGAGATTGTATCCATTTGATATTAAATGATCCAATGAACTGGATTTTCATCAACGTATGCAATTCACAGATAATTTTCGAATCAGCTCAGTTTAACACAGATAAATAGAAAAGGATAGAAACCTCGACATTTGTAGTGTAAAACGAAAGCTCGTAAAGTAAATGTACTATTTTTTATCCGACAATTACGTACAATCTTTTTCAAATAAATTATCTCTCAAATCTAGTGCATTGCTTAACGATGTGATGCTCTGTTTCGTGTCTCCTAGTGTCTAGTACACTCCGTTAAACAATTTTTCAACACAGATTAACGGCCTTTACACAATTAGATCCTGTTATGAAGATTCCTCTCTAAATTCATTTCTACGGAGTTTGCTCTTATAACATTACTTTTAATCAATGCTGTGCACTGAACAAGTGTCTTTCTAATATGATTATACATATTACTTTAGCAAAATTTCAAGATCACAACTCAATTTTTATAGTAACTAGACTGTGTATGTTTATATAATTTCCAATTTTTACAGACAAATTTTAAGAAAGTGCAACGAAATACATTTCCACTTTTAATGGGAACAGTCTGTAGATCCAAAACAAATAAAAATAGTACTGAATTCTATCGATCATTATATTCCAGCATTTTTTGAAAATTTCCATAAGCCATAAAAGCATAAAGTTTCGACAAGTTTACCATATTCAACAATTTTCAATGGACGCGATTTCAGTATGCGTACAATTTGCAAAATAAAATTAATTAATTTCAAATTAACTCATTTTTAACCTTTAGTTACTCGCACTCCATTTTCTACGTAATAAATCTACTAGATTACATAGGAAAAAGGTAGAAATTTCTAGTTACACAAGAAAAAGTTAAACCCATTTTCAGCCAACGGCCAATCGATTTTTTCGTGTACCGGTAGCCGATAAGGAAGGGCTTATCGGTTGTTCGAATCGGCAACCCATTTTCCCGCTAATCTATGTTTGTATATCGGTGAGAGAGAATAAGGACGGAGCGTCGGATACCGCTTGCGGCGCGAAGGGCGTGCAAAAAAAAGAGTGTACATATACAACACACACATATATATATATATTCTCGTTGAGCAAAGCGAGTTATAACACGAGTGCGTACTTGCTTTACGTTCGCGAGTATATACGTGAACGAGATTCTTAAGTAATTACGAAGGTAGAAGTACGGTTTTCAGAATGACGTTCCGCGACATGACGACAGTGTCTGTGACCGGCGCGGCGCACTGACTCATCGATCAGTACACGTCGAGCCGCAGCACGGCCAACACGGTTTAGCTCGCGTCTCTTTCCGTTCGTTCCACGAACGACAAATGTTCAACGAAGTGCTGCTCTGTGATTGTTTACCGTGCTACGTGTGCCACGATTCCCGTGACCACACGCGGACCGTCAACAAAGTGTCAACGATTCCTATTTTGCGAGTCAATTGTTCTTGTGACCCTTCGTTTTTCGGATAAACAGCCCTCGACGCTGCTGACGACTCGCCGGATCGGAAACGTCGACATGGTAAGTGTATGTAAACATCTGATTGGTTGTTGGTAGACTAAGCACTTTTGTCCGTTTCTGCTGATAGTTCGTGGGCGAGGTTTTCGGACTGTACGAAAATTGGACGACTTTACGTCCATGAACGTTTTTTCTCTTTTTATTAATGCAATTTGAATCTCAAGAAAGAGATGATTTTACAGTACTTGTACAGACATTTCAATACATTACGACACTTTGTATAATACAATACAAATTATAAACAATCGTAGACCACTACACGCCAAGTTTAAACGTGTATTCTTTTCTGTTTAGCTCGGGATTTCTAACCGTTAAATCTTTGCATTCCTTTGTCGAGCGTGACTCGACATCGAAGAAAGAAAAATGTCAATGAAACGTGTTTTTATATGTATTTGGTTCTCCCTTTATTTATTTGATTTCTTAGTTTTAAGTTCCACAAATATAAATTACAACAAAGTTTGAGAGATATATTTAATGTAATTAGTAAACTAGATTGTTTGAAATAAGTAGCAGCCACGGAACTGTCCTTTGAAGTCGATTTCAAATGAAACACTTAAAATAGTAGGGACTTGTTGGCAATACAATTGAAAAATGCAGAATATTTCCATTCTGCATGAAGATCAAGTCGAATTGAGCTTTATGCCATTTCACCTATTAAGAATATTTAAAATTGATTATTTTAGACACCCATGACCGGTGTCATATTACTGCGAGGGAAACATAAGATTCAATGGGGGGGGGGGGGGCTATATGGCACAAGCTACAACAATAAAAGCAAATAAATAAGAATGTTAATGAATTTAAAAATAAAAATAACATGCTTGAATGACGGTGTATGATATTACGAGAACTACAAGAAATTAAACTGTAGTAAGAAATTGAGGAAGGAATTTGCTCTTTCAGGGGGGGGGGGGGAAGGTAGCCCCTAAGCGACAAAAGTATAAATCAGCCACTGTTGTGAACAAACTTGATAAAATTAAATAGAAGGATTGACAGAATTTAAGAATGTCGATGTATTTTTTGCAGTCCATTAAAATTATTAGAGGAAGAAGTTTGATTTTGAATGAACATTCCCAATCTAGTTGTAAATAGATAATAAATAAGAATGGTTCACGTGATTTAATTGCGTTCATACTAAAATAATAAAATGAATGGAGAATGATTTATAAAACAAATTAGCGTTGTTACTTCCCAGACCTTAAACATCGATGAAATACAATTTCATACGTAGATATTTACTTAACAAACTTATCATGTATGATAATCTTACGATGATAAGATCTAATGTACCGCGTAGTATCGGAAATTGATAAAGAACATTTCAGCACTTCGAACAGAAGTAATTTCCTATCGGATTGCACTATAATACTACGAATTGTAACGACAACTAATGTTTGTTTTATTAATTATGCAACAGTCTGGCAATACCCCGGTCAGTAGTATGCTAATTAACAAATTCAACGAAGTTGATAATCGATCGAGTATTTTACAAAAAAAAGTAGAAAGTGACTTTCTTTGTTGATTTTCATCGATTAATGTAGTTTTCTCTTAGAAAGTCGAAGCATCCAATAAGACTCATTTTTATAATGGTAAATAGTTCGTATGCTGTGAACGTTAGGTATTGCTAGAATCTTTATCTTGAAGAATATGATAATGAAGACATAGTTGAGCGACCTTCGAGTAAAAAGAAATACAAGTTTCACAAGAGAGTGTCTTTTTACTATTTTTTCTAGTATAAGAAAAATCATTCTATTGTTTGTATCTCGCGTTAGACTCTAAACGAGATGCGAATATTGACAGAAAACTGTAATAACCCGGTGAATGAATTAAAGAACAATATAAATAAATACAAGTTGGAGCTATAAACGAACATTTTATGAAAAGTACTATCTTCGACTCGCGAAACAATCGATCCTGCGATGCGATTTCGCATTTACAATGTATTTACATAATATTTTCGTTTTTGCTTCTGTCCTAAGAATTCACTGACGCAATTTCGTTGGAAAATCCTGCCGTGTATGTATATTTATACCTGATGGAGCTCGGCAAAAATGTTGATACTAAAAATATGGTATCGTTTCTCATTCGATCGTGTTGGATTTTGAACAGGATTCCAAAGAAATTGCATTCTCCGGTGAAAGTGCAGCGAACACTTTCGTTGACACGTTTCCTTGTATTCTTCGAAACGCATTGACTCTAACTGAAATCTGATTAATAAAGCGACTTAGGAACGCCTTCTGTTGACTAAGTAGATTAGTCATCCGCGAAGCTGTGATTATGTATGCGAAGACGAATCTCTACAATTTCCATAAGACCACTTTCTCGCATGTTCAAGGAAACTGGATATTTATGCGGCGGCGATTATTATAATTCTAATCGGTCCGGACCGAAACAAACTGTAAATCAAATTCCACAAAGATCAGCTTCGATAATATAAAGATATTATCCATAATAAGATAAACACATTGAACACCGCGGTCGAGTCATCGCTGTATTTGATGACTAATTCCATTGCATGTTCGTTCACGTTCAACATTCTTTGCGTTCTACTATTGATACGAATTAAGATTTCCTATTGTGGCGATCTAAAAGGGGATTTACCGATTTGCATTTGCAACTTTTTTACGTGGGCTTATATGGAAAATTTAGAAATCACGTTTCATAGATCTGTATCAATTACACATATTCTGAAAATTTTAGCAAAATTGGTAGACGTTGCAATCAGCTACAATCGTTTAACACTAAACCTATCGACAATCAAAAGTGACTACTATGTATGGTATTATAAAAATAATAAAATTAAATTTATTTATATTTTATACTGGAGTCAAAAAAATGTATTCAATCAATTACCATGAAAACACCTTTGCAATCTCAATAATTGTAAAATAAAAAATCTAAAATGGGTCATTTGGCCCCTCGTGGTAGGTTTAGTGTTGAAGATGGTAAAAATTGCAGGTTTTCACGATTTTCACTTAATTTCGTAAACTTAATTTCGCTTCCCATAATCACTCTGTATATTAAATAGTACTATTTTTCCTGAGGTTCATGTTGAAGACATTTTTGATCGGTAATAAATAAGCAAAGGTCAGTGGCACACGCACACATTTTTATTACCTTGTTCTGTTACCGTCGCTGTAACCGACGTTCAAACATGCAGATTATGATAGTCGGCCTACTCTAACCATTGTCACTATTGTAGCAAAGTGAAATTCACAGAAGCAATTGTGTTGTAACGGTAATAAACGTCTTTATTTTGTCTTGTCATTGAACCGAGGAAAAATGAATCACTTCCCGTTCGTGGAGAAACAAAGGAACGTGTAATAGACAGTTTGAACGCGGTGTTGCACGAAATGATCGGAAAGTGGAGCCAATCTTGTTATTTAATGATTCTTTCCCAATGCGCTGCGGCGTAACAGTTATGGAAATTATGAAAATCCGCGACGCACGATTTCAATAAAAATCTTCTCTGCTTATAATATTATATTTCTCTTAAAAAATTATCTGCCCCCCCAAAATTATCTCATCGGCGCTTTATTAAAATTTCATTGAGTAACTTTCGAAGATATTATTTTATTGTAATATCAAAACTGAAAATAAATAGTGAAAATAAATTGAAAACCCATATTTTTTCATTGTGGTCATTTGATCCGAAAATGAGATTTTCAGCTATCTCTCATTTTTATAAAATAAACCTCTTCTCTTTAAAATTCTTTTGTTTTCTTTAAGATTATAACATCACGATTTTTCAACTAGTTTAAAAATAAAATGCTTCGAAGTGCAAAGTATTTCTTAACACTGTACCTACCGACAGCCTATTAATAGGATTTTCAATAATTCTGCTGTACCAAAAGAAAGCATAGACATTTTCTTTTACATTACAATCTTAAACGAAACTATTGGATGACGTTATTGAGGGTGACTTGTTAGTTCACAATGAAAATTGCCGTTGCTATTGAAGGTTCCATTAAAATCGTTTAGCCATGTGCCATAGATTAAGCATGGGCAAAAATTAGATTCTATTTGAGAATGAGAACTTTTTGGGTGCGAAGCATAATTTTGTAAAATTTCTCATTTGAAAAACGATCGAGTTGAATGTGCTATGTACGTCTGTTTACCATTGGCCGTTCGTACTTGAAACAGACGGACGATAACACAGTGTAAATTATAGCCTGCTATCCATCGGCGATATTGTCTTGCCTGTGAGTTCACAAAGTCTAATATGCAATACATATGGTCAACGTTTATGATAAACATTAACGCTGCTTTTATCTAATCAGTAACAGATAGGCTATAACTGCAGGTAAATTATTATCGTTATATTATACGTGGTCAAGGTAGTTGATTCACTCGTACAGCTATCTCATTAACACTCTATCGACTATGTTTTGGCTTAATGAGAATTGCAATTAGAGCATATAAAGAAACACTTAACGCATTGGAAACTAATATTAACACGATAGAAACAACCAGGTCACTGGTCAAATTAATTCGAACTGATACAATTAGCGTATTTAAATTCGCGTTTAATAGTCCGTAAGTGATCATAGGAAGTCCGCTTGTAATTGCAATTATGCAGAGAATAAGCGATAGAGTGCATTACATGTGCGGAATTAACATTGCGAATCGTTTAGATCCAGATTACACGGAGGAGACAATTAACAACTACAATTACAATTAATTAATTGCTTTAATAAATTGTTGGTTGATGTTCTCCCATGGGTATTACACGTGTTATTCAATTAATTCGTTTCTTACGAACGTGCTCAGTCATAATCCGGATGAAGTTATCATCATGTTTCCTGATGATTGGACTACGGATATGTACTTTCATTTTAAAAATTGATTAATCAGAAAATGGCTACTTTTAAATAATTATTTGACGTACATCTTTGCAATAACTAAAATTTTGAATTTCTTAACGATTAATTTACATTTGATTTGATATTTTTTACAAGAACTTACTTAAAAGTGTTTTATTAGTAAACGGTTGAAATTGTGATTTACAAAACCTGTATACATATTTACATTGAAGTTCGGACAGGTATTATAAAATACTAAACTTTCGGTGCTTCAAATGCCATAATTGCAATGTAATGGCAACTCTTTATCTAGTGCAGATAGCAATGAAGCACAAAAAGTCACATAAATCCAATTATGATTTCTGTGTCGCAGATCTGCAATGCATTCTCCATTCGATACCTTGCGGACTATTGACCGTAGAAGTATGTTGCCCTCAAATACAGGGTAGTTACCATTTGTATAATGCGATACCCAGCTCACTATAAAAATATGAATTTGTTTAAAAATCCGCCTGTCCAAACGGTCGCTGACAATAAATATCTAAATCTCTCATAGAACGACAAAACTTACGCAATGTGTATAATAGATGTAACATAAAGCTTTCGAAACGGTATCGCATTGTCATTCGGAAATGTCGACCGATTGTTCGTGGTCCAACCACAGACTGTGGTTTCCGATATTGACTTCGGTAAAAGTCAAATTGGTGTTGGTGTTGTGACACTGTCGACGCATCATAGATCGGAATGTTGTAGCACTGCGATTCTTAGCTAAGTACCAACAGTGACAAACGGGGTGACATTCAATGTCACGGCAATAAAACTGGTAACATTTAGTCAGTCGGCCGATAAAGATCTTGCAGGACTGTGTATGTGACAATCACTGACAGTCCCAACGATAAAAGAGGAACGTGGCACGATTTGCTTATTGACAATAGAAGACGTTTAGAATGCGATGTGGCTTGGAGATTGTGCGACAATTCAATTAGCTTATTAAATGTGCCCATAATTATGAACGTGGTGTAATTGATATATTTCTGGTTTCGAGATATTTCAAGGAATAGGATATTAACACTGAATCAATTCCATATAATGTTGAAATAACAAGCACTGTTGAACGGTTTAGTTTTGACAATATCGTAGAAATTACGTTAATTAAATATAATGATTGAAAGTTGAATTTGAATTTACATTTAAATATGTGCCCCTATAGAAACATAGCAAAACAAATTATTTATTGAACTTAATCGAATATCGCGATCAACGCGCTTATCGTTAACGCGGAAATCGTGGCAAAAAAACACCCTGTACATCGTATACAGTCTCATTATGTACACACAGGTGTTAGTCACGATATAATGTTCCTGTCGACAAACGGTTCGAGTACCGTTTCTTACAATCCTGATATTAACTATCGTGCAGACGAGCCAAGTTCGCTGCTTAACAATGATTACAGTCTTTAATAGGATGATGTAAATGGATCTACGCCCACGTCGTGGCTTCGTCGTCGGAATTCTTAACGACAACGGCTAAAAAGCTTCGGGGCAATCATAACGCAGGATGTACATACGTGTAATGCATCATGGTCAATAGCGGCAATCATTTCTCTCAAGGCACCTTCCTTCCAGTTCGGTTTATTGAGCTCAAGGCAGCAACGCAAAGGCGCGGCGCGGCGCGGAGGGATCGATGCAAATTCGGTCTCAAAGAACGCACGAACGCTGACACGGCTCAGGAACAATTTTCTCCCGAGGTTTCTAGACAAGAACCAAGTATAACACCCGTTATGGAATCGTAATTCACTCGTTCCTTTTTCTTCTTACTTTCACTCCGTGCCCGCGAAATTTTGCTGGAACGTCCTCGAATCTCTTCGAACGTCATCGTAAAATACTATTTATTTGAAAGTATGCGCACGACTTCAAAAATATAATATTTTAATTGATGCAGTGGTTTTTGGAAAGATAGTACATTCTGTTTTAAGAATATTGAGAATATTCCAAAATCTCAAAAATTGCAATCCGTATGATCCCATCGATATTAAAAGAATTCTCATCTTTGCCTAATTTTCAATTTCTATAGACAAATTTAAAGAAAGTGGTGCCGAATAAAATCCTATTTTTAAAATAGGAATATATAATATTTAATGTTTAGAATAGGATAGCAAAATTAAAATTTTCTACCTGAATTTTCACCCTTCAAATGTGTGTTTAATCGTGATCCTTATATTGATCTTAAAAATACTGATTACCCCGTGATGATACTAATCTGATGATCATTTTTATTTCAGGTGTACCATTGGCAGAGTCAAAATGTCAAAGTTTCCGGCGTGGACGACATGGTTCTACTTCCGAAAATATCGGAGGAAGCCATAATCGATAACCTTCGGAAGAGATACATGGACGACTACATATTCGTATCCTTTTCAAACGAATGCGACCTTGATCTCAAAAATACAGGAATCCCTCGAACTATGCTACACAGTACCGAAGCACTTTTCAATTTACATTTCAAATGCATCTCTCGAAGATATAAAAATCAAATGTTTGCATAAATCATCGAGCCTATCTTCATTTTCACGACCACTGATCTGAATTCGTTATCTTAAAAGGTTTCTTCACGTCGACCCTCGAACATTCGTAAGACATCGCGACATTAGATGGCATCGATTAGGCACACAGAAACTTATTCTTTCATTAATGTACGTTGAACTGTATTTCACATTATAATTTTTCTTAACGAGCAACAGACATGTATCGGTCCCGTATTAGTGTCAATTAATCCTTTCAAGCAGATGCCTTATTTTGGAGAGAGGGAAATAGAAATTTACCAAGGCGCGGTAAGTTCAAACAAATCACATAAAAAAAACTGTTTAATTTACGTATACAAAAACTGTTTAAAAAGACTGTACATATACTGTCACAAGAGATACATATATGTATGTATACAGTACTTTTGAACAATTTTGTGATCGCGTTATACGGGAGTCTACCATAGTTGTTAGCTATTCATATTCTGTTTCTAATATAATTTTATTATATATTTCTCTTAGGCACCGTATGAAAATCCTCCTCATGTATACGGACTGGCTGACGAGATGTATAGGAATATGTTAATTGATAACGAAAGCCAGTGTGTTATCATCAGGTATTACATTCATTATTCTTGTTATCTCTGTATTGCTTACTCTGCGTATTAGCACGCGCTCTTCAGTACAATTTGCAACGTGTAATATGAAAATTTTATTACACGTACGAAATATAAAAACTGTTGTGCTTATCAGTGTTAATGTACATTAAATTATCAGTAGACAGCGAATCTTCATGCAAAATAAATTTTTTTTTAGCTGAATTGCAACAATCTGGAGTAAAATCAAAATTTATCTTCCTTACTAATATTTGTACTATTTCAAATTACACGTAAAATAAATTTAAAAATATTTATGTGAGTAAATATATGTTGTTTGCAGTGGAGAATCCGGTGCTGGTAAAACAGTGACTGCCAAATATATAATGTCCTACATTGCAAGGGTCAGCGGTGGTGGTGAGCGAGTTCAAAAAGTGAAAGACGTAATTTTGGAGTCTAATTCGCTGTTAGAAGCGTTTGGAAATGCGAAGACAGTGCGAAACAATAACAGTAGTAGATTCGTAAGTTGTACCTTAAATTTGTGGAAACCCGACGTCCACATATATTTACGTAATTAATAAAATGATAAGACTATCTGAAACACATTTCTTTCTTTTAGGGCAAATACGTGCAAATGCAATTTGGCCGAGGCGGTCAGCCAAGCGGAGGAAAAATTTCGAATTTTCTTTTGGAGAAGTCAAGAGTCATTTGTCATAATCATGGCGAGAGAAACTTTCATGTGTTCTATCAATTGGTCACAGGCGCGGACCAGCAAATGAAATGTAAATATCAATTATGGTAATTATTAGACAGCGAATCTTTATGCAAAATAAGTGATTTCTGAGAGAAGTCATTTATGAGCTGTTCATTCGTTGTACAATCAAAATTTCTTTTGTTTCTTGTTTACTCTTGTTTACTTTGTTTTATAGCCGAATTTGGACTGACTGGTCTCGATTACTACCAGTACCTCAACTACGGTGGAAATCACAGAGTTGAGGGTGTATCTGATGCTCGTGATTTTCAGGAAACGTTAAAAGGTATTGCTGCAATTATTACAAAGAGGCCAATTGATATAATCTAGATCTAAATCTTTGTAATAAACATTTGTATTTTAACATAATTTTTCTTTCTAGGATTAAGTGTGATGGGAATAAGTGATTCAGAAGTGAATGATATCTTCCGAATAGTTGCCGGAGTACTTTATCTAGGAAACATTGAATTCATAGAAAAGGAAAATTATTCACAGATTGCCGGAAAGCATTGTAAGTATTCTTGACTATAAAAATCCTGGACATTTTTCTGACATTCTGGTTTCATTCTTAATTATCTTCAAAAGTGAACAAATATTAAATACATTTCTCGAGAACAGCTGTGCAAAAAGTATTTCTCTCATTCTTCCATCAAAGTTTCATTCAGCGAATTCTACTTTATTCATAATTTCATGCTTCAAACAATTTATATTATCCAGAGAAAAAGACTTTGCCAATCCTTACTTCCGTGGTTTCAATCTGGAGTGTCCCGAATCCTCGTATATGCTGAAACGGTATAAAATCCGCAATCTAATCGTGTCGTTTACACATGTGTATATTTTGTTCGTTCTATTCCTTTCTCAATCGTCTTGTCCTCCTATTCTTCTCTCGGGACATGAGTAAGCCGATGAGAAACCGTGGGAGCGTGCCTCTTGACTCCACCACAATTATGAAGAAGGCCGACTCCTAGAAACTAAAATGTTCTGCACAGTCCAAGTCGAAACGCATACTATTTGCACGCCGTTGCATAATTCTCTTTTGTAACTCCCGTAGCCTTTCTCTGTAGAAAGAAAAAGTTCTTTATTAAATCTCTGTCTACCTGTTTTTAGACGTCCTTCAATTTTCATTAGAATTCGGATTAAATCGCCATCCTCCTACTGCATCGTTTTTATCTGAGACATTAAACATTAAAACATAAAATTGTATGTTTCAGTTCTCGACTTTCCAGCTTACCTATTCGAGGTCTCGACGGAGCAATTAGCCCACAAATTGACATCTCGCCAATTTGAATCGAAATGGGGAGGTCAGGCTGAAAGTGTTGACGTTACTTTAAACGTGGAACAAGCTCTTTATACTCGAGATGCGTTGGCAAAAGATATTTACGCTAGACTGTTCGATTATTTAGTTAAAGTAAGTATTACTCATCTTTCAACAATATTATACAGGCCAATCGCGAATTAATAGGTTGTTGACATATTTGAAATAAATATAAGGACATACAGTTTAGTGTTTGCAATTAAGATATAAATTACACGTATTCGTAGAGACATTTCGATTAAAATCAATTAGAAACGACGTGTACATTTTATTGTGGTATGTACTCTTTAATTATTTCTGTATCCGACAACTTATATTGTGTTACTTCGTTGCAGAAAATAAATGCAGCCATGGAAACCACTTCTGACGGCTTCGAGATAGGAATTTTGGACATTTACGGTTTCGAAATTTTCGAGAAGAACGGCTTCGAGCAATTCTGCATTAATTTTGTAAACGAAAAGTTGCAGCAAATTTTTATAGAGCTCACCTTGAAAGCTGAACAGGTAAGTCTATTCTCTAATTTTCTCAATTTTGGTTCGATAAAGAGAACTGCATCTCCAATAAAGATTACGAAATCCACTCGCATTTATTCAATTGCAATTTACATCGAAGTTGGAATAGTAAAAATGTGCTTGTTCGTTTCAAACGTTTGTACTGTTTATTATAAATTAAACGCTAGTATCTTAAAATACTTCCAACGAATCTGTAATCATCGTACAATTTAATCTTGACGATTATAAAGTGGCAATTCTGATCATAGAATTGTGGACAAACAGACTCGACTTCGATCGTATATTATTATTTAAGTTTCTTCTTTTGATAAACAGACTATAGTACATACAGGCTGTAATAACAAATATATTCGTCGAGCATCATCAAATTTTATTTGGTGTAAATTAACTAACAGCACAGTGGTGCGTGTCGTTTTCAATCTTAAAAACATCAGCTTAAAAATAAAGAAAATAAAGTGTCTATGACATATTTTCCGAAAAAGAAGTCACCTGAAACATCCCCACGATCAAAATAAGTCCACCCACCTCTATATGTTTACAAGTATGTACTGATATAAGTGGAATGGACACTTATTAAGACAATCAATGTACGTCAGGTTTTATTCCCAAAAAATATATTGTACGGGCTGTCTCATTTGAAATTAACCACTCCATTGTCTCTTCAACTGCTCGTTATAGATGACAATAATTCAAAACTTCGTTTCGAAAGAAACATCTAAAGATCACAAATCTGGTCAAGGTAGAAGTGCCTCCGAAATTTTAAAGTGATCTTTGCCTTTTCTAAAAGGAAATTATGTGTTTTTCAGATGGATGTGTAGTCCGTTTAAGGACGAATTCATTGATCTATAATGTGTTGATCTTCGAAGGTTATTTAAGGTTATACATTGCTGTCTGAAGAGTTGTTTTCGTTGAACGTTCCTGAAGTTGTTCTGTATACGAAGGAATAATCTACAGAGATAATTAGAGAGATGAATACATGGTCCACTTCAAACGGGAGACCCTGTGCAAATTTCAAAGGCCCCTGGACCTCTTCGATAGCCTTCCCGTTAGGAAACTTGCTGCGAACAGATCTCGAAGTCTCGAGGTGAATCTCAGGGGCAAAGTTCCACTTCGAGGATCGAATCCATCGATGTTCACAGCAGATAGAACCCTGTCGGATGATTCCTCGTGTCTGCTAATTCTTCGAACCTCATAGAACTGAGGTTAATCCTGAAGTATCCTCGTGGTTTAAAAATCCTCCGCATCAAGCATCGGGGAAACTGTATCCTGGCAATATGTCCGTTCTCCTCAACGCGTATCTCTGAACTGGCGTGGTCTGGGTCATCAGACTTCTGCTCGGTACCTTCGATGGTGGTGCAGGTATCTGCTTCGGCAACTCGCTGGAAGTCACCATGGAATTCTCCGTGGTGGAATCATCAGCCCCATAAACCGAAGCTAGTCTGCTCAGCTTCTTCTTCTCCGTGGTCCTCGAGAGATTCTTTCGACTGACATGATCCAAAACGATTCTACGATCGAATTTCTTAGGCGATCGACTCTTCTTGTTATTGTGAGGTCTCCAATCGACCACCTGTCTCTGAAGGTATGGCGTCACTCGCAGAAATTCCATGGATTCGTCACCGGATGTCGTTCTCGTGGTAGGATCCTTTCGGAACGTACCACTGTGGCCTCTCACGTTCACGTACACTTTCGGCCTATTGTTCTTCAGGTAGTACAACTTCTCGTTGTAGTTCTGCAGCTTTGGTGGCTCCATTAGAACGTGTTTGTCCTCGTCGAACATTTTCAGCTTGAAACTAGGCGACAAACCGAAGTCGCGAACGCCGAAGATAGAGTGAGGTATCACTTCGGGGTTAGGGTAACTGTCGTTGCGCACCTGCTCTGCCGGCTTCAGCATCGCGTGCACGATATTCTGCAGGTTCGACGGGTCCAGGTCGTCTCTGCTTTGCAGCTCGATCTCGAGGAAACTGGAACGAAGGTTCGTTGTTGGTGATACGATCAAGATTTTGTGCATTGTATAGTTTGCACTCCGAACTCACCCTTGTGCGAGTGGATACACCCTTTTGCAAATCAATTTCACCCATTAAGAATATTTACAATTAATAGACTGTGGATCTCTTGCATTTATAGGAAAATCGAGTAGACGAAATTCAATATTGTAGGAAAGTTTTGAAAATTGAAGATGTCAATATAGAAGGAAGAACATTTTATTTGGTTTCTATCTTGCAATCAACGCAGATAATTTTTATTTTGCATAAAGATCCGCAGTCTAATAATTAATTATTTATTACACACGAACGGTGTCATTACTGTGAAGGAAACATTTGAGAAAAGGTGAAATTGAATTGCATAAGATTGAATTTGACTTCCAAAAGGGTGAATTTTGAGTGCAAAATCTGTAGAATATTAAAAAATGAATGTATTCACAGGAAAAAATTTAAAAATTGCGCACAGACAGTTCTGCAGTGTGAAAAATTTAGGGGTCGGTTGAAAAAGAGAATATTCATGTTCAAGAAACACACACGGACCATTAGTTTCATTTTTTAGTGAATAGTAAAATAACTAAATTTTTAAATAAACGGACTGAGATTATGAATAATAATGAATACCTGTAGTCGTTAGTATTCGGTCGTTCGACATTCGAACTTTGTAGATAACTTTGAAGGGATTTTCCCTCGTAGATTTTTCTGTCGCTTAATCCTTGGTCCTGCGGTATATGATTCGGCGAAGATGGCGGCCTTGGAAGAACCATCGCCGAGAATGACGGATACGTAAGTACAAACAGTACGATCGTTGCATAATAGTTTTCGGCTGCTGACATCCTGGAAATTCATTTTAGTGCGTCAATAAAGAAGTTGAACTAAAAAGTTCTCATGAGAAAGAATTTTTATAATTTCTCTTTAAAAGTCACTCTTAAAAAGACGATTTGAACTTTTTTGAGAAGTTAGAACAATTGGTTTGTGCTGCATAACGTGAACAAATTTTTGTAAAAAATTGCAAGCTGTCGGATTTGCAGACAAAATGCTAAAAATTGTATTTCGCAACTTTTTTATGTGGGCTTCAATGGAAAATTTAGAAAACACGTTTCGTAGATCTATATCAGTTAAACATATTCGGAAAATTTCGTCAAAATTCGTCTACGTTGCTACGAGTACAAACGTTTCGCAATGCTAAAAATTGCAATAAAACTAAGAATTGTTACATCTTTCGATGTCTGTCGTTTTCTGCCGTATCAACCGATTTCGATGAAACTTTCACAATGCATATAATTGACACAGATCTACAAAACATATTTTTTAAACAGTGGTAAAATGCAACTTTTAGTATTTTCTCTACAATTCCGACGAATTATAATTTTTGTAGAAATTTCGTTTCACATCCTGTAGTAAACCAATTGCTCTACCTTCTCAAAGAAGTTCAAATCGTATAGTCCAATATTAAAAAAGTTATCGGTTCAAAGAGATTCGTCAAAGTTGTTGAAACATGAATTTTAATGTGACAAAATCGTGCGAGTCCGAAATAATGTATTATATTGTCCGCCACATATTTGCGTGTCATTAATGAATTCGTTCTAAAACCGGTACCGGAATTGCATGTCAAGTTTCGTCATCGAGGACAATATGGCGCAGAGAATCGAAATCTCCGGTCCTGTTTCGCGGAAACGAATAATTTTTTTCCGGTCCGACAAAAATGCAAGGTGTAGACAACGGGCTCGAAAGAAATATTGTGTTCCTTTCACAAAAGGAAGTGAGCGAGCAATGTAAAAACAGGATAAATTCAACGTCCCTGGTCAGCCACATAGAACAGCATGTAACGAGCGCGTTATAATAAACGCAGTGAAAGTTTTGCTTGCTCGCACGACCAGCCTGAAGGAACAAAATGATACAATTTCTCTTGTTTCACTTATATAAGCCGCAACGGCGAATTAGTATGCATACCTCTTATGATCGGAGGAGGCAACGTGACTAATAACAATTAACTATAATTACAAACGAATGCGATGAAACTATCAGCCGTCGTTTTAGGTACCTTTTACAACATCGGCTCGCGATTACGTAGTCCTCGACTGTGTTGCGAAGCTTCGATCATAATATTCGATGAATAGCAAACGCTCCGCGAGGTTTTACTAGGTTATTATTCTGTAAAAGTGTTTCTGAAATTTCTGCCATTCATTTTCAATTTCGTTTGACACGCAACTCTTTGGAATTACTCTTATTACTAGGCAGAAATGAAAAGGTGTAAATTAAAATAGTAGATACATTAGAAGAATTTTAAAATACTCTTATTGTTTTCGATCATTTAAACGTATTAAGAAAGAAAACAAATTTCTATTTCTTTCCAGATTGTTGCAATTCACGTAGAAAATTTTTATTTTGACAAACTTTTCAAACGTTTGTGAACTCAATTTGTGCAAATATGAACCGAATAGACAATTGTTGTAACCAATTTTCTTTCCGATATTCTATGTAATATGCAGTCGAAGCAATTACGAGGAAATAGATGCAAGTTACGAAGACAAAAGGCAGTAATATAAACAGTCAATTAGTTGCTTGCTTATTACTGCGTTCTAGTTCTCTTGAAAAAGGATACTGCGCATTTTATGCGTTTCATGGTAATCTGGAATAGGTAAAGTTTCATTTAAACATTGAAGTTAGTTTTTGAAGTTAGTCTTTGAAGTTACAATCTAAATTGTGATGTGAATTTTCGAACTGCAAAGAAATAAAATCGAGTTGAATGGTGATTCAAGAGAAATTGATCTATTCGAGATACTAATCTTTTCGGTTTGCACAGTCGCAGAAGAAAGAGTCGACTGATCGGTAAAATATCCCGGTGTAATTTCCGTAATTACGGGTCGCCGTTCAACCCCGCAAAACTAACGGAAAGGTCCTCCTTTCCAAAGAGATCTATGGTCTGGAGTCCCAGTAGGTGTGGTTCACTCAATGTAGGTTCGCGTTGTAACGGAAACAGGTTCTCTTAAAAAGTGCAAGTGCATTCGTTGCCCTGGTGAACGTACTCGACTACACTCGGTGAACGTAAGAGTCCACGTGGAGTCGGTTTGTCAAGTGGGTTTGGTTTCTAGTGACTGTAACGCACGGATTTGTCCGCTATCGAGTTTCGCATACGATACCGAGCGAAGCCTTGCTTTTCAATTCTTTTCAACGGATCCTTTCGTAACAGACACAATGGTAATAACCAGACCAAGGATCGCTGTGCGAATTCCCATCCGCGCGAACCGTTTCGCAAAAATGGCAATAAAAAAAGCATTTTTACGGTCTTTAAAAAGAATCTTCTTACACCTTTTAAAGCGAAGGATCTTCTTTAGTTTTCAATTTATTCTTGAATTTCTTAAGAACTTGAAAGAATTAGTTTTTAAGACTTTGCACTCCAAATTTTCCAAATCAATTTTATCCTTTTACCAATAAAGTATAATTAAATAAGTTTTTATAAAAAAAATGTAAATGAATTGATAAGAAATTCAAAATTTTATTTATTGCAAAGATGTACATCGAATGCTTATTTAAAAGTACAGAGAAAAATTCTGAAAAATAATAAATACTGATTTTACTGGCTAAGGAAAACAAAACGCAGTAAAATCAGAAGTCATTTGGCAAAATTATATCCTGACATTGAAACAGCATTTTAGCATTAACTCATCGTTGGAAAAAGATTATTGTCTTTTCTATATTGGAAACGTAATTATCTGTGAATGATTACTTCAAGGCCTGGAAAATAATAACGCGATTATTAGGAAAGAATGCTGAACAATTATGATGATTTAAGCGTGTTTGTCCTTAGACGTGTATCTGTAGACAAAGCCTGTCAAAATGTAATACTTTTGTCAAGGAATATTTCAATTAAAATTCAATATATTGAACAGTCTATTTAGACTCTAAAAATAAACAAAAATTGTTCGAATGTTCGATGATAAATGGATACTTCTAGTAATTGTAAATCCAATTTTTTCATCCGCGAAGAAATGCATAAATTGACAGTGCACTTAATTTCCGTGAAAGTTGGAAACTCGACTGAAGTATTCTTTGCGGTTAGGCGATAATCAAAACATCGCGGTTCTCATTATTCGGTTCTTTTCATCTTTCGCAAATGGCGTACCGATTTATTCGTTCTCAAGCGAAAATTCTCAAGCCGATTGAATCTATTATCCATAAACTATTACCTGGCTTATCATTAGACAGCATTGAATTAATGTTTTATCGAGGACATAGTTTTCTATTTTGTATCCTTGGTTTTTACTTAGAACGTATTTTAAAATTAAAATTTGTAAAGTTGACGATTTAAGAATCTGAAGAGTAAGTTGCAACTTTCTTGCAATGTAAGCTAATTGCAACAGGTACACTAACAGGTATTTAAAGGAAAGTTCATTTGTATTGATTTCACTTGTAATTAACTTCTACAGGACTCGAATAGCATCGAACCTTGAAAACAGAACTATTTTCTCCTCCTGAGTATATCCTTTTTGTATACATAATTTGTTGCTGCTAAATATGCATAAGTAAACAAGTTTTACGCTCTTGTTATAGCGTTGGCAAATAACTTATTATAAAAATACAAATTTAACGATCTCGTGGACTTTTGCATAAATTCAATATGCAAATAAAAATATGACAAAATTTAGTACGATTTTAATTCATTTATAGAAGATAAGATTTCATTTGATTCGAGTTTCTTAAAATTTGTCTACAAAAATTGCAAATTGCAGAAACATCCGCAATCTAATCGGAAGTTTCTTTTTCAACAGGAACAAGTAAATATTGTTGAACTTTTTATTCGATACGGCTGTTGTATTGTGCTATGCGAAGCCATTTAAGTATGGCTTTATTTTCTTTTAATGTCCGTGTCCTTCCGTTTCCGTTCAGTGTGTTCTCATGTCCCGCGGCACAATTGGTCATGTAAACTACATTAGTAATCATATCCGCGCCACGTGCGAAGCAATATTTAAACAAAACGGGATTGTTTCTAAAGTTAGAAAACTGTAACGACGTTCCCCAATAAGATCTGAATTTGCTCAAGTTTTTAATTTCATTGTGATTTACTTCGGTAAGAAATATTCCCAGAAACGTTTACTATCTGACTATTATATATCAGAGATCTCTAGTAGATATTCAAATTGTTACAAAGAATCTTTAGTATTTTCTGTTAACGATATTAACAGTCACGGCCATTGTTGATGAAACAATGGAAAATTTAATGAGTCGGCACGTCGACTAATTATTTTCCGGAATAATTGAAGCGTAAACTCTCACTTTCCATTATTTTACGTTTTCTCTATCCAACACTAGTTGGTTTTCCTGTAGACACATTTAGGTTCGAGCCTCATCACTTTTTATAGTTCGAAACAGTTTTATAGTGTGCTCGTTTCACAATATACCACAGATTAAATAATAATATACCCCTTGCCGTATTTTAAAGAGTCACGCTCGCGATGAAGATTTTAAACAAAGTCTAACAAAATTTTCTTTTCTCTTCTACGACATTTTTTAGGATAAAAACGTTTTAATCGCTGTAACTGTAAAGAAAATGTTACGCGTTTCTCTGTGATTCAAAATAGCAAAAATGGTTAAAATCCTAAATTCAAAGATTTATACATTTTACAATGCCCATAGCTCTTTTACGCGTAAACCAATTTCAATGAAACTTTCTACATGTAGGTACATAACGTACTCAGATTTACAAAATGCATGTTTTCAATTTTCACTACAGGCACAGATAAGAAATTAAAAAATCGTCACCTTTGCTGTTTCCTTCGCAATTGCGACCAACAACAATTTGAAAACAAAATCATTTACATATTAGCTAGCAAACTGATCCTACTAACGTCTCAAAACAAAACTCGAGCTGTGTGGTCTAATTTCCAGAAAGTTATTCGTTCTTAAAAGGTGTACGAATACATATAAGAACACGGTCGAAACTTTGCAGTAGACTCGACGCGGAGGAGAATGAAAATTAGTGCAAAGATCCTTGATCTAGTGCGATCGGAGTGATCCTACCTGAAGCGTAAATTCGAAATAGGTTAACGCGAACACGATCCTCCCAGGTGAATTGATCTCGTGGGTGTAGGCTGCGGTCGATCGGTTGCGATTGTCTCGGATGCGAGAGATTCACGTTACTCGGTCCCAGTTTTCTCGAACAGCGGCGCTGTTTCTTTCGTGCGGGATTGGGATCGACTCGAGCCGAGAAAATCCATTTATATAACGATCAACGTCCGCTAGATCGTGCACTATCTATCGTTTGACACCCATGACAGGAGCCAACAACAGTCATGTTTCGCGCGCAAATTCACCGGTTCACTGGTCGGACGGGGATCGGTGTACACCTTGCACATACGGCGGTTCTGTTTGCACTGTGGCTAAGGCTCGACTGAAGGTAATGAAATGGTTAAGTGAAACGTTGATTCTCTCTCTCTCTCTCTCTCTCTCCCTCTCGGTCCCTTCCCCACCTTTCTTTCCACCTACCTCCCTCCGCACTTTATTCACCACTATCCGCGTAACCGGCGCAATTAGTATTGTACACTTCCTTCCGTTTCGCACCGTGAAATCTTCCGATACGATTATTCTCCTTCGGGTTTTCCGATCTTCGATCCCGCCCGCGTTCTCTGTCGGATAATATCAACTTCCATACAGTGGCTTTGCAAACGAATGTTGAACGAATATCGGACCTTTATGTTTTTTGATGAACAACTGTGAAAAGCATTGTCGAAAGCCGTCTCTTCGGAATATACAGGTTTTGCAAATTCAATCTTTTACGAGTCGAATGCTCTCTTTTGCAAATCAATTTCAACCTTTTTTAAATCAGTTTCACCCTTTTAAATTCATTATATATTCATTGCGGAAAGTACATATGTATTTATTGAAGCGTATTGAGTAACGACACCTTCCGCGTGTGTCTAAGTAAATAATTAATTTTAAATATTCTTAATGGGTGAAGTTGATTTTGGAAAAGGGCGAAATCGATTTAGAAAATGTTGAAATTTATTTGCAAAATAATTTGGAGTGCAAAACCTAAATAAAATCTGTCTATACACAACGAGATTACGTATCTTCATGCAAAATCGAAATGTTCTGCATTAACGATAGAAGTCATGAGTTAAACAGAAATGTTCTTGTTCGATAATGTTCATGGACGAAAATTCTTCCAATAGAAATTAGAAAATAAGATAAAATGCAATTTATCTTTTTTAATATATACGTTCTCGCGTATCTTACGAATTTTCCGCATGCTATGAACGCATAAAGATCCCGCGATCTATTTATCAGCTTTAATTGAACTGTGGCAAAAAAGGAAACTTCTTTAGAAATTTCGCACTTTCTTCCGTTTCGCACCATGAAATCTTTCAACACAATGAACAAAAACAAAACAAAAAAAAAAAGAAAATTTGATGAAACTTGTACGATAGCGAGGAACCGTACTAACTACTTACAATTAACGCATTTTGTGAGTATTGGGACTAGAAAGGTAACGGTTTCGTTATCCGACGAAATCTCGAGGCAGGGACGTCGTACAGTTGCAGCGTAATTGTGGAAGTTTGTTTTATTTTCGGCGACGTGGATGTCACAGGAAATCCTGCTATTCAAGGCTGAGAAAATGGGTTGAAGCGGTTCATTAAGAATTCAATCTAAAGCATTCACATATACCGGAAGACGTTGTCAAAGAAACGCGGAATACATATTAGGGTTAACTTGGATAGTAGTAAAGCCACGTTATTGCCGATACATACGTTGTTAAGAGTTTGTTCACCAAAACACGATCCTGCATTAACAATATCTACAATCGTTAACGAACATTCTTCCCGTACTTCCGCGAAGTTTTCTCTTCTCTCGAATACTAAACGAGTAGTACGAATAGTAAATGGATCGGAAAGACGTTGTCGATTTACTACACGCGAACGTGTGATTTCGTTGCAATAGGATGCAGCTGCTGCCGTTTTCGTATTAAGATGTAGATTTTTTGCGGTTCGCTTTCACAAAATGATAATTATCCAACGAAATTGGTAAAACCAGCTGTTAGCACTCTTCCTAGATAGGAAGATTGTACGAACCAGAACCGATAGATGAGCAACGTGTTATTATCTTGTTGGAATCTTGACGTTGTGTTATCAACGGAAAGTCGTTTCGCCAGGCTCTAATTAGTCAGCGAAACTTTGTTGTTGTATGCCTGTCTAACTATCATAAAAGTCCGTGTGGGAATAGCGAGCACGCTTATTTACTTGTCACTCTCGCAAGACACATCGAGATGTGCAGTATCTTTTCACGGAGCGGAGAAAAGGCGAATGTTTACACGTGTTCCGGAAATTAATGTATTTAAAAACCATTGGATGCACGAATTCATTTAATGGGGAATTTGTTGATTGTTTTGAGAATCTTCAATTTGTACAACTAATATTTGCTAGAAGAATTTGTATGCATTTGTGAGTGTGTGAATTATACATATTTATTTATTTTTAGTTCACGGTGAAAACATCAGAACGATTGACACAAGAAACGAGTGTCTGACCTCGATTTTTCGAGATTATATTTAACATTATTTCGTTCAAGTTGAAACTCGTGCATCAAAGATAGTGATCTAGTTTATCGTCTCGTCTGTTTCACAGATGACGACTGTGTCAAGGAGATCGGCTCTCCAAGAATCCCCAATTGAAACTGGATTTCCTTAATTTTGGTCTTTTTCATGCTTTACGCACAATAGAAATCCCTATTATCGTAAGATTAAGGTTACACCGAAGTGAACATTCCCGAACCGCATCGTACATTAATTCGTTACATAAAACTGTGGTAATTACGTTGTTCGAAATTATGTGAATGAAGAAGCGGCCGTACATTTCCAGCCATTAGGAAATTACGATCTGTATCTTTGTTCTTAATGTACTGCTGGAGCAGAGCGTGTTAAATCGCAACAATAAGGAGATATGCTTATTGAGAGATGATTTAATGGAGACAGATCGCCAGAAAATTTTCACCGCAGTTAACCCAGAATGCAAGCTTATCTACCGTATTATCTTTCTTCCTTAATTCTCTTGTTTCGTAACGACAGAGCCACCGTTTCCCATAGACCTTTCAGCCTTTTGACCTAATTAACTTATACGCGTAGATACAATTAAGCGTTAACCGCATAAAAGCACACGAAAGCAACGCGTACACGCCGAGCTGCAATTCGAGTAGAGACAAAAAATTCGTTTATCATGGAAATTTCGCTTAACTGCAGCGTTCGCAGTGTTCGACCTCTTGCACTCGAATGACAACTATAAAGCTATGTCCACACTGAACCGACACCGAATCTGATAAAAACATTTTCGATCCGATTGCCAATAACTGACTAATCTCTACTGATCAAGATTCGTGGTTCACCCTGTATACAGTCTTTTTAAACGAGTTTCTGGTCGCGTTATACGGGAGTCTACTGTAACATCGTATTTTCGCAAATGCAACTATAAAATTTGAGAAATATATTTTCAGAGTGCTGCGTGTACCTAACGAATAGATTGCAAATGTTTCTGCAATTTGCTATTTTTGTAGAGGAATTTTAAGAAACTCGAATCAAATGAAATCTTATTTTCCGTGGTAGCGGCCTTTGTATTTATTCGATATCTTAGCTTTCTCGAACATTTTCAAAAGCCATAATTGCGTAAAGAACCGCAGTCTGCTAACGGATTTTTTTGGAGTTAGACCGGAATGAGCCCCGAATCGAGCGACGAAGCGATGGTTTTTCAGAGTCAAAGGTTCCCGCGTTGTCGTTGGCAAAGGTTTCGTGTCGCGTTGTTGCCCAGGGCTTTCTTGCCGTGGAAACAGAGGAAACAGAGGAACCAGCGAGAAAGGCAGGTTCGTGCCATTAACGGGCCGAGATCCCGGTAAGGAGGTCGTCGGTAACGTGAAGTAGAATCGTTACCTCGGGCACGGGCTAAGACGAAAAGAATCGTACCACTTTTGCCGTCACCTCTCGATGCTCGCCGCAACTAGACCGCGCAGAAAAAAACCGCGAGAGAGCTATGGCTATGAAGACGACGAAATTGCCTGGCTCCGGAGCCGCCTTTTGTCAAGCCGCGACGCGGGTTCTCTTGATCGTCTAGCCACGATTCGGAGCGGAACCGCGGAGCTTTATCGATGTGGATCGTGAGAGATTCGAACAAAGATACTCTTCGCAGATACTACTCCGCAACAGATGTTAACAAAGCCACTCGTGCGAAAATAAATAACGCGGATCATCGGACAACAATGACGTTTTATCGCCCTTTCAAACCGTTCCGCGAAATACGCTCGCGAATTTCACATGTCGCGGGATCTGTGGCGACTAGAAACCCCCTACACGCTCGCAAACATTTTGCGACGCATTTTACACTGTTTAACTTGTTCGATTGATGTCTTTCGCTTTTATTGAGCAAATTCATGAGCGATTCGTTACGTTAGGTGCAAACAAACCCAAAGTACACGGAGCACGTAACCTGTACAAAGTAAAATTATGGGTATGCGAACGCGACAGTACAGTAAAAAAAATGTCTCGATCTAAGCTAGTTCTTCTATCCCTTCCACGAACAAATTTTTTTGACGAATAAGAACCCAGAAAAATGTTATAAAATGCTCATTAGAATTGTTCCGAATAAATTGATTTGACATACAATAAGGTGTCATTGTTTCTTTACTTCACTGTTTTCATACTGTAAAGTGTCCCGTTTGAACTGCGGCATCCAATTGTATCCTAACACATCGAACACGTCTTTCTGATAGTTACACGTATCCTACTTGTTTTACATGCGTCTTACAATTTAGTTTTATATACCCGGCACTTTTTCCGATTGCTGTATTAGATGAGACACGTTCGTTCACGCTACTTTTCCTTATCACCAGTTTATGGTAGGACTCCATTCATTCAAACCTGTCGGGGGGGCAAGATGATTTAGATAATTGGTTCGTTGAGAGTTCACCAATCCCGCCTTTCACTACTTGTTATTACCCCATTAGTAGCTGATGCTCACGTACCTGGATTTCTAGTTGCGTACATTGCACTTGGGCTTGTGATTTTCGAAAAATTAGTTAACCTTATCCTTGGGTCCTTTTGACCCGGAGCTACAAATCGAAGACAAACTTTATCCAAAAAGTAATAAGCATAGGCTTGACATAAATGGTAACGTTCGCAAAAAGTACATGTCGAAAGAAAAGGGAAATTTGGAAAACGACTTCTCACAGAGGAATTCGTTCGCGATTCTCTCCCCATACACGTACACGGCACGAATCTTCATATGGTTTTCATAGCATTGTTGCCTTTATGGAAATGAAACAGCGCGATGTACCAAGAAAACTCGTTACCGCTCTCCATTTTCGAGCCGAGCCAATCAAGCAACTGTAATTATCAAATCTCTAAAATTACTTCGGAACGCGAACACAATGGAGTCTTATGGGATTTAACGAACTGTCTATTTTCGGTAATAATGACAGACGAGTACGCAAACACCCGTACACAGTGATTCAATCCGCAGTCGTACAAGAATACGCAATAAAGATGATTGATCGTTTATGGCGTTTACGGTTCGAAGTAGAAAACAGAAGTCTCCGCGGTAGATTGTATTGTAATTGTGGATTTATCTGTCTTCAATTACGCACTGTCGTCCGAATCTAGACGCGGCTCTGTGAAACGATGGAAATGGAGATATGTTTGTTCCCGATAGAATTTTATTACAAATCATCATTTTATCACAAAAATAAATATGTCTGTTAGCAAACCCCTACTGCCATTTTCTCCGTTAAAGTGCTCAATCTTTATTTTCCTTTGTATTTTCAGTTTCTTTCAATATTTTATTATGCCACTGAATTACTTTTCATTCTACTGAAGTCTTTATTTGTTATATTATCTCAACAAGCTTCAAATTCAAGTGGCTCTCTTACTGTAAATTGAATAAAAATTTGTTCTTCTTGTTTTGTGAACATATACGATTATTTTCTCCGGTTTTTTATAGTTAAAGACTAGGTCGATACAGCAAGCGGAGAACATAAACTAAATAATGTTGTACACAACGACAAGGTAACGTCGTAAAAATTGTTCACACGGTCGTAGTTTTCAGGTTTTCGACGGTACACGCTTCTTCACACGTTTCACGAACCCGTACGCCGCGCTGAAAAGCCTTTAAGAAGCATGCTTCGTTCGTGTTTGTGTAACATCAACCGGTTTCTAAATTGTTCGAGCCACCTAAAATGGAAAGCCATTTTAAAAGTGGCTAAGCATCGCGTTAGTACGCTTTTCCTTTCTATTGCGGCGATATAGAAATTGTTTCCGCGTGAGCGATGCGCTCCCGGTGGCACGCAATTATCCATCTTTCTACAGGGTTTACATAATCGTTGCGTTACGATGCGCTAATTCGTTGAAGAGATTGTTTACACGAAAACGACGAGCCTCGTAAGACGTGAGAAACAGCTATAATATTCGTCAGCTGATATTTACATGTTTATCCGTGTAATTAATACTCGCGTGTTAATTGAACTTGACATTAGATCCGCGCTGCACAGAAGTATCTCGCTTCGTGGAAATAATAAGAATGTGTTTATCCAGATCGAAATTCTTTTTGCTGTTTTAAACGGTGACCATGTTGAATCACCATCAGATCATGTACTAAAATAAACCGCACTTTATATAAATTAATTCAAACACGTCTGTACGGTTTGAAAGGAAATCGTGAGGGCCAGAAAAATTCAACGATCCCATGAACAAACAACGGTTTTATAAACGAACTGAAATTGAACCGATCGTTCCTTGGGTGGGATAATGGATTCATTTTGTTTCTGATTTACGAAGTAGAATTTCAACGATCACTCATTAGGCAAGACGATGGGCTCTCTTTTTAAATGAATATTTACACGCACATTCTAACAAAAGAATTCGATTATGCTTTCAGGAGGAGTACGTAGCAGAAAATATAACATGGACTCCGATAGAGTACTTCAACAACGCGATTGTCGTCGAACTTCTCGAAAGCAAGCGTCCTCCAGGACTCTTCTTGGTTCTTGATGACGTCTGCGCCACTCTTCATGGCGGTAGCACCGGAGCAGACGCAGATTTGCAAAAGGTGAAGGAAGCACATTGTTCTTTGTCTTTTCCCGACAGAATTTTTCATCGTCGTTAATCTGTTACACGCGCTAGATAACTGCTAGAGAGCGATTATTTATTTATAAGTCCGTCGACCCAGGAAACGCGTGCTTCTATGGAAAAAAATTCGCACCACTTTGCCAGATTTATTTTATATTAATTCCACGTTATTACTACTAATTGGGAACAGCGAATCGCTAGAACCCGTACGCCGTATCTCATTCCCTACGGTCGTTCAATTAATGTTGCTAACGTTTACAGACACTTGCAGTGGCAGCGAACAAGCACGAACATTTTCAAACCACAAGCGATGGGTTCTCCGTGTTCCATTACGCTGGAGCGGTTTCCTATTCCGTAGACGGATTCTGCGACAAAAACCGGGATGTGCTGTTTTTGGACGTGATCGAACTGATGCAGACAAGTTCGAAGTAAGATATTCTTATCAGTCTTGCCGCTAATAAATAGTTTACGCGTATCATATCCAGAGCTCGTTAAGAAAAGAGATATTCTCGTCGCGATTCGCTCTTTTCTTCAGCTTTTTAATAATCGTACAAATTTTGGAACCCAGACATTTTCATTGGATTCAAATTCAACCTTATGCAAATCAACTTCATCTTTTTGTAAATAAATTTCACCGTTTTGCTTATACAAAATAAAAATTGTCTGCAACGATTGCAAGAAATGGAAACTAAATTGAATGTTATTTCATCCCTTAATTTTAATTAATTTTAATGGAGGGGAAATCATATATTGACACCTTCAATTTTTTAAATTTTCCAACAATTTTGCTATAAATGCATAAAGATCTGATAAATAAAATTTTGGATTTCTTAACAATTAGTTTACATTTGATTTGATTTTTTTTACAAAAACTTATTTGAATGTGCTTCATTTGTAAACGGGTGAATTTGGAGTGCGAAACCTGCATCTAGAAAAAGAATAGCTAGATATTGTCGACTGTACGATGCTGTAAATGTATTTTTACTATAACAATAACATTATAGTTCTCTGATTCGAAAACTGTATCCACAAGAGAGCCAAGTGCAGAGAACGAAGACGCTAAAATCGAGACCGACCACTGCCGGCAACAAAATTCGAAGTCAGGCTAGTCAGTTGGTCAGTCAGTTGATGAGATGCACTCCGCATTACATTCGATGCATCAAACCGAACGAAACTAAGAAGCCCAGAGACTGGGACGCAGTCAGAGTGAAGCATCAGGTACACTTTGCCAATTGGAGAATATTATATCGACCTAATCTTTAACTCTTAAGTGAACTATTGGAGCCAATGTGGCGTTGCTCAAATTTGTACAAATAATTATTTAATGCCTGACTGTGAATAATTTTATTATTTGTGGATTTGAATGAAATTTTACTATGTGTTTCTAGGTGGAATATTTAGGTTTAAAAGAGAACATCAGAGTACGCAGAGCTGGCTTTGCGTACAGGAGACCGTTTTCGAAATTTCTGCATAGATATGCAATTCTGACGAAACAAACGTGGCCACATTGGTCTGGCGACGACAAGCAAGGTGTAGAATGGATATTAGGAAGTCTTCATATCGATCGTTCGCAATATCAACTTGGAAAAACGAAGCTGTTCATCAAACTTCCCGAATGCGTGAGTATATCTATATTTTCATAGACAAAAAGAAACATAGACTTTGTCTAATTAATTAAATAGTTAAATTGAGATGTGCCCGAACGGAGGAAATATTCAACGAACTCCTAAGTTTATTGAACTCCTGCTTGATTCGTATTTCATTTTTGTACGCAGCTCTTCATGTTGGAGGAAGCAAGAGATCGGAAATACAACATGTACGCCAGAGTTATTCAGAAAGCGTTCAAAAAGTATTTCGCTTGGAAAAGGCAAGCTCAGCAGAAACAGGAAGCGGCGGACTTGCTTTTCGGTCACAAGGAACGTAGACGAGCCAGTTTGAATAGGAACTTCATGGGCGATTATATCGGATTAGAAGGCAAACCGCAGATAATGCAATTAATCGGAAGAAGAGAGAAAGTCTGTTTCGCGGAAGTGGTGAAAAAGTATGACAGGAGATTTAAGGTATTGTTTCATTGTTGAATGGTCGGGAAGATATTGTATATTTTGATTTGACACGTGTTGCAATCAAATAAATGTGAGTTACAGATGAGCAGGAGGGATCTTATTCTCACCAATAAATCTCTATACCTAATTGGCCGCGAGCGAATTAAAAAGGGCCCGGAGAAAGGAAGATTAATGGAAGTTATAAAGCGGAAGTTAGCGTTCAATCAAATTAGTCACATCTCGTTAAGTACTCTCCAGGTAAACGAATGATCACCATCGTTGTTCGTACCACTGCTCTAAACATTTATTAACATTTTAATAATGATCGCAGGACGATTTTCTTATTATTCACACGAAAGAAGATTACGCAAGTTTATTGGAATCAACGTTCAAGACAGAATTTTTGATTGCACTCAGCAAGAAATACATGGAAGAGACCGGGCACATTTTGAACAGAAAATTTAGCAATAAGTACGATTTCTGTTACAGGTTTTACACTCGAAATTCACCCTTTTGCAAATCAATTTCACCCATTGAGAATATTTAAAATTAATTATTTAATTGAATTTATTCTTTACTTTATTTGTAAAAGGTTGAAATTGATTTGCAAAAGGGTGAACTTGGAGTGCAGAACCTTTCCGCGATGCAATTTCAATGATGAATTACCTAAATTCTAAATTAACTGGACACAATCTTTTTATAGTTTAGAATTCAAAGTGAAGAAGGAAGGTTGGGGTGGTGGGGGAACGAGGCAGGTAATATTCATGCCGACTGATTATGGCAACAAGGAAGTCTTGAAACCCAGCGGGAAGACTTTGAATGTTTGGATTGGCCCAGGATTGCCCAGTACTACAAGTACGTTATTTTTGTTTGTATGCTCGTATTGATGTTCACAAATAATTGTCAGTTTCGATCGATTAATCAGTGTGCGTTTGTTAATATTTCAGAGCCAAATATTCAACGTACCAGCGTGCATCAGCATCAAAAGTATCCATCGTCGACTCCGAAAATGTCAGCGAACAGGCCAACGCGGCCAGCTCCGAGACCTGCGGATACAGAACGGATTCAGAATTTACACAAAACAGTTAGCAATGATCAGACGATAGCTTCGAAGCCATCTGTGCCGACCGAAAGACCTGCTTTGCACATACCCAGGCTCGCAAGACCAACACCAGTCACTCGTTCCTTTGTACCAACCACAGAAGTACAAAAGAAAGGCTACACAGCTAAACAACCAAATAAGATAGAAAGCAATCTGCCACTGATGGGCATGTTCACCAATCCAAAGGGAACAGCCAGAGGTAAGTTCTGTGAATGAAAAATCGTTAAAGAAGTTTATTTTAGAAAATGCTGAAAATAATGAATTAATTACAAATGAAACAGGTTACTTGAGATTTCCTCCGCCGCCATCGGAACCACCACCGCCAGGTACTCCAACGATGTCACCTGCGTTCAAACTTCCTCCGCTGAACATTGCTAGCAATGGTGCAGCATGCAACAAAGAAATGCAAACAGGGAACGAGTGGAACACCAAGTCAGTATTAAAGAAACCACCTCGTGCTGTCTCGACCACGAAACCGCCACCGCAAAAGCCAGCTGTGCCTAGCCTACCCAAAGGGGAAGCTTTGTACGATTATAATCCGCAGGATCTTGACGAATTAGAGTTGAAGGAGGGCGACATCGTCGAAATACTCAAAGAAAGTGAGTTAACGATTTAATTCTAATTATGCACGAACGATTGATACAGAACTAAAATTTTTGCATTGACGTTATAAATTAAACAATGATATGATAACGATGAATTTGATTCATTTATGGCTTCTGAAAATTTTCAAGAAATGCCAGAACAAATCCAAAGGCTACTGCCACTGAAAATAATATCTTATTTGGTTCCGCCTTCTTAAAAAGTCGTCTCGAAAAATTGCAAATTGCATAAACCTCCGCAGTCCAATAATGAATAATTATTACCTGTTTCAGATGAAGGCGGTTGGTGGCAGGGAAGATTAAAAGGAAAAACAGGACTCTTCCCAGCCAACTATATAAAAAAGCTATGAAGTATTGCATATTCAAGAACTATCGCATCCAATCAATTCTTATCAGTATACTGAAGACAATATTTCGATCACGATAGGAAGAAATCCATTTCACACGGAAGAAAGTAAAATGTTGGTAAGCATGCAGCATTAAATAATCGTTTTTAAAACTGCACTGAAAACTTTTATATGATCACCGTTTCTAAAATAATCGCTGTGCAGTTTTAAAAATCGACGATTCAAATCCGAATAGTCAATAGAAGTTACCAAACATTAATTTAAGTAGCCTTATTACCTTTTGTACTGTTGAATCTGATCGACTGTTACGCCCGTTGTGTTTTCGAATCGCGAAAGATTTTGTAAAAAGTGTTCATCGTACTCTAGACACGAGAATGTTATAACGATTAGAGAAAATGTTTATAATGTTATTTATAATTAAAGAACAAACTCGGACAACATATTGGTAAAACGCTTTTATTTAAGAATCGCTTTTTATTTAAGCTATGCTTCATCGTTTCGAATGTGTCGATGCGATCCTCAAATTATGTTATCATTAGACTGCGGATCTTTATGCAATTATGGCTTTTGAAAATTTTCAAAAAATGCTTGGATATGAAATATGACAGAATTTAGTACGATTTTAATTTATTTCAAATCTAAAAAGGCTACTACCGCGGAAAATAAGATTTTACTTGATTCGAGTTTCTTAAAATTCGGCTACAAAAATTGCAAATTGCATAAACATCTGCAGTCTAGTTATCATAAATGGATTGCAGATTTTTATGCATCATGTGCATGATCTATACTTTTTGTCACAAGTGCATGAAAAACTGCGGTGTAATCACGAAGTACCTAAGATTAACGTTAAGTTTACGAAGTATTAATTCGCGGACAGTTATATTTGTTTTCTATTTATTCAATAAACGTAAGAAGTAATACTGCCACGTTGAAGAAATGTTATACGAGACTATGTGAATGAAAGTTGCAAACATTGTAGAGAATAAGCGAATGAGAAACATAATGTAGAAGAGAAACAAGGAAGACTTGTAGGAATGGTTTGACTTACGAGAACAAATCTACTGCGATATATCTGCAAATTATATTAATCCTAGCTTTTATTTACATCATTGTCGAAAGCAGGAAAAATAGATTTCTATTGATTCCTCCATTACTCAGCATCGTCGAGCGTTACCAATAAGAAATAGTATGATATGGTCCTATTCATGATCTGAAAATACACGTTCCCAGCCATTAAATCTAAGAACGAAAATAGAAATGCAGTTTGCAGTACCTTGGCGAAGAGATCGACGGTAACCGCCATTAATTTGCACGCCCTCAGGATCACCGATTTCTGCATCAGTATCGTGAGGGTTAGTTTCCTGGTTTTAGTATTAAGATCCTCGTACCAGTTGTTGCAATAGATTTCCCGTCGGAAAATCTCGCTCTTCCCAAAGAAAAACAATTTTGAACTCGTTTTTCAAGCTCAGAGATAAAACAGGCAAGAAAAACGTATGATGAGATACCTCGCTGGTGACCACGTCGCCTGGCCAGGTGTACATGAATGTTTGAAGTATCTTCCCGGTTAGGTATAGTGTTATTGCAACTGCTTTCTCAACTGCTATTGCGGCGTTGGCCTATTACAGAGGAAACATTTCAATCTAAATTCAAATTCCAGCAACCTAATTTAAATTCAAATTCAAATTCAACTTTCAGCAACCCATTTTAAATAGAAATTCAACTCTCAACCATTACATTTAAATATAAATTCAAATTCAACTTTCAATCATTACGTGCACAATTGTACTTACCTTGGAGACCTCGAAGATCAACGCGCACATGCCCAAACAATTCGTCATCATAACGGAGAAGATGATAGGTCCATAAATCTCTTCGATGGTGTCTCGACACTTGATCAAAGTGACATGCCTGTCGATACAGCGTCGCAATACTTGTTCGTTGCTCTCCACGTTGTTCCTTTGTTTTGGGAACTCTTCAAGTTCGACGGCCATCGCCCGGAACACGGAGCTCATGCGGAACGCGCATAGAGTGAAAAACGCGTCAACCCCAGAAGTTATGATACAAAACGAGTAACAGATGCTCACCTCGAGCAGATACTGCGCCACGAAAAACGCGGTTGAGTCGATTGCCAATGGATAAACCGCTGGAAACGGTGTCGAACGATTCGCGTGCCGAATCGTGACACCTATCAGTGGTTTGGTCGAATACAGGAACGCTGTACTGACCATGCACACGTAATGGTAGTAGCCTAATCGGTAGAACGGTAACATGAACTGGAAAGCGGGCGAACTCGAGGGTTGTTGCATCGATGTCTCCTCGAACAGAGCCTTGAGTGTGTCGGTCACTTGCACTAGCTTCTCTTTGCAAATCACGAATCTGGAAGCCTGGGAAGATGACGAGTGGACTGCAGATTTGATCCATTATGAGAAAAAACGAGTTCCGGTGCTGTTTACAATGATGGAATGATAAAAGTCACACTTTCAACACCAGATCCGTGGATACAATGAAACTATCCAGGTTCCAAAATTTGTATGGTTATTGAAATTATAACGGCGCATCTATGGGGAATGTGATACAAAGCCCAATTGCAAAAGGGTGAAATTGAGTTACAAAAAGGTGAAATTGATTTGCACAAAGTTGAATTGACTTGCGAAGGGGTGAATTTGGAATGCAAAAATTAAAAAAATTAGAAAGCGACGTTACGAAAGGAATAGAGTTTGTCGATTTAAAGAGTAGAACAAAAACAAGCAAATATATCGTGCCAGTCTCTTTTAAACAAATGATATTTAAATAAAGTGCACAACTATGAAGAAAATATAATTAACAAAAAACATGTTACCAGTGCTGCGACGCGCGACGTACCCTTATGGTCATGTTGACGATACCGCTGAGAACGCTCAGGCACGCGGTGATGGCGCTGATTTCGGTGATGTGTAGCCGGAAAAAGTTGATCAAGGCGCAGAAGTCAAGACAATAGCCCAGTATCCAGAAGATCGGCAAATACTTGCTAGCGATGCTCTGTTGATACGGATACAATCCGCACATGAGAAGGCATCGTTTCACGAAGTCAGCGTACTCCTGGTACAACGGCAACTCCTTCGGCATCGTTCAACTTGTACGAACAATAAAATCGCAATCGATAAACACCCATCGGCGAACTTTTTCCAAATGGACCTAATTCCTGTTCGCGTAACCACCAGTATCTCTTCGTCAAAGTCCTTGATTATCCTTCACCCTTCAATTTCGATGAACTGCTGCAGTCTCGAATAATTCATTAGGCTCGATGCGTTCTGCTTTGCAAATTAGACGTTGCAGAACATTACTCCACATGCACACGGGAAGGTTCAACGGTTGAACGATGTGAACTTCATGGGAGTTTTATTAAATAGATGATCAGATGTGCTGCGCCCTTAACGATGCTTTGCAAATTAGACGTTGCACAGCGTTAGTGTATATCTGCATGGGACACTTGAACGGTTTAAACGATTTGAACTTGATGGTTTTTTATTTAACAATGCTTCGTAGATTAGATGTTGTACAACGTTTAGTGTAGTTACACGGGGAACGGTGAAACGATTTCAAATTCATGGAATTTATTATTCAACTAGCAGACGACACGCTCTTGACGATTCTTCGCGGTGCAAGGGAAAGTTGCGCGTTATATGCGTAGCCGAGCATGTGAGGTCGCTTCGAATGATTCTCAAGGATCGGTGAATTACTTGTGAAGCCTACAACGCAGTGTTCTAACCGTTCAGTACAGTAATGCCTCGATACGTGCGGAAACTTCGGGACTGGGAAGTTACTTATATCGTGTACATACGCTATTCTTTGATCTGTTGGTGGTGACGAAAGTAGAAAAGGATAGCCAGTGAACAGACATCAACACCAGCATTATCGGCTAGACATTTATACTAATCCAATGATGTACGTGTAGCTTTTCTAATGATTATTTATAACTGGACTGCGGATCTTTATGCAAAATAAAAAATGTTCGCATTGATTGCGGGACACAGGAGCCAAATAAGAATGGTATTATTCTTTTAATTATCCTATCGAGCTGAAACTGATCCATTGACGTCCTTAAACATTTTAACATGTCCACTGCTTTAAATTGTGCGTGCCCATTTTTGTCATAAATGCATAAAATCCGCAGTCTAAAAGTTTCACAAATTCACAACCGATAGTGTCCGCAGATCTGATCTATCTGAATTCCATCGCCATGATCGTTTTTCCTCGAAGAAAGGACATTCAACAATCTCGGACTCAACTATACCGTGAGTATCCAATTAAGTATTTTTTTGAATCATTCTCAAATGTCAGATCAGTTCAGCAAGGATAACGTTACGTCACTGGTATTATTCCCAGCTTTATTTACAACATCGTCGAGAACGAAAAACTAATGTTCTGTACCGTTCTTCTACCTACTATTCAGCATCGTCGAGTGTAACCAATAAGAAGTAGTATGATATGGTTCTATTCATAATCTGAAAGTATATTTGCAACGTTAAGTAGACGCGGAAATATAATTATAAAATTGCTTTACCTTGACAAAGAGATCCAACGACATCACTAGCAAGTTGTACGCTTTTAGGACCATCAGTCTCTGCGAGAGTATCGTGATAGAGAGCTTTGTGATTCGAATGTTCGAATGCTCGTACCAATCGTTGCAGTAAACCTCGCGACGAAAAACTTCATCCTGTCCGAAGAAAAACAGTTTGAACAATTGATTACAAGGAAATACGGTAGTGCACAGTTAAAGGGTGTACAAAAGGAAGGACGTTTAAGTCCATTGTGTTTGGTTTACGTTTTAAACACGAAACACAACAAATATGATGAACAAACCTCAGAAGTGATCATGTCTCCGGGCCAGGCGTAAGTGAGTGTCTGGATTATCTTCCCGAAAAGATAAAGACTTAAAGCAGCGGCTTTCTCGAGTGGTATATCTTCTGCCTGGCACAAAGAAAACGTTATAAAAAGTAAAAAATAGTCGACAAATATACCGTTTCCTTTTTATGTACATTGCGTACATATAAGATATCAATTTTGTTGGTGGTACTCTAACTGGAAAGCAACGATCATACGACGCAAGATATGTCGGCCATAGCGTCGCACCAGCGCCATTATGGCGCAAGGGAAGTAAAAGGAAAATATATATTTATTGCATACCCAAGTATTCCCCAATGGCTAAATATTGGCTACAATGAAATAGAATTTCATTTCAATTTCAGGGGAATTAACAACATACGTATTTAGCAGACTCTGTTCTAAGTGTTATAAAAACATCATCCTTTTGCAAATCAATTTCATCCATTAAGAATATTTAAAATTAATTATTTATTTATTTCTGCGAGAGAAACATAAGACTCTACTTTCATTTTAAAAATTGTTTAATCAGAAAATGGCTACAATCTACAATCTACACAGTTTTCATACATTACAAAGTTAACGAATTGGTAATTGCTTTCGAATAAGTATTTGATATACATCTTGATCTGTGATCAGCAGACTGCGGATCTTTATGCAAAATAAAAAAATGTTTGCATCGATTGCAGGACAAAGAAGCCAAATAAAAATTGTATTCTTCTTTTAAGTATCCTATTAAGCTGAAACTAATACATTGGATGCCCTTAAACATTTTTAACATGCCCACGGCTTTAAATTGTATGTACCCATGTTTGTTATAAATGCACAAAATCCGCAGTCTAGTGATCAGCAAAATGGTGAAGTAGTGTATTTCACTTGCAAAAGGGTGAATTTCGAGTGCAAAACCTGTATACAACCATACTCACCCGAAGGACCTCGAATATCAACGCGCACATTCCCAAACCGTTCGTCAGCGTAACCGATAGAACGACAGGCCCATAAATCTCCTGTATACCGTCCCGACACTCGATCAGAGTGGTATGTCGTTCGATACACTTCCGTAAAAGTTGTTCTCGGTTTTCCGTGTGATATTTAGGCGATTCTTTCAGTTCAATGGCCATCGCCCTGAACACGGCGCACATGCGGAACGAGCATAGGGTGAAGAACGCGTCCACCGCGGTCGTTATTATGGAAAATGATAGTGACATGGATAACTCGTAGAGATAATGCCCTGCGAAACTTGCCGTCGACACGATCGGCCATGGGTAAACCGTCGGAAACGGTGTTGAGCGATTCGCGTTCCTTATTGCAATGTCTATCAGCGGTTTGGACGTGTATAAAATCGCGGTGAAGAACATGCAGGTGAACTGGTAGCACATTAAACGATAACATGGCTGCAGATACTGGAAAACCGGTGAGCTGGAGGGTTGTTTCGACGACGTTTCCTCGAACAACGTCTCCAGGGTGTCGCCTATGTGCGCCAACTTCTCGCGACGACGAAGGAATTGCAGAATCTGAAAATGTATCAAGCGATCATGTTCGTAAATCTTTTTAATCCATTTTTAAGCCCTTTTTTACTATATTCGTTGACAGGCAGCAAGATTATTGCAAACTTTTAGGTTTTTTTATCTTCACAGATTAGTAGACAGCGGATTTTATGCATTTATGACCAAAATCTATAGATGTCATTTAAAACAGTAGAAATATTGGAAGAATTTAAAAATATTGTTATATTATTATCAACCTATTAACCCTTAGCACTCGAGTGACGCATCTGAGGCGTCACTAAAAATTGCTGTACTATCATTTAAAATATTGTTTACATTATTAGATATGACGGTATCTGACCAATTACTAAACAGTTAAGTTTTGTACGAGGTATCCCATCAATTTCATGTCTATCAAATTTAAAAAATCATACAGAATGGAAATATTGTAGGTCAGAAGAAACGTTTGATTTTCAAGTTAAAATAGCTCCGAGTGCAAAGGGTTAAATGTATTAAGGAAGAAAATCAATTTCTTCTGCGGAAGTATCGCGCCGAAAGTACAAATAATGCCGTACGTAGAAAAGGACAGCATGTAAACACGGATCGCGCTGTCCTTCCTTGCGCCCCAAAACTTTAATCGTCAAATAAACCACTAAATACAGTTGAAATGATATCGTGTTTAGTGTCATTTCAATTAGAAAAATGCCACAAATAAATTAGTGAAAGTCCCATAAAAAATTAGTAGTGGTTCACACCGATATACCCGACCCGAGATCAGATTACGCGGCATGTTTACACTGCTCGGCGACGGAAGCAGCTGGAGCTTCGTGGCCCCTGCGGCGTTGCCCCTCAGTGGAATAAGTAGCCAAGAGAGAGTGATAGTGGAGACCCTCAGGGATAGAAATCGCGACTTTACCGTAATACGAATGTGGCGAGGGCGAACGTATGTATGTACCTTTATCGCTACGTTTGTAGTAGTAGTGAGCAGGCTGAAACACGCGATGATCGCGCTGATGTTGGCGATATGAATTCGGCAAAACTTAACTAACGCATAAAAGAGAAGGCAGTACGACACTAGCACCAGGATCGACAGATACTTCACGATGCTCTGCTGATGCGGGAACAGTCCGTAAACCGTCAGAAGACGTTCCACATTATTAGTAAATCGCCGGTAATTTAACATTTCCTTTGACATCGTTGGGAACGTAGGGAAAACCCTATCGGCACCGATCAAGAACCTTCGACGATCTTCTCTAAAATGGGCCTAATGCTCGCCCGACCTTAACAGCTGGTATCCCCACTGGTCTAGGTCCGCGATTATAGATCGATCGATCATCTACCAATCTTTTCACCCTCCAATTTTCGTTGAATTGCACGAGGAAAATCAGAGACGTTGAACAATTCATCGCGCTCGATACGCTCGGCACTTTCTGAAATTAGACGTTGCACGGTAAATCGGTTCGCGAGACTTTCAAAAACCTATCGAATACCGTGCTCAGCGAAGAATCGCATACTATGGAACAGGGGATTTATGAAAATCCGTAATGTAGGAAGACATGAATAATAAACGACTCGGAATGGTCGCAGGACAGTTCGGTTCGAGAAACGACAGGTGCTACGTTATCGCACTGCTGTATCAAATTGTAAAACACGCGGAAAATATTGAAAAAAACCAGCATCGTTTTTAGAAATACATTCAACAACATGTGAACAAGACAGGTACGTCAATAATATTGTAAAATCTCCGTTTGGATGTTTTCTTACAGTGCTTTATTTGCATTTATTTATTTAATAACTACGGTGTGATACGTTCCGACACATTATACATTATTTCTTCCACGTGAAGTGATTTACAGTTAACACCATTTCTAGGAAAGAAAACCGTGTCCACCTCGAGACTAAAGCATTGGCAAGAATGTTCATTGCTTTTTTGTTGTTGTTTAGTTTAGTTACGATATATCAGAGTCGATACGTTTAGTAATCATAAATAAAAAGAAATTAAGATTACTTTAGCGCAACGCTACGAAAGCAGACAGATATGATAGCATTTTCTTTTTTTGTTTTTTTTTTACATAGAAATACGCATACAGAGTATCTCGTAATGAAAAAAGAAAGAAAAGCAACGAGAATAGTTTTTTTAACCGCCTGAGAAACCCAACTTGTATTTCGCTTAGTTAGTCGGTAAACATACTTAAATCTTAAAGTAACTCTTCGTACGTCAGTCTTTGTGATTCCAGCTCGCCGCGTACTTATATTTTTGAATTTGCAAACTTTATCGTCTTTTGAGTTTCATGATTGTTCGAATAATTTCCACGAGATACACTGCATCATTACAAGTATTGGATTGAAACGAAAGTTCATAGAGTTTTTAAATTGAAACTTAAAGATAAAATTAAGATATTTCTACATAGATTTTTTTGTTCAATAACATTTTCCATTTTGTTCTATTATATACTTTTTACCACTTTTTAGGTGACTTATCATGTTATTCGATAAACCTATCAATAAATATCTTATTTTTATTTTTGAATTTTGATTTAAAAACGCTACGAACTTTCGGTCCAACCAAATATGAAGACACGCTCGCGTGTCCAATATTCGTCGCAGATATACAGTTTTGCACTCTTACATACGAATGTATACATATATAGTGTATATATATACATAGGCACTAACATGACAAATTATTGCTAAAATTAATCGTAAAAATTCAATATCCTCATTTACAGTATTCGCGTCCCGTCGATTAACATTAAGGAAGATAATGGTAACAGAAGAAATCGAACAATTTACAATCCTATCAATTTTCAAACACGCTAAAAAAATTCACACTCCAATCTTCATCTCACGCTTACGTCTTCATCTCTCGCGGTACTATGATTAAAATCAAATGACATACCTCGTTCGTGAAGAAAACGGAAACATGATCGAATGTAGACTCTCTAAAGCTAGATTCTGTAGGAAGCGAAGGATATCTGCTTTTCAATGTCTTATCATCCGGTAAAAGTTGTACACCTCTTATACCTTTAACGATCGGTTATGGCAGTTTTTATCAATTATGATATGCCTGCACTACTTCCACTATATTACACCACCCCGAAGTTCGACTACGAAGAAGTAAATCTTCTCTCGTTATCTTTAAGTTTAAAAAATGTCTTGTATATTGCGAAAACATTTTAAAAGACGGCCTCTCCCAAGGGATCGCTCGATACGTTCCTCGGTATCTCAACATTGTATAAGTAGTTTTACAAGTGCATTTATACATCAGTTACAAGCGCGAATAAATATTCTATATTACACGAAGAAATGTGCAGACTTTAGACTTCACAGTTCGTTCCTTTTTCTTCTTGCGATACAATGTATCTACACTTTTTTACGGTTTACCTCCTTAGTCGAATACCACTTTGCTAAAGGTATCAAGTAAAACGTCTAGGATATATAAAATCATACAGTTCGTAGAGCACAGAAGATGATAAGGGACATTTCATACAGGAAAGATAATGATTAACTTAAGTATCGGTCTTCCTTAACCACCCCCACTCCGTCGAATCTTAAGACGTAGTATAAAATAATATATTAAAATATTCCTTCCCATTCCGAAACTTGTATAAACGTATCAAGTCGCTAATATTACACTTCAAAGTACTGCGACTACGACTTTGAAGCGAGCAGGCGATGCGGAGAAGTAGAAATTAAACTAAAAAGGCATGTACTAATCTTTCGATATTCGATAACTCTGAATCAGAGCTGGGCAATTGACTATTTCTATTTTTACAGGAGGCTCGCACTTTTACAACGATAATGGATTACGTAACAATGTTGTACTTAATTTCACGCTAACTATGTTGTTTAAACGAATACATTTTACCAATGACATAAGATTAAAATGAAAATATTGATTTTTAGAAATGAATCTATACAAATGTATAAAGATGTATACGTCTATTGATAACTTATGGTTGTGTGCTCACCTCCATGGTTTAGCTACAACCCACGGTGGCGGCCCACGCAAACGTGACACCGTGGGCTGCCCGCAAGGGTCATTCTTGGGCACGAACTATCATAGGACCGTACTATAGTTAAATTTGAGCAACTGCCTGTGAACAATGGGTTGCCCAACTCTGCGCTAGGTAAATTATTGTTCGAATGTCTAAATCACTTCTGCAATAATCGTCTTTTTACGAATTTTAAGAGAATCGTACGAATTATTATAAGGTAAGAAGAGAAAGAGAACAAAGGAGAGATAAGGGAGAAAAAAGGATGTACAAAGACGATTAGGCCTCCTGCATCTTGACACTAAACTGAATAATAAATAATTAATATATTATAGGAAAAATTGTATATATATGTATATCACACCTCCCTAAAATGGCAAATATTTTACAAACGGAGTAAATGAGTATAACGGTTACAAACAAATTAGTATGTTCATATGGCACAAACAAGATAACTATCCACGATTATATCGTAAATGAAAGAATGAGTACCGTATCGAATTGGATGGAGTACCGATATCGTTTTACCGAAATTTGTTTCTCTCTGTGAATGATTTTTTTCGAGTGCCTCTGATGCGTATGTATATCGATATGCGGTAAATATAAATATAATGAACAATGTGAAAGAATTGCAGAAGTAATATAGTATATATGCATATGTATATATCATAACATTCCTTCCCACATTATTTTTCTTTTATCCACAATAATGCTTTCGAGAGAGCAACGGAGAGAACCTGTTCTCCCGAATGATTCTCAAAGTTGGAAGTAATAGCGAACCGATTCCGCTATCATACTTTCTTAAAAGCATTATAGTACATATATTCTAGCACCATACTTGAATCAGAAAACTTTCAGTATTTCCCTGAAGAGGCGACACTTGAAGCGAGGGACATAATTACACCGAGTCAGTACCGTCCTCCTTCGCTATTGCTTTCCCCATGAAAGTTTTCAAACGTGCACGAATATATTTCTACAGAAGCAAAATCAATGGTTCTGTAACCGAATGTAACAATTTTTTCTTTTCATAAAATTCCTAACACTATAACAGATTTTTTACTTGCTTATAGGTTTTTTTGCTTTGACAGGGCGATTGTCAATTGAAATTTGATCCTACCATGCAAAGTAGTAGTACGGTGATGCATACTTAATAATGAATTTATATAAATATGGAACACTGATTATACAATTGGTATATAGTTCATTGTAAAAAATAAGTTCCTAAACGTTACTGTCTCTCAGATTACGAAATCCTTGGCTTTTTTTACCGTCATGAAAAATTTTCTGGTTTCTTTGGCAACTCCGCAGCAAAAGGGGCAACACCTGCAATTACTAATTCAATGTCAGAATCGATTTGTGTAAAGAAACATTTCTCTTGGTTTGTTCTTAATGAAATATGGAATTGAAATCGGCGAAGGTGTACCTGTTTGCTGTCACAACAATGGTACAATGAAGTTCTTCATTGTATCACACAATTTTTATTTCGTTGAGCTAAACCAGCTCTAGATAGATCACGCTCTATTTCGTCATCGTCCTCTATACTATAACGAAAAAACAAGAATTAAAATAAGTCGCTTCATTTCAGGTGAAAATCATTATCGATGATAGAAAAGCGAAGAACTATTTATATCCTCGAAGTAGAAGCAATCAATATTAAACTATGCATGTGTACATTGCAAAGTATAATATACTTACGCCCTTTCTTGCGTGTCCAAATGGTGGACTAATTCGTCTCTCTTGTTCACAATAGAAACTAGTTCTTCTAGAAGTAAATTTTCGCGCATTTTCTGTTCGGATGTCTTTCTGGAATCTTCTACCGCAAGTATACTTCTCAGTTCACGATTCAGAAGTTCGAATCGACGTTCCAAATCGTCTTCTTTCTCCCTGAATCATTGAAAATGATAGCATTAAATTAACACACTTTGTTGAAGAATTATTATTAAAACGGATACAAAAATAATAGCTTACAGTATGTTCAACTGCATTTGTCTTCTCAGAAGCGCATTCTTTTTATTGACAAGAGTGAACCACAGAGACATCAGTCTTTCAGTTTCTTCTTCATTGTCACTTTCCATAGCAGCTCGCAACTGTTTCTCAAGTTTTCCTGCTTGAATATCTATTTGAGTTTGTTCTCGTTCTAACGCTTCTAATTCATTTTGTATGTACGATGTCATGTCCTTTCCTAGCTGCTTAAAACATATTATGATTATTACGTTTGATTCAGAATTCTTATTGCAATAAATAAACGTGACACGTACTCCTCTTAGCGTGTATGATGTACCATCAGGACTAGTTTTGTCCGGCGAAATTCTCTCTATTATTTTCGAAAATGAGTACAAGGGGGAACCGGTCTTTTTGTCACTGTCGATTACACTCGGAGTTCCCAGGATATTTCCATTGTACTCGGACTAGAATAGTTATTTCACGTTATAAATTATACAGGGTGATCCATCTAAATGTAGCTACCTAAATACCTATGGTATCGCAAGGTGAATGCTTTGCAAATGTTACTTTTTCCAGAGTTTTCAGGGTCATCGATATTTTGTTTTGACATTAAACATTAGTTGACATTAAAATGCATTCAGAGATATTACAAAAAATAACATTTGCAAAGCATCCACCTTGTGATACCATTTACATTGCATTAAAAATATTTGTTATGTCATCTTTTATGATGATGTTTTACACTCACCTTTGTACTAAATCTGTCGCCAGGAGTAGACGGTGTAATGCTTCGTCGTGGACTATTATTTTGATCATCTATCGATCGTCTGTCGCTGTTATTGTCATCGTTTGTTTGATTTGACGAAACATTAACACCCATCTTCACCTCTGCTATTAAACGTCTTGCTCTTTCGCGTAATTGTTGTTGCCTTTCATCGTCGTTTTGACTCTAAAAATCATCAAGTATCATTTGATTTGGGTGAATGATGATATAAATGATATAAATAAATGATATAAGTGAAAGGTAAACTGATGTGTACGTTCATTCAATAGAAAAAATATAAAATTGAGGAAACGAAACCTCGATAGGACTAGCAGCGGAAGAAACAAGACCAGCTGATTTTGTCTGATTCCTGGCCTGTTCTAACAGTTGTCTTGCACGTTCTCTTAATTCATCATGCCGACTGACTAATGGCTAATATTAAAAAATGGCAAATTAGTGGCAAGCAATAAACAACTTAAAAAGTGTACAAAGACTAATTACATGTTGAGAACGCTGCTCTCTGTGAGGTGATGATACACTCTGATATTCAGTATAATCACGACTTCCTTTGTCAGTTGCATCCTATAACAAGATGCATTCACTACGTAATTATTACAATATTACTTGCTATATTAAAATTTGAGAAAGAAATGAATTATTTTATAAAAGAATAAAGATTTTACAGCACAGTTACAGCTACGAACATGTGTATTAGACAGAAGAAATACAAAACAGTTGTAGAATTAGTAAATATTATGAAAATGGTAATGTTAAAATTTAAGCATGATAGGAACGAGTTCATATATTTTATCGATATTAGTAATTTCTGTTATTTAAGACTGTTAGCACATATAATGATTTATATTCTTAATTATGTTAGTTTAATTATTATATTTCTTCCACCTACAGTTAGCGTAAACTCTAGACATATACACTGCGTGTCTCACAATGCGTCGATGCATCATGTGCACATGCAAATGAACATAACATGTAAGGGATAGTCCCGAATGTTTTAAAATTGTTCTGTCTACACTCCAAGTAAATTATTAGTAAATTTATTAATTCAGGATTATCTCTTGTCAGTAAAAATCGTCTACTTATTTTTGAGAAACTATTATAAAACATTTCTTGTCGAAAATAAAATATCTAATGACAGCAAGAATACTACTTAAATAAAAATATTTCATGTATTTGGTAAAAAAGAATTAGCATATTTCTTAAATGTGCAGTAAGTGGCATTTCATTACAGTAATATCGAAAATTGTAAGCTCGAAAGTTATGTAAAATAATTAAAATAAAATTAATTAAATGGAAATTAAGAAGTGTTAATGCAATAATATATTTTTAGGCAATCTAGATATACTGACATCTCGTACAGGCGATTGTAATTTGTTAACTGAAACTGATTGAGACCACTTCTCGTCGACTATCTGCATATTTTCCTCTTCCTCGTCCGATCCGAAAGGATCTGTTAATTGTCGACGAGTCATTAAAATAGGACGTTGCTGTACTTGTGGTACTCTCGGAGGTGATTTGTTCTGTAGTGAATTTAGTTCAACACCTTGTATTACCATTTTGTACAACAATTTTTACAGTGATACATAATAAAACAGATAAATGATTTCACAGTGATTATGCGAACATATATATATATAGCTTGCGAATGGACATTCATACATACCTTTTCTTTAGATAAATATTTTTCTTTAGTCGGTGACAACACTTTCTCTAGAATACTCTTCGAACTAGCCAATATGATATCCTTGACATCTTTTACACTAGACGGTGATTTATCCTTATTGCATTGATCGTGATCTTGATTCTCAGTATTCAAGCTCAAATGTAATCTATTCTTTAATGAATCAATATTAGCATCCTCTTTTTTGTTATCAAATGGATTCGACCTGTGAAATAAATACATTTATAATTTTACTGAATTAATCGTATGGATTACACAGTCAACGTACCGTCTGATGTTATCTATTTTATTGCTTTTAAGCTCCATTTGATCTTTCTTATGCAAATTAATTATTTCTTGACTAAATAATTGTACACTCACATCCGAATTATTGTCTGTATTAAATCTACCAATCATGTAAGAAGACTCATCTGTGGTTTTACCTATCTGATGTACCTGCAAACATGGATTAAATTTCTTAATAAAAAGAACAATGTGTGAAAGAATTAAATAAGATTAAAATAAGATATATGTAGGATTGATGAGGAAGGGATTTCAACTACTCAACGCTTTTAAATAATACTGTGCTTATTAGACGCTCGTACTCTAACACACACTGGCTCGCACTCTAACGCTCTTTTCCAAATTCTGACTCGCCCGCCGAACTTCCACGCTTTTATACTCTTTCAACCCCTTGTATCCATCTCACTTGCACCCTGTCTCTTGCATCCATAGTTTATCTTCGTGAAAACCAAACATTCTCCTATCGCTCAGTTCTAAACACTCTTCATTCACGCTCTCTTGGTCACTCGAGTTTCCTAAACATATCGGCGCCGGTCCGTCGCAACATGATCCGGTCGCCCGCACGCACACACAACGAACCATTCATCCCACATATATATACATTGTTACAGGATAACAAGTTGTACTGTTATTGATTACCTCTAACTCATGACCAGTGAAATGTGCTCTCAACTGATATAAATATGTCATCACAGCTAACTTGTCAGGTACAGTTAATATATCCATATCTGCTGGTTCTATAACTCTAGGTATACCAAGGGCTTCACCAGCGTCAAATGCTTTCTTACAGTTACCTTTTACATCGTGTGGTAATAGCGAGTCTATGTCTCTGCAATGTTTTATTTAAGAGAAACAAATGAATATAAGTCGACAATATATAAATAGAACAAATAAATAAGATATTTGACAAGCTGCCAAACTTATTAACTGTAACCTTAGTGTACCTTTGTTTTCTATAGGAAATATAGAAATGTTCGTTCACCAATTTTTAATATCAAACATATGAATATATATCTAGTCATAAAATTGAATATAACATTGCTATAACTCTACGTACATAAGATCTGGTCTAAAATGATGTATGATTGCACAAAATGCCATTCCGTTTCTCCACGATGTCGTAAGATTAGTAACTTTGACACCAGGATAATCTTTAGTTACATCCTTACACCATTCCAATAAATCCTGGCCTGGTGTAATCTCTTTTAATCTAGGAATAGTAACATCGTTCCTTGTTAGTTCTAATGGTTGTAACGGTAATCTCAGTGTAATGTGTTCAATGTTTTTACTACAAACAAATGACAAGTTTGTTAGAAACTGTATCGGAAAATGTTGATGGTATTAATATTAGTGTTAGTTGTAAAGTCCACATGATCGAAACATAGGATTTTCAACATACTCATTTTCAACGGCAACACTGTCTTTCAACGACGATTTATCTTTAAAGGAATCAACAATGCCTGTTAGACTAATATCACGAATGAAATGGTCATTATCATTTACAGGTGTAGTATTGTCCTTTGATAAACTTGCCACTGTTAAACGGACAACAATATTATTATATTAGCCTCCACATGTGCGAACATACTCTTACTACAGCCTTACCGCTTATTGGAGTGCTAGGTAATTCGCTTTCGGTAAGACTACTAGTCATTAAATCAAGTTGCGCAGAAATATCTAGAATCTCGTCAAGATTTTTTACAGATACTTCCTCGACATCCTCAGGTATATCCTCATTATCAAAATCGTCTAACGGTGCTATGTCGCTATTATTATTCACCGACATTAAACTAGCCATACTCTGCATGTCTTCGTCTCTGGAAAAAGAAATCATGATATTAGATGTAAAGTATACCTCGTCGATCCTACATCGAATTTGAAATTTTAAGATTATCTTACGTCGCTTTGCCTTCTCTCAAGAAGACACAAGATAAAGTACATTCTAACGAAGCGCTGACAATTTTCTTCGACGTTGGCTTCAAATCTAATTTAAGTTGTTGTTGACTAGATTCCAAAGTCGCGTACTTTTTCATATTAATATTCGTGGCGGCCACATGCCGCCTTTTACCGGTCGGAGAAACCTATTGCATATAATATTGAATTGTGTATTATTCAAGTACCTTGTGCATCTAAAATCCAGGGCTTGAAAACAGTTACGATATCGGTTTTGGTCCTTGAAACAGTTACGAAGGACCGTTATTCTTTTGGTCTTATATTTTCAAGCCCTGCTAAAATCTTATACAGCCCTGTCTCTTACATCCTCGATTACAAATGTCCAATCTTTATCTTCTAACTCGTGAGTTCTCGGATCTTTGAACAAAGTTACAGACACTGCATGATTGTCGGGAACAGCCCAACTAATGACACCTTTTAAAGGATCACTTAAATTTGGTTCCCAATCTAAAGGTTCCGAAGTCACTCTTCGACTACGTCTTGTCCACACAACGCTTAGTTTATTCGGTTTCCTAAATGTAGAAATTATTACAAGTGACATACGAACATAGCATATAAACTTATTTGTCGTGATACAACAAACAGAGAAGCTTGAATACTTTATTCCTGTACACCCTGTATTTGATCATATTTTATTCTGATCAAATTCGAATATGTTACAGATCTCAACATTTTAAACAACTTTTTCTTGTACATATGATACACAGTCTCTTTTGGTTTGTTAGATATTTGCAAAAATCTGTTAATTCCAGTGAATTCGGCCATTTTAAACGAATTTTGGTTAGGTCCGGATTAGGTTTGGGATGTAGAAGGGTGCAGGGGGAGGAGCTCCATCCCTACCCGCCCTAAAACACGTGTTCCGTCGATTAAAAAATGTAGGATTCGCTATAGTGAGTGTTCGTAGTTTAACCCTTTGCAAAAATAAACATTTTTTCCGACCTAGAATATTTCCATTCTAAATGATTCTTTAAATTTGGTGGATACGAAATTGATATAATACCTCATACAATACTGAAATGTTTAATAATTGATTACACACCAAGATATCCGATAATGTAAACAATATTTTAAATAATGGCACAGCAATTTTTAGTGGCGCCTCAGAGTCACTGCTCTTGATTTCGACAACAATACAACTTTACAAGAATAGCTGGATTTTTAAGAATTATTTTTTCAAACATCTAAAACAAACTAAAACAGACCGCTTATTATGTGTACAGGAAGAAATTCGACAAGTTTAACATATTAAAAATCAATAACACTTTTTGTATTATTGAATGTATGAATGTTTTAATAATTGTTTGCACTACATTGCAAATAGTAAATAGATGAGAAAGAGTGCACTGTTCGACAATAATTGACTGTCACGTAAATTAGAACATTATCTTTGAACGAAAACTTGTATGTATATAAGTGATCCGCTTATTTTATTATGACACACCTCCATTTTGTATAAAATTAAGAAGGAAAATACTGAGCGAAACACATACCATTTTGTTGTTGTTTCTAAAGTGACTTCGTGATATGACACAGTGAACTGAAACTTTGCAGCTCTCTTGTTTACACGCTGCAGTCGTTTCCAAACAGAACTCATTTTTCAGCCGTAATTTCCTCAAGAATTTGTTAAACGACGTTCAGCTTTATAATTACTTGTAGACGCATCTAATGTTATGCAACATTTTGTATAGCAATTACGCACACTAGGAGAGATCAGCTGTTTACGTCGAGGAATAATACAGATACTTCTTTTTGTCGTACACGATTTAAGAACTAGAAGTCCAAGGTCCTTCAATCATTCATGCATCTGACATTTCTGGCTGCACAATACATATAATGTAACCGAGAATATCTGTCTTTTTATAGAATCGCAGGATTTTTTTCCTATTGACAATATATCACAAGTTCCATTATCATTTTTATCGTTGCGGTGTCACCTACACAAAATACACCATCCCCGATATCACACCGAAAATATCACGGCCACGAGATCAAAAAGTTTTACAATGAACTCGGACTCGTACCGTGACGAAACCTTTTCTAGTTATTGATCTTGTATCACATGGTTGCAAGATAGGAAACTCGCTTCAAGTTATAGTCGCTGAATTCGACGAAACGGCGCATGCGAAACACCGCGCAGCGGAAACCTTAGACTATATAAATTCATAGACACGGCATGTGTATAGTATGTGCTTAGACTACATATATATACTTATAGACCCATGCAGCTTCAAATAACATGTATTGTTCTAAGATTACATCATCTACCAGATGATGGTTGTGGGTAAAGTGCTATAGCCTAAGACTTATATTACATACATAGTCAGAACACGAATGACGTCACGTAGCTATAATGTAGTCTGTCTCAGATAGTGACGTCACGATTTGGTCTGAGGTGGGGATCCTAACACACGATTCTATAATTAAAAATATGTTTGAATCTATATTGTCATTTTATTGCTTCCAAGGCATCAATATTTTTTTTGAAAGACATTACAGACTTTCAATATTATTTATATACACCAGTCATATCATAACTACATAATATCAACTAACGATCTTATTATAATAAATTGATCAATATTTATTTACAAATATATACAGTATAAATATATATACATATCAATTTTGAAAGAGGAAATTTTCAGTCAGTCTTATAATAGTTACATAATATAAATAAATATATGTCAGATAAATAAAAGTATGACATTAAGTTTATCTTTATAAAGAAGTAAAGAGACTTTACTCGCCTTAGAAAGCCTCTTTTATCGCCTTTAACGTATCGATAAAAAATTATTTGAAAACTTTCTCTTGTTAAAATTCATAGTTTTAACGCATTAGCTTTAATCGATATTAAACTAATTGAGTTGTATTAAAAAACCACAATAATCAATATACTTCAATGAATTTTCTACAAAGTTTCTAAGTATTTCATCCATCAGATTTTCTCGACAACTCTATATCGCGTATACACTGTTTCAAGGTAATATAACTGGTATTTATAATCTGTGTAAATGAAATATATATCGCAAATTGTTTTATAAAATTTAATCATCCGTTTTTATCATAGTTCTTTTATACATTTCGAGTGTCAAAACTAACAATTTAAGTAAAATGAACTGAACATTATTTGCATGTAACATTAAACTTTGCAACTTACATTTGTGTAGCAAAATGTTTTATGAAATTTAAAGAAGTTTAAAAAATGATCTAATGAAGAAATTATCGTATGCATTTTGCAATGAAAAATATTCGACAATGTAAATTTTTTAAACCAATTTTCTTAAGTATTAACATATATCAAATGTCTTATTATGTGCTAACTTTTCCTTTATAAAAATGGTGTATCTTACATACATGTATACAGATGTAAAAAAATCTTAGTTGTAAAGCTCGTTAGTCTACATATGTTTGTGTTGCACATGATAAACATTCTAATATATATATACGAACTAAATTAGGAATATTAAATAATTACAAAACATAAAGCTAGTTACACTCTTAGCAATTAAAAATATTTGTACCTGCATAAATATATATATATATATATGTATAATATACATATAATCTGCACAATTCAATGACCACTATTATCTATAAACTAGCACTAATAAAAATATGCATCGAAATAACAGTTATTTAAATTCTAACATTTACGACTACTATAAACATGTATACATCAAAATAAAGTACTAGGAATATGAGCACTTTTAAGCAGTAGAAAATATTAAAAATTATCAAATATACTACTTCTGAACTAATTTGAACAAAATATCTGTTATCATTGATAGAATAGATATAAAAATATAAAAATTTGCAACTTCTAAGCATGTACATATAATAAAATTATTCGATTAATATAAATTACATAATTCTAATGTGCCCATGATAGTCTACATGAAAATTCACTGTATTTATCAAGCGAACGCATGTACAACTGTTTTACATTTGATGTATATGAATTTCTGTCCCTAATGTTACCATCACAGTAACTATGTGTCGTAATCTTCGTCAAGATTGGCAGTATGAGCAAAATTTGATGTTGGCGGATTGCTTGCACTGACACTGGATGTGTTTGTACTCAAATTCATAGGATTCACTTCGGTATAAAAATTTGGTTGACTAATTTGAAACGATGTAGGTACGGATATCTGAAATTCTGGAACCTGAGAAACAGATGTATTCGTAACGATTTGATTCACAGCACAAGAATTATGCATTCCTGTTCCTCCGTTATCGTTTGAGTATTTCTGTTCAACTTTTACTTCAGCTGTTAAACCCATTTGTTGCTTTTGAAATCTATAAAAATACGATGATGTATTTAAAATATCAACTGACTGAATTATTTTAATTAATACTTACTCTACTTCGTAATGTCTCAACATTGGATTAGAAGCAGACGTATTTGATGTATTTGAAATGATTGGAGCAGGTGTTAACGGCGGCGTAGGTACTTCGTCGTCAGGCCCTGAAATATCTGGCAATGACTTCACTAAGTCTTTTAAAAAATCAAAGCGGCTTTCCGACAGGATGCATTGTTTCCTATAAATAAATGTAAACATATAATGTTGCAATTAAAGTTTCTTATATTGTTATACATACATGTGAGACGGGCTCAAAGTTTTAGCATTCTTGGCATTAGTAATTTGCATAGTTTTCGTAAGTAACGAATGTACAAACAACTCTAATGTTCTAGGTATATATGCATAGTTAAGGAATTTAGAACTGAAAACTAATACGCAGTGGGTGTACAAAGTATTCGTACACCTTTTAAAAACGAAGAACTTTTCCAAAATTGGACCCAACAGCATGAGTTTTTTTTTTAAAATAGCAAAACTTGTAAGAATCGCAAGGGTGCGGGATGTACCTTCTAATTTCTCGATAATGCAAAGATAAAGTATAAAGCTGTGCATGTAGCTATTTTCATAAAGCTGTGATAGCTACACGCTGCCAAATAATGCAAATTACGCCTCGTAAATGTAAAAATAGGACTTTTGAGGGCAACTGTGGCCTAGACTGATCTTTTATCTAGCACTTTTGACTACTGAAAAAGCCCATCTTTGCATTATAAAAAAATGAGAAGGCACATACTGCACCCTCGCAATCCTGAAAACGAATCTATTCCCTTAAATGACTCGCAAACCCTAAATACAAAGATTTTTACATCTTACGATACCTGTAGCTTTTTCATACATCAATCAATTTCAATGAAACTTTTTACATGTATACAACTTACTTGGATTTACAAAATACATGTTTGAAATTTTCATTACAGGCACAGATAAAAAATTTAAAAAATGTATTTACACATTAGCTAGTAACCTAATCCTTCTAACGTCTCAGAAAGGTGTATGAATACTTTGTACACCCCCTGTATACACTTCTGAAAGCATATTAATCGAAATCATCTTCTCTTAATTAATTCTAAAAGGATATAGATTATAATTGGCACCGCCTGTGCAACTTTTCCAACTTCTTCATCGGTTTGCATAATTTTCTTAATTCGTCCCTAATGAAGAAAAACAGATTTAGGTTAACCATGTACATCTAAAGGTTTTCGCATAAATACTGATTTATATTCTTTTACTCTTTCACGGTATAAAAAAGCTTGATTGTCAATTGCAGTATTGTTCTCATTAAAATCGTAATCGTGTAATGTACGTGAAATTTTTAATATTTTCGTTGAAACAATGTTTCCAAAATATACATGTTATTTTGATACTCACGGCTGGAAAACGGGCATTGTATTTTTTCTTTTTACTTGGCATTGTCACACGAATATTACTACTTCACACCGCGAATAATATATATAAATAAAATGATAAATGAAACTGCGAAAAAAACGCGTTTATGTTGTATTTGCTGCAATTTAAGTGTTCCAAAACTTGACAGACATCTGTAAACTGTATTTTCAATAATTCATAAAACAACGAACGGTTCTTAAATCGAACGATTGTTATGTGTAAAAAAGTATGATGAACTGAGTAAAGCCTGCTCGAGAAACATTTATGAAAACAATTTTTACTTTTTATTTATTATATTATCGATGGTGATGATTCCACCGATGTTCGATTTGGATTTTTCTCTTCCACTGTTCATAGGTGAAGTTGTTACATACATAGTGGCATAGTGGCAGCAATGACTAAAGATGTCTCTGATTATTATGTCGTGTTATGTGTATATATATATAGTTTAATTTCACACAATAAAATCATTTTAGGAACAGCAAACTAATCAGAAGTCAGACTTCATGACGTGACCTCTTGAAGCATCTTGAAAGAACCTTGGTGTGAACTGGTGTGAACCGTATCGTCCGTATCGTTTCTGTTTGTTTACTAATAGTATTAGTTCCTCATGAATAAATGTTATGTTTTGTAACAGTTGGTGACAGTGTTTTCAGTACATATAAAATATAAATAATGTTTCTACAAATACGGACAGAAAAAACTTATTTTATTCTTAAAACATTCGTGTAAACAGAATTGGAAGAACACCAGACACATTTTATAACCTATCGCACCGGATTTTAGTACTGTTTACGTGTACCTAATAATTTGTTTTATAATGGCGAGCACAGTTAACAACAGAATCATCGTTTTAATTGATATGGACTGTTTCTTCTGTCAAGTGGAAACAAAACTTCAGCCAGAATACGATGGGAAACCACTTGCTGTTGTACAATATAACCAGTGGCAGTCGGGAGGGTAAAATTCTATAATTATTATTTTTTTATTTTAATATATTACTATTTTATTTTAATGAAAACTGATATGGTTTTAATTAGGATAATTGCAGTTAACTACGAAGCAAGAGAATATGGTGTTACACGACACATGAGGGGTAAAGAAGCGAAGGAAAAATGTCCAGGTCTAATTTTAGCTAGTGTACCATGTCTTCGTGGAAAAGCAGATACTTCAAGGTTCGCCAAAGAATTACAAAAACTTATTATTTAAAAATCCATGTCAAATTGTAGTGCCAAGACGCAGCCACACTGTTTTCTGCAGAGTTGTGCTAAATAAGTTAAATTATAATTTAATTACTTCACGAATTCGAAAATTTGGTTGTCTCTTTCAATTAAATTACAGTGTAATTTGTAATTTTGCTTTCTTATTCGATTAAATTACAATGTAATTCGTTTTTACAAATGAAATGCAATTACAAAGTAATTATGAATTACATATAAGAAGAATAAGAGGTGGAAAAAGAAAAAGATTAGTATCGGTGATGAATAGACTGCGGATGTTTATGCAATTTTCAATTTTTGAAGAAAGCGGTATTTAAATTAGCACAACTCTGGTTTTCTGAATTTTCGCACTACCAATTGAACAGCGTTTTGAAATGGTTGAATTTTTTTAACTCTATAACTATTTAAACAGGTATAGAACCGCTGGTCGTGATGTCATCGAAGTTATGAAGAAACATTGCAGTTTAATCGAACGAGCTAGTATAGATGAAGCATATCTAGACATTACTGATACCGTCGAGCAAAGAATATCTACAAATTTTCCTACCCCAGAAGAATTAGCAATTCAACTTTCTAATACATTTGTTGTGGGATTTTCAGAAGTTGGAAAGAATGACGAGGGTAAGAGAAAGATTTACATACAGTAAAATTTATATTTAATTTAATCTTACTATTGTAATATCAGAAGAAAGAAGCAGAGGTCTAAAAAGTTGGATGACAAATATTTTTGAAGAACTTGACGACATACAAGCTCAGAAACTTGCTGTAGCTAGTGTAATAGTTGAAGATTTGAGAGCTGATATACTCGCGAAGACAGGATTTAAATGCTCTGCTGGCATAGCACAAAATAAAGTAAGATGATTCATTCATTTTCTTTATAGAATTTGGAATACATGTACTAAACATACATTGTCTTTAGATATTAGCTAAATTAGCATGCGGATTACATAAACCGAACCGCCAAACAATATTACCACCGAGTACTGTATCTACACTTTATTCTACATTGCCAGTGAAAAAAGTTAGAAATCTTGGTGGAAAATTTGGAGATGTTATCATCAAATCGCTTAATTGTAATGTTATGGGTGACTTATTGCAATACTCATTGCAATATTTACAGAAACGTTTCGACGAAAAAACAGGGTACGTTATATCGTTCTTTTTAATATTTTCAAATATATTACGAAAGTATATATTTTTGTTTAGATTGTGGTTATATAATATTACACGAGGTATAGACAACGAACCTGTTACTATGCGTCTTCTAGCAAAATCAATTGGGGCATGTAAAAAATTTCCAGGAAAACAAGCCATTACTTCGTTAGATGTTGTAAGTTAAGCGTTAAATTGTGAATAATGTATATGGAACGTAAACATATGTATACATATGGTATTTTTTACAGTTAACACATTGGGCTAATGATTTATCAGCTGAAGTATGCGAACGTCTTCAGAAAGATGAAGAAGAGAACGAGCGACGAGCGACATTGCTCACAGTATGCTATCATTATTATCAAAACAGAACTACTATATCTCAATCTCGTTCGTGCACTTTAAATTCATACAAACCAGAAAACATGGCAGCTTGTTGCGTAAATATTATAACCAAATGTACACAATGTCCGATCGCGTATTTAGGAATTTCGACTGGCAAATTTATTCAAGCTAAAGGTACCGAAAGCTTTAAGAACTTTTTTAAAGTGAAAGTCTCGGAACCTCAAGAGAAGATACGTGTGCAAACGGAGTCTGTAAAAGCGGACAACAGTCGGTCGTTAAAAAGAACCATAGAAATAGAAAATGAACGGAGTAACAAAGTAAAGAGTATTACATATAATGTTAAAACTAACGCAAAATTAAACGAACAAATTCCTAACACAAAAACAGATTCATCACCTACTTCTAGAAGATTAAATAATTTAATCAGTTCATTGAATAAAAAAAACAATAAAAGAGCTCTTCCCGAAATTACAAAAATGAATTCAGAAGCAGACAACTCTATAGATCAGAGCGAATTTAAGAAGTCTTTCTTTATGAATGTCTTTAATCCAAAAGATGATAAACAGATGATAAGCGAGTTAAACGACAAAAAGAACATCAATATTGTACATGAGAATTTAAATAGAAACTGTACGCAGGAAATTGAATTTGAAAATGATTGTAATGCTTACGAAAAAGAAGTACATGTGAACAATAAAAATTATTATGATAAGGTAGAACGTAGTAACGTAGTTGAAACGGAGCAACCTTCATCTAGCGCAGACACACGAGAGAATAATAAAGCTAATAATGTACAAAATTTTACTAAATTGCAAGAAATATTTCCTGATTTAAATGATATTGACCCTAGCATAGTTAGTTTGTTACCTATAGAGTTGCAAGAGAAAGCGAAATTATATATGAAAAAACAAACTAAAAAAGGTATTAAAGAAAGTTCAATAAAGAATTCAAAAACAAAAAGCAAGTCCAAATGTAATACGTCTAAAGCAAAAAATAACAATGCTATGTATAATTTCTTAGTAAAAAGAGATCCGTCTAGTATTATAGACGTTCCTTCAAAACAATGTTTACAGTGTTATCAAATGATTGCTCTATCGAGATACAATGAACATTGCGATTTTCATATGGCTGAAAATTTGCAAAGGGAATTAAATACTCCGATATTAGATACCGTGACACTAAAGAGAAAAGTCGATACATATGATCTAAACACGAATTGCTTGAAACGATCGAGTATAGAAACATAACTTTAAGTTATGAAGAATTTAGAAATTGTTGTATATATGTGTAATTAGAGAAAATATGACACCGACAATATTCGTACTTAAAATAAAATATATAAAAATATAATTTTCATTACTTAAAATAATTTTTTATAAATATTTTTACTGTAATTTGTATTGCAATTTCCACTGCAATGCAAATAATAAAGTATTACACACTCTGTTTTATTGTGAAATAAAGTTTTAAATCGAATCTCAACTCCACGCTTTTAATTTATTATCATTTTCACCAAATTTTTTAGTTATATAATGTTAATAATCTGTAAATTATATACACGTATAATTAATTGTTAAAAGTCGATCTGTATTCAAGCTATCCAGCTTCGCGAATTCTGATCTTACGCTTTCCTTATATACTTTCATCGAATCTTGCAATTTAGATATTGTCTCCTTCATCAAATCATTTGATACCTTGAGTATTTCGAATGCTACAACGCAAGTAGAGGAATGAGGATTTTACATAATACTTAAAATATTCATGGGTTCATACCTTGCTGTTTATTTTTCTCCTCCTTCTTGATACAGTCGATTAACTCTTGTGTCAGTCCTATTAACTTGATCCGTTCCTTTGGTAAACCATTTAACGATGATATTTTTCCAAACTTCTTTTCGTATTTTCTAATATACGCATCTAATTTAGAAACTGACACTTTATCGGATTTTCTATGCGAGCTGTTTCTCTCAAATCGTGTGTTTTTGTATGTCATAATTCTTGCTGGAAATCAGTTACTCCATTGTGCTACGAGGCACAAGATATAGATTCTCTTTTTAAATAAATGAATATTTATATTATGTGTGTCATGGCATTGAATATACAGTGTTCAATTGTATATGATCAATAGTGAATAATTTGATTTTTACTTTGTTCGACTTTGTAGAATAAACTCTTGAAATATTGATCATGTACAGTCGGACGCTCTGTGTATTGCATGTAAATACACAACAGAGATTACGTACAATATAGAAAGATATTTATTAATATAAAAATAAAAAACCATACACTTGTACGAAAGTTATCTGTTATCGAAGAGACTTCCTAGCATGTGTATATTATTAAAGTTTATTGAAATTCTATATAAAAAGTATATGATTGTAGGAATACATAATATTCACATCATACTATAGCCTTTCTTCCAGACAGTATCTTTGAGATACGCAACTATCATAGGATTGTTGAGCATCGATTCAACAATAGTTTTAAATCCTAATTGACTTGCTAACATGTATTTACATTCTATGTCTGATATTTCAGATATTAGCATTTTCATATTATCCGTCATTGTGTGCGTAATACCTTTCTCCAGCCGGTACCTGTATTAAATTCGAATTAGTTGACAATGTGTAGTATGTTCGTTAATTTATTTGAAAAGCGATCACAATACCTGCGTGCGCAATCTTGTACCAGACTGGTAGTTAATTTCTCCACAGTCATGAAATCTTTCAAATATTTTGTTTCTCCGTTCAGTATACAGTGATTGTATATTAGATTAGTCCAATCCACGGGAAAATTATACGCATGTATGACAATAAGGGCTTGAGAGAAATTTAAAGTATGACATAGTATTCTGTCAATGTCCTCAGACTTTAAATTAAGGATACAAATCACTTCTTGATTATTGGACACTGTGTTAAATAGTGAAAATTGGAAGCCAACCAATTGCGCTTGATTCGAACACCAATTGGCAAGATTTAATGTTTTCTCCTGTGTTAATATACAAACATATATGATTTGTTGATATTAAAAATTATTTTGTCTACTATTCAATGTAAATTTACCCGCAAATAGTATTGTGTGGCATAAGTGAAGTTTGAAACGGCTAGCTGTAGCTGCTGTTGAACATGATCTGTTTTAGTTAACTTTATTTCTTGTTGAGCAGAGTTCGGCAGTTTTCCTTGATCTTTTGCTGCAGATGATACTAATGCGTTGATTATATCTCTCGCTTCACTCTCCCATGTAACAGCCATTTCATGGTATAATTGGAAATGCAATGCCACAAGAGTAAAAAGATCTTTGTTTTGAGGACTTGAACGTTTTAAAAACTCCAGGAGTGCTATTTTCAAGCCGGGTACCTATAATAGATATCATAATTTATTTGATCGATCATATGTACAATAGATCATAGTATTAGCATGTTAGGGACCTTATCCAATCCTTTTCCAAGTAAACATTCGAACTGATGATTCTCCTTTAAAATGTGAAAGATGTAATTCATTTCTGTGAAACGACCAACACCTGTTACAAGTCGCACCTAAATACAAATAAAATACGTAATGCATATAATTAACATTGTATTGGGTATAATAGTACAATGACCAGATTGCGAATTTTATGCATTTACAACAATGAATAAATCAAATTCAAAATAGTGAAAACATTCCAGGAATTTAAAATACTGTTGTATTATTTTCGACTCATTAATATGATAAATGCAGGCAATGCTTTTTTTGCATAAATGTTGCAGTTTATTAACGACGTACCAATAATGTCCACAGTTTCAGATTTTGCAGAGCATTAGCAAGATTCTGGCATTTACGTAATATCGATGCTATTCCTTCCATGTTGCAAGAAGTTGTAAAGCAATCGTGAGATCGTATTAACAACTCAACGATCATCTTCAGAGTGGACACTAGAATAATACAAATTATATTTATGTATTATATGATATAATACTCTGGACTTGCAATTATGTTTTATCGTAATATCATTACGCTTTTCGCAAGGGGAATGTCCAAGCAATCTATTTGCTCTTTTTAAAAGTTGATAACCAAGAAGAGGAACATCATTGCATAATTCCATAATTACACGGAAATTCGAGTTTAAACAATACCCCCAAAGATAAATGTTACCTTCTTCGCCATCTGTAAAATTTAGAAATTCACAGTTCTACGCTTATGTTCTTGTTAGACTGCGGATCTTTATGCATTTATAGCAAAATTGAGTAGATGAAAATCATTAATAACATTCAATTTGGTTTCTATATCTTGCAATCGATACAGACAATTTTTATTTTGCGTAAAGATCCGCAGTCTAGTCCTTGTATACCTTCTATGGCGCGTCCAATATTCGCAGTAATATTTTCTGCCAGAAATGTTGCAACAGTGTCATTATTTATGTTGTACGCTGTAATTATATCAGCAAATACATCCAATTTGTTCTCAATATTACTTTCCGCAATTTCTTGTAAAAATTGAGTGGGATCATTTAACGTTAACAGGAAACCATAACTTTTCTCTAGTTGCATCGCCAGTTTATAATATAATACGATTTTTAAACATACATCTTGTCCATGCTCTAGACTTTTAAGTAATGTTTGCACGGTTGTTAAACAATCCATTTGCATATTCTGAAAATTCACATCCTTGTGCTTGCTGGTTTCAGATAAGCTCGTCGAGGTGGTCACTAGAATAAGCAAATACATTAAATCAATATCTATTAATCAATTATTATTACGATAAGAATATCAAACTTACAAGACGAAGAGGAAGAAAATCTTTGCAAACCACGATGTTTAAAGGCCCCATATTTTTGTTGTTTAGACTTATTTAGATCTTTCAAAAGGTTCTTTTGGTCAACAGTTAAATTATTTAGCGTTATTTCACCTTCTACTAAGCTCAAGCATAACATTAAAATTTCTAGATCCTACGTGTAAAACAAATAATTTTGGTATTATTAATTCAAGAATTTCTTAAATTATATAACCATTATTTAATATAACCAACCTTGTGTTTATAATTAAAAATAGTACTAATTCTTAACGCGGTATCTATTTTATTTAAATCAATTAATTTATTAATTAGTTTCTCGGCAGCACTTCTTTCGTATGGTTCATTTAAAGTATAACTGAATTCTAATTTATCCAATCCCGACAACAATTCCGTTTTTAATTTATTGAAAATACATGGTCCACTCCCTAATTGTATATTCTCGAGATCCGCTAACATACATGATTTCCACATCGCCATTTCTAATGTGTCGATATTTTGTTGTACTGTGTCAACGCTTTTTAATATTTCGAAAGCCAGACGTAATATTTCATATCTGTAAAATATATTTATTAGTTGTTCACTATGTATTGTAAAAAGTTTTAAAATGATTAAAAGAATTTGTACCTTTCTTGATGGGAAGCAACCTTTTCGGCATGTTCAATAAAAAATTCAACAGTCTTCTCATACGGGACCTTATGCTTCTCAAAATTTTGTGCACACTCAACCCAAAATTCATTTTCTACCATGCCTTTCCTTTGTATGCAATGTTCAAATTTACGTCGATACTAGAAATATTATTCTGTTAAAAGCAGGAAGTTAGTAGAAGTTAGTAGAAGTTAATATGGTACCTGGGCTAATATTATGTTTGACGAATTCAGATTCGCAGCAGTTGATAGTTCCAATGCGCTATCGTAACTTTCTGCTCGTAATAAATAGTCAATGTATCTCTGAATTTCTGGATTGAAGTCATATACATCGCCTGATATCGTACAATTCATACAGTTAAACACAATGTTTGTTTTCTGTAGAATTTTCACAATTTGTAATAAACGTTGAAAACTTGGAGTGCAGACTGTAATATACGGAAAATTAATGCTTTCTGTTGCTAGCATGTTAACATGTAGAAATTTATAGTATGTTACCTTGAGAATCTGCATAAAAATCACATTTTATCAACGTATTAAGAAATTCGATTTGTAAATGCGTGCTTCTAAGACTGCATGCAAGCGTTGCAAGAATACATTTAACAGCAACCATTGTTACCCAATCTAAATTGTTCAAATATGAGCCATCCGAACAATTCCAGTCTATAGCTTTCTGTAATTTTAATGTTTCATTCTTTTACAATAACATTCAAATGTGAAATACTTCAGTAATAATTGATACGTACATTGCTCCGAAGATTTAAGCACTGGTTCTTGAATTTTAATAAATATTGTTCAGACTCTTCGAAATCTCCGTACAGTGTACATTGTGCAAGAAATTCAAAATATGCATTAAAAGCACTTTCCTATAATATAAAATTCATTAAATATTTTGCAATCTTCTATAAATACTATGTGAAACATACATACAGGCATAAATATTTTATACGCTCTGCTGAGCGTACAAATGTATCCATGTGTCACCATTTGGTTCAATAAATTAAAAACATGATTTGCCGTCCATATTTGTTGTTCTAAACAATTTTTATATTCAGAAATAATGTTTTCATCAGCGGTTGATATTATCATCCATGTATAAGAATATGTTGCTGTTGATGATGGCTGAAACAGATTTTTAGTTTAGCACAGTACTTTATACTTTATACAGTAATGTTAATGATAGAAAATATATAATACCTCGTAACAAGTTGCTAAAACTGTGAGAAATGGTTTCAATGTCAAAAGAGATGCACTAATCAATGCACCAGGGGGATCTGGACTTTGATGACATTTTAGAATAATCAGCCACAGATCATCATCAACTGTACAAACACTATCGTTTATAGTGTATTCATATGTGCTACAAGAATCGGAAATGCTCGATGAGTCTGTGGACGCTGATGAACCAGAAGTATGGGATCCCTGTTTTCGATATGGTACATTATAATTCTTTAGAATGTTTACATATCATACGCATGTAATGTTTATTACTTACACTTTGTTTAATGCCAACTTTATGATACAGTGACTGTCTAACATCTCGTGACTTTAATTTCTCATCTGTGTGAAAAGCTGATTGTTCTTTCGTAAGTCGTGTGTTACTTAAACAAGTTAACAAGTGCTCCCTTAAAACTGTGTCCTCGAAATATTTAGAATTATCTAGCACCTGAAAAGGGAGTGTACTCTCATTCATTATATTCGTTACATTAATTAAATTTCATTACATTAAACAAAAAAGTAGTACCTGATTTGTGGGATAAGAAAAAAGTTGGCAAACTAAAAGAAACTCGAACCAGTGATTTTTACTCGCTAAAAATTTCAAGAAGGACGCGGGTAAAGAAGTACTGTGTGATCTGGCAAATCGCACAACAATATCCCATATTTTTAGCATGTTTACAAATTGCTGACTATTCTCAACTAAATCATCACAGATATCCTTTTGGAAGCTACTTTCAAAGTAGGATATCACAGCCTTCAGATCATTTTCATTTTCGTATAATATATTCTCTAACAGATTTCCTGCAAGCAGAAAAATAAGATAATAAAATTTATATAGTTTGTGCTTGTTGAAAGAAATGATTGAAATTACCAATAGGTACGTTCATTTTCTTTTGTATATAGTTCGCCGCTGTTACGTGAAGTCTCAGATTTTCGGAATTGAGACTTAACATTTCGATAAAAGAGATAGAACTGCAGACTATTTCCGGTTTTTCTAAATTCCGCAGAGCGAGAATGTGTGCGTAAAGACTTGCTTTATACTTTCTGAAATCAAACTATATTAAGTAAACACTGTTAGAAGATAAAAATATCAATTGTAACTTTACCTTCTAGAAAATACACTTTTTACTCGCTTCCCTTGGCACTGTTTTAAACTAAGAATAGCCATGCTTGGACGAGCTTCTTTTAAGTAATATTCATACGTTAATGACTCTGCGTGCCCATATTTTTTTACAAGAGCTTCATTAGAGAAGCGAGGCATTGGTTCGTTACTAAATCGCCATTTAAATAACTGCTCCACATTTAAATTCTTATAACCATCTAATAGTTCGTACATTGTTGCTTTCTTTTTTGGTTTATTCTCAATAATATATTGCAAAATTGGTATTTGCTTCAATGTATTTTGGAGGACTTCATTGGAAATATTATAATCACCTACTTGCAAATCATCTTTTCTCGTAAATATATCCTTCAGTATACTTCCTTTCATTGCAGTACAATTGCTTTGATTGTTTGCTCGATTTTCTTTTAATAAGTATACAAATATTAATAGTAAGACTATTAAATAATTCTGTTTTAAAAATTCGTTTACATCATCGGAAAGGTAATGAATCGTTTCGAAGAGGGCTTCTATTAAAGTGTTTTCAAACTGTTCTTGATCGTTACACATTCTTGTCAATACACTAAAGAGTTTTACTATCTTTTCTTCATCCTGTTCAGTGTGAATTTCATTTAAGCAACGTGCAAAGCGCAATTCTTTATCAATAGTTTCGAAAAATTCACTCTTATCGATATTGGACGTTTTACAAGACACTGCTGTGCCAAATTGTGATAACGTCATCGCGCTGCCAAAGATGCGCGCTAGCATTAATTTTATATTCTCTTTTTCTTTTTGTACAAATATTCCGTACCTAATACATTTATATAATATATTTCATTATTTGTTATATATAGTGCATTTGATTAAATTCTGATGATCTACAGAGTGTCCTATAATTAGCGTTACAGCTGGAAAAGGATGGTTTATACTAGGACTTTTAATCTTCTAATAATTTACTATGGAGGTTCAAAATTGGAGCTTTGAAACTTCGATTCTCATCACCTTCGAAGTTTCAGAAATCAAAGCTTTGAAACTTTGATTCTCATCACCTTCGAAGTTTCTGAAATCGAAACTTCGAAGCAAAATAACAGCCCTAGTTTATACCCACAAGAACAAGTAAAAAATGTAAAATTAAAATTTTACAATTGAAATTTCCTTCTTGAACAAATTGCAACGGGTCACCCTGTACACATCCACGTAATTTAGATAAAGACATACCTACACAAGTGATTCTTAACCAAATCTTTTACAAGATCACTGGCACTCGATGAATCAATGTGTTCATACATATCTGTTCCAATATTCATAGTAGCGAACAAAGACCTGTACTCTTCGGCAATATCATTCGACTGTTTCATAGAACTACCGTTATATTGAATATCTATCCAACACTTGATCATCTCAACTTTATTATCCGACAATAAATAGTCCCACAGCACAGTATTAGTTACATTCGTTAAAAGACTGTGTTCTTTTATAGAAAAATACAATTCTGTGCATAACGCTTGTTTTATACGGTCTGGTACTTTTATCATATTTTCTATACAGAGGTTCGAGCTTACTCCATCTTGTATCCTGATAAAATCACTTATTAATTTCCCATTTAATAACAACATTAGAATTAGTAGGAATAAAGGAACTTACATATGTTTCTGTTCGAACTGTTCGAGATATTTTATTATATTCCACGAATCGATATACTCAGCTTCGAAACGTGCAACGCTTATTAGATATTCTGCTAAATAGTTTCTTAAAGCTAAATCTTTACAATGTACACAGACTTTGAATATGTATTCCACTGGATCCTTTTTCTACAATAAGGAAAGATATGTTAATGTTGACAATAATAGACATTGTAAATTTGTAATTTGGTTTTAAAATACCATATTTTGTAATATATGAGAAGCTCTATAAATTTGATGTTTCTGTAAGAGTTCCGTAATCCATATTTCCACTTCTTTATTAAAATAACGTTGAGCATCTTCAATGGAACATATTTGTCTAAAAGCTATACACTTGTGAGCAAGATTGATATGAGTGCCTTTCGCAGATGATTCTCTGACTAACTCTTTGTCTCCCAATGTACGCCAACCGGTCCAAATTGCTGCTGGTTCTCCAGTCAAACATTCGACTGGGATGCCTCCCACAACTGTTTTCTCACCCATTTTATTGGACTTTTCTTAAAACAAGGTACAATATATAATTAATTTACAATAAATATATAAATAATTATATAGAGAAAAGAAACGAACGCATAAATAATAGTTTATAGAAATCACAATTTGTACTTACCGTATTTATATTCTTACATCTCGTTTCTTAATTCAATTATTTTTCATGTATCGCGCTACATACATTATAACATTACTTTGTAGTTTTTAAAAAATTAAATCGAGAAATTTTACATCCAACACAGTACGCAGCAGTATTTACGACGCATAAAAATGCAAGTTTGAAGTGTTTCATACTAATGAGATACACATTTTATCTTTTGATGTCTCGTTACTGATTCAATTGATTCAAATGCGCTCGAACGTCAGGTTAACGTCAAGTTTAAATAATGGTCATGATTGGTCATTGTTCCTTTCTTGCTATTTCCAGAGTCTCTGTTGTTTATTAGAGAATTTGTGAGGCGTACAAAATATTTTCAAAAATGTTAAAAAATTGCGATGTAAACTTTGTTCGAACAGAGAGTATATCTCTGGTTCGAATAGCATCAAATTGTTCGTGTCTGTGGAGAACTAATGGTACCAAATTGGTAGGAGTAGTGGTGAACTATCGAGGTATCGATGGTTATCGATAGTTCTCACTATCGAAAACTATTTGAATTTGAATTGGAGATGACAATAATCTTCGAAGTTTTCATATCCATATGAAATATACGTATACAAAATTGTCTAATGAATTTTGATGTTGTTGGTTAGTCTAGGATAAAAAACATTTTTCAAGTTTGATCTTCTATTAGTTTTATAGGATTTTAGCAATATTTGTCGAGTAAAATAATTACAAAAATAATGACAGAGAGCTATCGATAGTAAACGTAAATAATCGATAGTTTTCGATAACTATCGATAACTTTCTCACTATCGATAAGCATCGATAGTACCTCGATAGTTCTCCACTAGTGTCAACTAGTGTGCATCGTGTTTATTCGAATTAACCTATAAATCTTCTAAACAAATAAATAAGTAGTATGCACACGCAATATAATTAACAATGGGGAAAACGTCGAAAGACAAACGGGATATATATTATCGTCGAGCGAAGGAAGAGGGTTGGAGAGCAAGAAGTGCATTTAAATTACTCCAAATAGACAACGAATGCCAAATATTGGATGGTTTGTATTTTAAACAATAACGATCCAGTTCATATTTATAAATTTCAATTCAATGATTTTCTAATTTTATTTCTTTTCGTAGGAGTGAACAAAGCAGTAGACTTGTGCGCAGCACCTGGCAGCTGGAGTCAGGTGTTATCGCGTAGATTAAAGTGAGTATATTATAAGTAGACTATGCATCTTTATGCAAAATAAAAATTGTCTGCATTAATAGCAAGACACAGGAGCTAGATAGATGTTTATGTCTTTCTTTAATAATTTTAATGAGCTAGAAGTAATACAGTAACAGTTTTAAATTCTCTAAACATTTTCATAGTTTTGAACTTTAACTAATCATTTTAGTCATAAATGCATAAAGTTCTGCAGTCTAATTATAAGATTCAAGAATTTCTGAATACTGCAAATTTTACTGAATATATACTTAATATATTTCTAAATATATAGTGAGAATTACAAGAAAGCTTTGGAAAATGGAGATGCTAAAATTCCAAAAATCGTTGCTGTCGACTTACAAGCGATGGCTCCCCTGGAGGGAGTTATACAAATACAAGGCGATATTACAAATACTAATACAGCAGAGCAAATCATTGCACATTTCGACAATGAACAGGCTGATTTGGTAGTGTGCGATGGAGCACCCGATGGTAATTTATAACATCGATGCCTAGAGAACAGCAAATTTATTAAATGGATGAGCAAAGACTACTATTTTAATAATCAACTATAGTTACAGGCCTTCATGACATGGACATTTACATTCAATCGCAATTGCTGCTAGCTGCTCTAAATATTACATCTCATATACTCCGAAAAGGAGGCACATTTGTGGCAAAAATATTTAGAGCCAAAGATGTTTCGTTACTTTACTCTCAGTTGAAAATATTTTTCCCATACGTTTACTGTACGAAACCTAGCAGTTCACGGAACTCGAGCATAGAAGCTTTCGTAGTGTGCAAAGATTATTCACCTCCCGAGGGTTATACACCTCATATGCTAAATCCTCTTTTGACTCACAAACCATGTGATTTTAATGAGCTGACTGGGGTCAATAGGGTTGTTGTACCGTTTATCGTTTGCGGTGATCTTAATCAACCGGATTCCGACACCTGCTATCCTCTAGATGTAATATATCTATATACATATACAATGTATATATACAATGTTGTAGTGTGTATACAAGTTTTGTAAATCTATATGTAATTCATTCCAGTACGGAGGGAAGGAGTACGAGTACCTGGAACCAGTACAGACGCCAATCGCGCCCCCATACGAACAAGCCTTGTCGTTACTAGAAAACAGAGACACTGATTTCAGAAAGCCTGATGTTAGTGTCGTAATAGAGAATATAGACTCAATGTCTCTTTCAGATTTTAAGAAGCTAGCAAAGCAAAAACGCAAAGCAACCAATGAAAAAGTAGCACAGCCAGATAATGAAGAAACTGATGAACTGGCGTCTACCTCATTGTCGGATAGTAAAAGTGAAAATACTGAATGAAAGACATTTTATATATTATATAACATGTATAAAAATAAAATTAAAAATGTCATTGTTTTTTGTAAATACAAATTTCAGATTTCTGGTCATCATTTTACACACCTCTCCTTTCACAAATATAACGAATATAATTTTTAGTTTCGTTTATTCGATATATTAATCGATTTCAAATTCTGCCTCCTGCTAGAATCGTTTTTTTTATTGCTGTTAGTACATGTGCACGGCGGTGTATAGCGTGTTGCCCAAGATGAAACAGTAAACATTAAATCGTGCCAGTTGTGGTGACCTAGTCGGAACATGACACTAGCCGAGGTATTTATCGAAAGAATTATGATATATTAAAATTTCGTACGTACAAGAACTGTAATGTAGTGAAAATTTCATGTTCAGCAGTCGAGTCGGACTTGTTGCGTGTGCAAGAAATTATTCTGTTGTGTTCAATGCCGGGAACGACACGAGAAGAAGAAACATGCGGATCAGCAGTTGAAATGTCCTTTGTGTACGACCCAGAAGTTTCCGTTACAATCGCTCGAAGATAAATCGCTGTTCTATCACATAGCGACCGATCATCTGCCTCTGCGTTGTATTCTTTGCGGGGACGTCTTCAAACAGTTAAACGATTTGGAGTCGTTTGGTAATTCTTTTCATACTAGCATAATTCTCGTTGAAAAATCAACGGCTGGCTAATAAGCCAGAAATATCTGGAGGCATGCCACTAATTTATTTTTAGCACCTAAACCTGTAGGATTTCCGGGATAAAAGCATATTCGTGCACTCCTTTGGGCTAACGGCTACCTGTGTACCAAATTTCAACTTATTTCTATGTCTTCTGTGTTTCGAGATTTTTTTATCGTTATATAGGCGACAGAGGAACTGGCAATTATCGTATACATATATAGATAGATAGATAGTCTAAATGATTGATCTGTTACATTTCTCAGAAGTAGAGTTCCACATTGATTCATCATTTGAAATACTTCATCAGGATAATCATATTTTTCTGATTTGTGTACCAATAATAAAGGCACCTGCAAGTGGTGGAAGTCTCGTCATCGAAATTCGCGTATTTCCGACCAAAAGTTCGTACTGGGAGCGTCGTCATCACTAGACGAGAAGGAAAATGTCTACAACGGCAACTTCGTTTCCTTGACTTCACCCCCGGAGCTCCAGAGGAATACCAGCACCCCGATGGTGGTCAGTCAGAAGAGCAATCTAGATTTGAAGACTCCAACAGTCCCGAACTTTTCATTGAAAACACCGAAGACCAACTCGCCGTCATTAACAAGCGAAATCCACAGCGATTTCCGGGATAGTGGATCAATAAGCCACTACGTGAGCTTCCCGTCTTCCGTTTCACACAAGGAAACGCCGTTCCGTTCTGCGTGTTCGAGCGGTGGAAACGCGGACAGTCTTCCTAGAAGCAATTCCAGACAGCTGGGTATCATGATGGAGCAAGAAGAACAAGCTTCCAACGCGAACGACGAAATGGAGAACATGGAACTGACCTGTGTCGAAGATGAAGTACTATCCGATTCCAAAGACATATGCGCCCAGAAGAATTTCCGTAGACGATCGGATTCCCTGAAGAGAGTTCGATTCTCTGATCAACACGATTCTGCTGTGGAGCCTGGTGCGCCCGATAACTACAACGTCACGGAGAATGAAGAGTTCTTCGAGGCTTGCGACACTATGCCCAACACGAAAGAATCCCTGGAGCATTCACGGATGCAGATTTACGAGGAGAACGCAGAAAATATACAGAAAGACAATTGCAGCCTGAAGAGATCTACCGTGGACGTTAAACAATCTTCTAGTTTGACGAGGATCGTGATGATGATCGTGGAGAGCGGACCAAACCATTCCACCAGCGACCTTATAAGCTCTAGCTTGAAGAAGTTCGACAGCTGCTCTAGCTGCAGCTGTTTATCGAAGGTTGTCGATAATTGTTGCAGTGTTTCGAGTCACGAATGCTATTCTTCTTCGACGGAAATGATCAAAGCTGTTCGAAGAGACTCAAGCTCGTCGAACAGCAGCAGTGGCAGCAACAGCTCCGGTGGACTCTTCTCCACGGTAGCTAACGCTATGAAGTCTGTTGTAAAAAGCATTTCTGGTGGGTACAGAATTATGAAATATTATTGTTTCGAAATGTCCAGAGGAATTGTTTTGGTATAATTTTGTGTTCTCTGTGCGCAGGTATGAAGATATCCGGTAATATGGAGAGAGAACAAATTTCCCAGAGGGAAGACATTGTTATAAGACCCTCTACGTCGACCACGTTCATTCCGCTGTCGCAGTTTGCTTCCTCGCTTATGCAGAGACCCGGGAAACGTTCCAGAGATACTGTAGATAACTCGCCCTCGTCGAATAGACAATTCAGTTTAGAAATTTCACAATTCGACCCTACGAGTCCACTTCGGAAACGCCATCGCGGGTGGTGCAGGATCAAGGGTCGGGAACCGATCGCTAGGATGCGAAATAATCAACTTACTTCTCCTAGAGGAGTGTCCTCGGAAACTCAAGTTTTCCATCAAGGATCGTTATCCGTCGGCGACACGATTCTCCCTCTTCCCAACAGAGCACACCAATCTACTCAGACTGATTGACATCATATTGAAATTAATTTTTTTTTATGTACTCTTAGACATGTATAGCTTTAATCTTTTTATTCGATGAAACCCTCCGGTCTTTGAATTGAAGACGGGACGGATAATCGAGTCATTTTAATTCAGTCAGAATCTAGAATAGAAAACTGTTGAACATTGTTGGTATTTTTAAAGTTTTTATATACGTTTATGTAGTTAAATTATTAATATAGATCATGAATATTATGCGCGCGGCACTACTATGCAGGATTTAAAGAAAATAACGTGTTTGTTAATATGTACAATACCAAATACGCGGAAAAACGGGGACAATCGTTATTTCTTAAAGTTTTGTATTTTAATAATTAAATACTATTATACTTTTAACGGCTAATGATTCTTTAAGACGCCTCTCACCCCCCCCCCCCCCATATGAAGATTTAAGGAAATCAGTGTAGTAATTTCAGTTTAATAAGATAATTAAAAGAAGAAAAACGTATTTTAATTGGTGTCCTACATAAGCCTCATTAATCTTCAGGGCTATTACTTTGCAATTAGAAAATTCTATCTGTTGTACGTAAATGGAAAACACAACTGGCCTAACGTTCCCTTTACTCTGTATATATATGTACATGTAACCACAATTATCGTTACAATTATCGATAATGAGAAATGCTGTTGTATTACTGTTACCTAATGAAATGTTATTGCCACCGTGAAACCGTTTACGATACTGTAGCCTTCGTAAATAAGATTCTATAAAAAAGAAATGGTACAGACATGGGATTCATGAATTATTAATTAAAAATCATTTACGTTGTACGTTGCTACATTGTTTATAGTTACAGTAAATTACAGTAAATTATGGCCGATAACAATTAAAAAATAATTATTCTTTTTTAAAAGGTGTACGAATACTTTGTACACCCACTGTATGTTCTTGTTTAAAAAAGTTCAGAATTACATATATCCATATCCTCTAATTTCTGCTACCCAGTTTTCTAAACAAAATATAAATGAAAATCCGCAGTCTAGTCGTTACTATTTAATCACTGCTCTGTAAACGTTTCCTGCGAGACAAAGAACGTAGATTTATAGTCGCTTAAATCGCTCGTTGGCGATGATCTTGCGTAATTCCTTGTTTGCCGGAAATATCTACGATTCCAATGTTATTCCGGGGTCGTGGATCGGATATCTTATATACACGTAAAAATCTATACAATCCGTTTCAAAATGAATGAAAATGTTTGTTTCCATCACGAATTAATATAATCTTTATCGAAGAACATGTTCTGAGAATGCACATATCGTTCTCAGTGATTCTATGATCGTTATCAACATTTCTAGGAATTTACATCCGTTTAGAGCTTCCGCTGCTTCTTCGTGGATTACGTCTGTTTTGGAATGTTCACGTCGTAACCGATTTCTTATCTTTGAAAGAAGAACATAGCTTTAAACCCGAGTTTTACAGACTAAGTGGGAGTATCAGATTCTTATTTTTCATCGAAAGGATCGTTACAGGTTGAGAAGTGGTGACGTGGTGCATTCTTAGCATACAGATTCTCAAATATACGACACCGTAACGAATGCTAGCAGTAGCTCTGCAACTGAATGCGTTAATAATAGATTCTTCCGGCAAACGCATTTTTCATAACATACTTATTCTTGCTATTAACTTTTGAATGATGATTATAAAATATTTTTACGTAGACCGTCACAATACTTCATGAATGACCATTATAAATCATTTTCTTTACTGTGCTATGACCAGACTGCGGATTTGATGCGTTTGTAACAAATATGAGTAGTCGAAATACATTCCTGTAAACACATTGGAAGAATTTAAAAGTATGTACAAATATTATTTTAGAAACTTGTTGCGCACTACTTATGTTGCAAAATTTATTTTCCAACGATTTTTCCGGATAGATCGACGATCAACGTTCTTGCTTGTTATAGGACGTGTTGCACGCGTTTCAGAAGAAAAAATTAGATAAGGGAAGTGTCGATCAACATCTTCGTCGTTGTGACGGTCGCGTCGCGACGCACACTGCGTTTGCACACGCTCTCCTTCTCTACGTTCGGCACGGTCACGAAAAATAGTAGAACTACGCGATCTAAGAAACAGCTGTTCTCCAATAACTGCTAAACTGTACGCTTTATAAAAATTGTCAAAAATGGAATTTAAATTTCAAAACATGGCTGACGCTATAATCATGCGCCGCAATGTAGATGCGTACGTTCGTACGCCCGACAAAACGTTTTCCGGCCCGATAACATGCAGATGTGCGGCGGATAAAGTTGAACGCGGGGGTACGCGGGCAGAGTTCTTTGCATAATGCACGAGGATCCTTGCAATAAAGGAAACAGGGTTTTCTAATGAGCCCACGGTCCGTGAATTTCAAACGAGGCGTGGCCGTTTTTTAGCTCCTCGAGATCCGTCGTTCGACGCGCGGCCATGATGCAACATCGATACACATATTTAACAAAACAACAACCGCGTCTCGTCGTACGTTTTCCAATGAACCTATTTGATCGTCGGTTCATGAAGACCTTTGCTATTCAGCGAATGCGATAACTCGGGATCTACAGGAATGTAAATAATTTCAGTAGGAGGAACAACTATTTTAATAACTTTTTTTCCTCTTTATCGATGTTCGTTATCACGGCTGTCGCGTCTCCGCACTTGAATCCGGCTCTGAACCGTCGCTCTATTATTCTAATTGCTATTTGATAATTCGACGTGCCATGGAATGTCGTTCTTTTTTTTGCCGATCGTGTGCGAGTCGTTTGACGCGCGGTTTCACAGAGTTCTCAGAGTGTTCTACTAGCCTAGTTCACCTCGGATCTCGTTAGTCCGCGGGAACTTCTGATTACGAACAGTTTTTTTTCTGTATTTCGTGAAATGATCGGAATGCTCGCGGAGATTACAATCTGTTGACGAATGATCCAGGGAATAGGGGTTCCCGAGCTAATTCGTGTTCCGTTTCACAAAGTTTTCTAGTCGGCCTTGATGCACAAGGTCTGGTGTCATCGTGCAGCAAAAATCGACTATACAATAATTAATTAACGCAATAGCCTGCTGTATTTGATTACAGTGACACCCACTAATATTCGGACACTTTTAAAAAGACGATAACGATTTTTCATATTCGACCATACCGTTTGAACTTTTTTGAGAAGTTAGAATAATTGGGTTGTTACGTATGTAGAACTGTGTGTGGTGTAAATCCTACCTCCAATCGTCGACGAGACTTTGTTATGCAAAGTAATCCTAACACGCTTCGTTCTGCAACTAAATGACTCAAATCATCATGAAACATCGTTCGGTTTGTACGAAGACTTAATTATATCTGTCTACCTCTTATTGACTAGCTCCGCTAACAATAAGTAACAGCCAGTCGTAAAATGACCAGCATTTGCATTCAACGTAATCTTGTAAACAAATTGACGTTAACTATACCGCAGATAATCGGCGAGAGATTCCCTCCCCCAACGATATGGTGCATAATAATCCGCGAATCTGGTTCTATTCGCTTTGCCGCAACGCGGAGGATGGAAAATTCATAAAAACAGCATTCCGTATGCATATCTGGCTAAGTACCCAATAATAAGATCGGAAAAACACCAGGTTCTTTTACGCTTCCGGCGCGAAAGAAAAATAGGAAACGGATAATCGGATTGTCGGTTCTTGATCGTGTCGACGATAATTCTTAGCCCGTTTTTATGGACTCTGTTAATTAATATACATTGTTAATGATTAGATTCCGAATTTTATGCATCTGAAAGTACAGAAAGGAACTTTCAAATGACTGCTGTATCTCGAAAATGATCCAGACAGTTTTTATTTTGCACAAAAATCCGCAGTCTGTTAATTACAAAAACAGAAACTGTCCTTACAAAACTACCCTTATACGAGTATTTCAATATGAAAGTTGCAATTTTGACCGTTTGCCGCGGTGAAACGATGAAATGAGAACCCCCGAGGGATTATCGCGTCGCGACGCCAGAAATACGCTGGCCGGCGTTAACAATAGTTGCCCCCTGTGACAGATACGCGCCTTGAAATTTTGAAGAGCTCCAACAGAATGTTTCCGGTTCGTCGAGTTTGCCGTTCGCGGGAATTGCATAATGTCTTCGGCAAATACGACGCGTACATATGTACGTCGCCGACAAAAAGTTTAAAGTCTGTTTCCTGCTTGCGCGGAGGACGCGTAAAATTCCGGCCGTACGACCACATATTATAATTCCGTTTTCTGTGTGAAGTATAATTAACCCCTTGTCTCACGATCTTTCTCAGGATTCTACTCGTGGAGTTACTCTGTCGCTACTAATACGGAAGAAAAATAATCTAATCCCGTCGTTGGAATGTGCCTCACTTCGTTGAGATTAAGCGACGCTAATTATAAACTAACTATGTAGCTGCTCGTGGCGTGCCTACTGCACGCCCTCCGCAGATTGGCCCTCCGGGCCGGTTGCGCTCGATCACTGGCATGGCGGGTATACCTGAATAGGTTGTAACAGCAGACAAAAAACGCGCACGGAACAGCTCCGAACCGGCCGATTATTTACAACCGCCGCGCTCCGACAATTCAACCCCGACAGACGGACAACACGTGCGACAGACCCACCGAATCAGATCGATGGGATCGTACACACATACTTTTCTATTTCATATACAATAGATCTTCTACTTTAGGCAAGGGGAGGTCTCTCGCTTGGCACGCCTACTGTCCCCTCCACCGACGCTTTCGTAGTCCCAATATTTAGCTAGAGCCTTTTTTAAAGACAACAAGAATGCGTCTATCAAAATTTAATGCGTCTATCATACTACCAAGGAGGTTTCGAAACGAATTAGCGTTGAAATGACACCTCAGGACCAGCCATCTTGTGGCGATCTTCTCGACTGGAATGATGGCAGTGGTCTGGGGTGGCTGTTCGAAATTCTAAAATGGACCAGATATTTATTATTGATCGCATAGGATTTTCTACGACGTGATGCCGCTCAATTCGCGCTTTTATCTGCTGATAACGCGCTTGTCCACGGTCGCTGGTTTCTTCAAAAGATATTGGCTTAATGCATTTCATCACCGGTGACCTTAATCGAGACAGTTTTGCAACAAGCGCCTTCCCGTGCTAGGACACTGTGCAACGCGCTCTCGGACCAACGATGAAAGAATTCATTCCGTGTTTCTACATGCGTATCCTGGTTCTGTCGCTACAGCGCCAGTATGTACCACTGACGTTGTCTACAAGGCATCAGGATCGGGGAAACCTGGTCTAAATTCTTCTTCTTAACATCTACGATAACAATCTTACATTCCGAGACGACTGTATCTCTTTGCATTCCAAGACTACCTCTAATCAGCAATTTAAACAGCATTTTCATTCGAAACACCTAGAGAAGCTATGAATATTCATTCCGCTTGCACGGAACAATCGGTCACTCGCTGTCGGCTAACAATGAGCCCAGCAGACGCACCTTCGGCAGGTAGAGGTCGTAGGCAGTGATCCGTCACCGGTAGTTCGTGGTAACGCAAAATACGCCGAACGAAAACGGTCCATTTATATCAGCGCGTCTTTCATTTTCCTGATTATTCCATATTACCAGACTGCGGATCTTCATGAATTCATGAAGAAATTGGTTGGGTGAAATATAAAACGGTAAAAGATTAGATAAATTTAAGAGTATTGCGATGTTGTTTTTAGTCTAACAAAGTCATTAAGGGATGAAATTCATTTTTATTTTACTCGCAATCAATGCAGAACACTTTTATTTCGCCTGAAGATCCGCAGTCTGCATATCACAGGATGCTTCCATACTGTAAAAATACTTTATTGTACATATTACGAAAATACCACAGTAAAAATACATTTTTAAATCTAGTCAGAATTAGTGTCACCGATAGATGACTGATGCGGCAGTGATCGTGCGGTCGGATGAAGGATGGCAGGAAAGATGTTTTCGGTGGAACTCCCGTGTTCTGCGAAATGCACGGAATATTATTATGCACGGTGGAAAGAAGGTCTCCGGCCAGCCCTGACACTGTTTTCACTAGGAAGCACGTCGCTCTGAATTAATATCGTTTGACATTGTCTGACCAATAAAGTTGAACTATAGGAAACGCAACTGTCGCGACCTTCCGTAACGACCGAAGAACCTCGACGGACGACCTATCCCTGCATTTGTGAACGCGGGTTCAACCGACTCGTGCTGAATGGGTACGGGCAACAATGCCGTTTGTCAAGCGACATGTGTGACGGACCTCGACGTTACGTAGCGCCAAAATTACTTTATCCATTGTCGGAGTCACCGTCGAAATGTTCACGGTGATTTTCGAGTAATCACTGTGTCGTAGAATTCGTGCCCATATAATTATGAAAGTGATTTAATGAAAATGTAAAACAAAAAATCTAAATCTAAATTCAAATTCAACTGTCTATTCGTTCTGAAGCGAACTAAATCATAGTGGGAGGTTGACACTTCATTATCAAGTATCCGACAATAATTATTCGTAACTCTGAGAAATAGGCAAAACGATTTGTGTGAAAGACATAAAATCCATGCGACAGTCGGCGTGTTAATGGCCCGCTTACGAATGGCACCGACTACGACACAGTTTGCCCAGTGTCCGTGGCGCGACCTTTAACAATCGCGCGCGAAACTTGCGCGAAGTTAAATACCGTGTCCACGTCCACGTGTCTGTCACGAAAACCTCACGCTAACTGAATACTTAGTCGCGGAACGGAATTAAGAGAGAGAGAGAGCGAGAGAGAGAGAGAGATTACTGATGTCGTCTTGAGTTGCGTTTCCTGTGCTCCATTGCGAGATCTATCCTAAAATGAATTCCAGCTCAAGGGCATTGCGTTCAGCGTGTCGTAAAATTCTCGAAAAATATGGCGGTTCCTCTATATATTTCCTGTATGCATATGTTACGAGAAATGTGTCATTCTACAGTATTTTATCGATAAATGTCCCAAATGTCTGGCCGACAATTGTCCCAGAACTATCCCCACTCCTGCGGGGTGTACCCCCTTGAAGGGCCCAGAAGCTCGAGAGGACTCGGTCGCCGAGACGTATGACGTCACACTGCTCGGGTATATCGGTGAGACACCACTAACCCAATGACAAAACTTCTTTATTTTTCATTATTTTTCGATGGGACTTTGACCAACAACTTCGTGGCAATTTTCTAATGCAAATGATACCAAATATGATATAATTCTCATGATATTTACTTGTGTATTGAACGATGAAAATTTCGAACGTCTCTTTCTTTCCCGTACGCTGTCCTTCTTCGCGTCGAAAACTTTCATCGTTCGATACACAAGCAAATATAATTGGAATTATATCATATTTGGTATCATTTTCATTAGAAAATTTACACGAATATGTTGGTCAAAGTCCCATAAAAAAATAATTAAAAATTCGTTAGTGGATTAGTCATGTTTACGCTTCTCGGCGACCGAGGCCTATCGAGCTCCGCTGTCCTTTTCTACGTTCGGAAAAAGTGAAAGAATAGTATTCCTGGCGGATAATTGTCCCTGGACATACCCGTGTTGGGGACAATTATCGATAAAATACCGTATAGAATGACCGACCTTTCGGGCAATGTGTAATGGGCAGGTATTTCACAAATTGCCCGGACATTTTATACAATATCCACGGTTCGTTGGGCAGTATGTTGAATCCATTACAGACCTATTCTTTTTTTTCATTCGGTAAAGTAGCCCAGACCTAACGTCCGGCCCTTTCCACCCCACGACCTAATCATAAATTACTCTCGCATTCCATACATTGCCCGTAAAATATGTATACATATAACGTTACGATCTTGAATTTTTGACCTTCACGAACCTTCATTGTCAGTAAAATTACTGTCTCGTTGAAGTGACCAAACAGTATTATACAAACGTAGATCACGAGAACGAGAAGTCGAAAGTAGACAACAGTAAAAAAGTTAATCTTAAAATAATTGGAAGCTAAAATTGTTATTTACGATTCTGCTGTTCTGTCAATTTGACTAACAGTTCAACGAGACGGGGCGGTGAAGCGGCAGCGGGCGTCCTTTGCTAGCTATCCGGGAAGGGTTAATTCTTATTGCCTTCTGACTAATGTTGCAAAATAGATTGTGAATGGACGGGATCGGAGGAGAAGTGGAGAGAATCAGCCGGCTCGGTGGTCGAGAATCGACTGTCTGATTCTACAGTTGTAGAAGAGCGTTTTGGGGGCATAGTGCGCGAGCGGAATGTTTATTTCCGAGCTGAGCCGAGGCGAGCGCGGTGAGCGAGAGACGTTCGAGGCGCTCGGGCCAGCGACGCTGAACAGTATAACTCGGTGATTTCGCCTGGAACTTATTTATTTCGAAACTGAAACTCGCCGCGGCAACCGTGTGTTACGATCGTAGCTGTGAGTTGGTCAGTCAGTTGGACAGTCAGTTGGTCAGTCAGTTGGACAGTCAGTTGGTCAGTCAGTTGGTCAGTCTTTCCTCGGCTATAGAATCAGCCGCGTGACGAAACGGAAGAAAGACAAAACAGACAGAAAACGAAAGCGCGATTAGCCGTGTATCATCGAACAGCAAACAAGCTAATGAAGAATAAAGACATATTGTGCATGTCGTCGATCGAAGTGATTTCGTATTCCTTTTTTACAGCGTTGCACCGGTGCATCAACTAGATTACTGTAATCGCCGACGCTCTGTTAGCGACTTTTCCTCTAGCACGTGTTCGGAACACGTAACGTTATGGTGTTACGATGTTCCTCGTTTCAACCCTCGGCAACCAGCATCTGTGATACCGTTCGCCAGGACCTCTTGCTGTGACCTGTGCCTCTTGCGAGAGTAATATTAATTAGCAATTTTCAGCAAAGACATTTCGTTCTAGCACTGTCCGACAGCCTAGCTCATCTTCCCAGAGAACGACCACGATAACATAGGTGAGCGTTTCGAAAATAAGTTTTATGTACACCGCTATTCTCTCGTCATTTCTCCACTATAAACAATCGTGTTTAATTACATTGATTTGATTTTGCCGCGTTGTTCGCCTCGCCGCTATCCTCGATCTTCACCGCTCCACTATATCTGTACCCTAAGTCGACAGCTGTTTCCAGAACAACTCCGTTCCTCGCTCCGCGATCGTTACCTGTCAGCCACGCGTTTGACAGTGGCTCGTCTCTTATCGTATCGTATCGTTCGGTTTCCCTTTCCTTCCGCGACTAACTCGTAATGTTTACAACTGCTGTCGCCTCGACGCTGAAGTGACAGTCGCGTCTCTATACGATTTCATGAATAGAAACTTTGCAAACGTCAAACTCAAAGGATTTTCGGAGCTGACAAATCCATCCACTGGCAGGTTATGTCTAAATATATCACAGAATATCACCGGTTCCTCTATTTCTGTGTTTCTCGAAGTTACCGATCTATCTATCGATCGGTCTGCTCCGGTCATTGATCTCTACAAGAGTTCCAGTCGTTTCTCCTGATTCGTTTTCGCCGCGACCGCCGTACGACTTAAAAAACGAACTTCCGCAAATCGACCGGCTGAGTCAACACGCAAATCTCATTCACGATTCTTCGCGTCGCTGACTGCAAAGGCTGTGTGACCGCGAAACGGCTTGAACATGATCGTATCAACAGATCGCGTGACCGTCCAACTTTCCGACAATAGCAGTGTTCGCGGAGGCAACGAACGCCTTGTGTCCAGAATCAGTCTAGTAACTATCACCGGAAGCTGTTCCCACCGAGATAGGCGGCGGAATGTTATAACGACTTAAAATAGTTAGGGTGCTGAACGCGATAACGACGAGACGATAATTGCTGACGTTGTATGAAAGACGAGCAGCTGGATCGAAACGCTAGGCGAGAGATTGTGAATATTGTGATACTCTCAAAGGTCTTCTAATAGCCAGCGACGCGTTTCTTCATAAAGAAGTTGCTAAACGTTATTGTATAGATAAATTGTGAATCTTCCTCGGAGATAAGCGGATCCATCTTTCGATCGGATGATAGTTGATACGCGTCGCATTGTGAATTACAAAACCGAATGACAACGATCGAGGTTACCGAAACGATTCTTTGCCGTAGAACGTGCCACAGGAAATGGCAATGTCCATCGCGGCCCTAGTGCAACGTGTCTCAAGGACACTGTTTTAATACAATTAACGCCTGATTCGCTACCGTGAACGCGATATCACGGTTTTCCCTACTTAACCTACCATGACGAATTTTCTAAAGTAGAAAGAAGAGATTAATCTCGTCTGATTAAAACGTTATCGGTGCTTTCATTTTCTTTGTAAATATGTATAATAGGTTGAAAATTCTTTTTTTTTTTTATCGTTGAGAGATTCTGTTGTTTGTTTTACATCGAACGATGCTCATTCAAAATGAAAATAAACGTGCGCACACGTGTCAGTTACGCTAATGATTTTGATTGTCCAATGTTCTGTAATTTTCATAATTCCATTTCACTTATTTCATAAAGAGATGTAACGCCATTACCGTTCAGTGTACGGACTTCGCGTGTCACCGTTACGATTCAATTATACGTGGGTTTGAAACAATATACCCTATCATTTCAACGTTTAATGCGCGAATCAGATATGCAGCTCCGCGCTTGTCCAACATGCGCGCTGTACATTATAATCAATCACCCTAACAATGTTAATTCGATTCAATCCGACCTCGTACCTCGGCGAATAGTTCCGTAAGAAGGATTAAAAAATTATTCGCTCTAAGCTCTTTCAATCTATTTCCGATTGAAGTTTCTCGATGGTTTCACTCGTCGAAAATCGATCACGCTGTTAGGATTCTATTTTCGATAGTTCACGTGTTTTCGCTGTTCATCGTTGAGTCTTTAACTCTAATAAATTCTGGCGCGTGTTTACTTTCCAGTGTCGAGAGTGTCAGCTGTCGAACCGCCATTTGATTTCCCAAGGAAGACTACGATAGCGAAGCCCACGCGACTTCGTTCCAATCGAGACAGAAGCTCCAACGAGACGATCCGTTTTGGGGGAAAACACCTGAGGCCTCATTCTTCATCGGTATTTCCCTGTACCGCTAGCGATCCCATGAAATCTCGCTGATAAAGGTGGGATCAGATAAGAGCGGTCGTCGTACAGGTGGGGTGCCACGACAGAAAACAGTGTGAAATCGTTTGTGCCTGGCCACACGGTGATCCGACGCGTCCACGCACAGTTATTTCCTCGAGGAAAGTGAGAAAGAAGTTTCCCGAAGCTTGGTAACCGATTGCGACGGTTTACTCTCGAGACGTTCTACGGAGGAGTTACCCAGTGAAAGAGGGAACCTGGTTTTTAGTTTATCTTCCATTTCGAAAGCGCTAGAGAGAGATAGAAAGAACAAACAAGTGATAGTCTAGCCGTTGGAATCAGAAATAGACGGCCTTGATTTTGAACTGCGACAAGAAACGCCGCCGAGGGTACAAACTCGGTCGGAGGCGAGAAAAACGTGGAAAGAACGCGCGTACGAGCGGCAGCGATCGGCGCAAGAAACCGCGAACTAGTTTCTTCGATAGAAATCGCTGATCGAACCTTTCACGTTCGTGGATTTGTGTTAGCCTCGCGAGGTAACGTTGCAACAAAAGGAACCCATTGAAGACCCGCTCAAAAAGGAGGATCGACGAGCCGGCTCTGCGGACGAGAGGTAGGACGCGGGGGTGCGGGGGTGCGGGAGCAACCGAGTGCGTTATCCTTGAGAAGGAGGAAAGGAGAGAACAGCTTCGACCAGGTTGTCGTTGGGAAACGGATTTAGAAAGTCCCTTTGCTTTATTTAGGGCTGATCTAGCCGAGGTATCTCGGGAGGGAGGAACGCTGAGCCGTTTGGGGGAAGCAGAACCAAGAAAGGACGAGGTTACAGGGGCGAGAAGAATATAGATCTCATTCTTAGTTAAGGGACAAACCAGCTCGCAACATGACGAAGAACAAGGCTTTGCCGATGCCGGACCGGCGCAACACCGATCTATTCGATGACGAATCGATCACCGTTCGATCACGATGGCGGAATTTAGCCGCCTTCTGGATACTCGGACTTTGTAATAACTATGGATACGTGGTTATGCTCAGCGCCGCGCATGATATCCTTGAGAGCAAATTCGGCAAGGCGGTGAGTACATCGAATTGGTTTTCGTCGTGTCTTCTAATTCTTTGTTTTGGTCTTTTTGTCGATTCGATAACAATCGAATGGGAACCTCGAATAAGGGTAGATTCAATCGTACGGTTTCGCCCGAGGAATTCCGTCGGTATTCATAGCTGCAAACGGAGAAGTGAAATTTAATATTCGTATGAACGAAACGCTATTTTTAGAGCTCCATAGACCTTCGCGTAGTCACGGGGTTATAGTTAACGGTACCGCAATACTATTTCCGGTTGTGGGTTCCTAACTGTTTAACGATCAACTAATTCGCTCTAGTTTCGTTCGGTTCTGAGCTGACTTTTATACAAGATAAACAATGCAGCGTTCGCGTAGATGACGATTAAGCTTTGCTATTAAACTAAAACTAAGTGTATTCGTATGTGTTAGTTTTCTTGACAACTGTACTTCATGGTAACTGTGCTTCAATGGCAAGGCTGAAACGAACTAAAGTAAAAATATACAAAAGATAATGCTCCGGCCTTCAATTCGTCATTTTATTTGCATTATATTTATCTAGTTAAACTCTTTATCGCGTATCTACAAAACTTGTCTATCCTTCCACTGCATGGGTTGAGTCCACAAGACACACGATTAATATTGCTACACAAAACTACAAACATAATAGATTAATATTGATCATTCAGAAGAAGCGAAAACAATAGAGATATGTGGACCGTTTATTTTGAAAGTGGTGCAAGTCCATTTAAAAAAAAAAAAATAATTTGCATAATTTGTGATTAATTCAGTGTAAATAGAAAGTCATTTTTTTTTTAAATGGACTTGCACCACTTTCAAAATAAACGGTCCATGTATTGCATTCGAATGAAATAAAAGAAAAGGCGATAGACAAAGAGTGGTATCTTCTGGATTCTATCCTTGCCTTTGCAGAAGTTCTCATAGACGCACACTTGAAATACTAAGAATGTCCGACGATCGATGCGAGCAGCTGCGACGAAAAGAAATGAAAACAGTCGGTTTGAAGATAAATGGCGCAATTAGTTGTTCGTGATCAGTTTCGTTATCGTCAATACGGTGTTTGCGTCTTCAACGGAGTTATCGGTAGTTTTTCTGTCCGCGACGAATCGTATTATTAGCCAGTTTCTCGTTCGCTGATTGTTCCCGATCGACAGTCACGAATTCAGCGATTACGAGACCGGCGCGTAATTAACGGAGAAATCGGTCGTCCTAGAAACCTTTCCAATATTTTCGTGTATACGATTACAATTACGACAACTGGATAGACTCGTAATGCGATAAAGGTGCGTTGCACGGTTTACTTCGAATCAACGAACTCGTTGAAACGTGATTGACGTACGCGCGCTTCTGCCTATGCGCGGTCCGATGAATCACCAACTTATCCGGCCGTATTACAAAACTAGTGATTAGGTCCTGTCGATTGAATTCTCGTCGTGAACCGACGATGCTCCGGTCGGTGATCGCATGGAGCAACAGAACAATTCGGTTAAACGTGATCTATCCTGACGTTCATGGCTCCGATTGCTGGAATTATATTAGTCCTAGAACTTACAATATTTTATTAACCTTCGAGTGAAACTGTTTCCAGAGTTCTGCAATATGCTAATAATCGCTGAAGCATTGGAACATGCGTGGACTGATAAGTTTCTGGTTCATCGCTTCTTCGCTTATATTAAACAATAAAGAATGAACCGTAGTTCGTTCACCCTGAAAAACGACATCAACTTTTCTGACGACGAGCCGTGCGTTCTCTTTGTCTGCGGTGCTGTCTAAAAATTAAATTATGACTAGCTTTAAAATGAGGCCTTTATTGTTGTACGATTATTTTTTACGAAATCGTCAGTTTTTAAATATAGGCACCTTTTCGAGGGTATTTAGTGTTCAAATACTTGTTGGGTCCACCGTATATGTCAGGGTTGATTTTTCAAAATCAATCGCGCTGTTAAAAGCAAGCTGGAAATAACGCAGAAAATGTCGACGAACGTTCAGTCATTGAATCGTTGTCGCGGGATATGAGTCAATTAAACATAATTTCCAAACGCGGGGACGTCTCGTGTAATCGGCATCCGATAGACAATTATTTCGAATTCTTCGCGGTAGCGGATCTCCATTGTTTAATTAGCCGACGCGTTGTACTTCCAACGGCAGTCCTTTAAGCACGGAGCTGGGGAGTCGTTAGCACAACGAGCAATTACGCTTGAATTACGTCTCCGAAGCAGAACAGATTCTGTCGTGCAGGAATTTCTGTTATGTCATCGACAAATCTATACGATTCACATTGTGTAATCGAGATCCTCCTCCCTCCTTCCTCACCGTTGCTCGACACAACTCTTTTATCCACGCGAACTTCTTACGTAAGCCGCGAGCAACCATGAAAATTAATATTCTTCGCGTTCAAGGCGGTAATGTCTGCGAAAAGAGATACCGGCACCGATAGTTTCCACGGCGAGCCGAATTATGTGAATTTGATTGGCGAAGTCGATTTTCCGGTTTACGTAAACACACGCCGCCTTTGAGAATGCCGCTAGTTTATATCAGGCCCGGGCAGCTTGCGGCTCGCGAGCTAGGATGACTTCTCTCCCCACTCCCGGTCCTCCCCGCCAAACTACTGTCGAGTGTAGAAGCCGGTTGTGGGAAGACTTGGAAATATTGGGTTGTTCGGAAAGTAATTTCGTTTTTTTTTTTTTGTGAAAATGAAAGACAATTTTCGTATAATGCACAAATATTTTATTAAATTATATATTGGCCATTCTGGTTCAATACCTTTTGCCATCTTTCTGGTAGTAGCATGATTCCACGTTCATACAATTTTTGGTTTTCGCTGGCAAAAAACTGATCGAAGTGGTTTTTGACCTCCTCGTTCGAAGCGAAGGTTTTACCGTCTAAAAAATTTGGCAGTGATCGGAACAAATAATAATCCGAAGGTGCCGGATCTGGAGAATATGGTGGGTGTGGCATTGTATCCCATTCAAGCTGTAAAAGCTTTTGGCGAGTGACCAAACTTGTATGAGGTCTCGCATTATCTTGGTGTAACGCTACACCTTTTCTGTTGAAGTGCATCATTCAGTTTGTCCAGCTGATG
>CM052194.1:5955991-5971150 GCA_028455805.1 Lasioglossum figueresi | reverse complement strand
AAGTTCGTTCCTGTTCCCTCCCGCGCCGCCACTGCCGCCCTGACATATTTGCGGTTGTCGGAGGGTAACAAGTTGGAAGTTGGAACTCCGTGACATAGTTGATAGTACACTTGTATTGGGAATCGTGAAGCGACAGGGGAAAAGAAGTTGCCCGGGCCTGATCCGCATTTTCATTATCCCTTCAAGCTTCTCATTTTCTTCTGTGTATCCGTATGATTTCAGGAGCCCGACATTATTACGCCCACCAATGTAACGACCAACACCACTGGGCTTCGTGCCTGCAACACGCTGTCCACCGGCGCCATTTTGCTGGCGGATATTTTACCCTCGCTGGCGGTCAAGGTCATAACACCGTTCTTACCGTTTTACGTCCAGTGAGTATTCGCTCTCTATCTATGTTTTTATGCACTCATCACCCATGGCATACTCGTAAACATAATTCGCCCGAAATGCTTGTCAAATCGAGCCAGCGAGCATCGCAAATCACGCCTGTCTTGAAAAGAAAGGTCGTCCGAAATCGCGAAATTCGAGGAACCACAAGATCTTTTTTGTTTCTGCGCGATTAGTTTACAGCAAACGAAGCAGAGAAATAATTCTTCGATTCCCTTTTTCCTACATTTCTTGTCCGACTTCCGTCAACGCTTCCAGATTCTTTCTTCGGAGATAATGACATTGGATAATCGATCGTCACGTCATTCGTTCGGACAGTCTAGTTTCCGTTACCGTGACGTTTGTTCGCTTACGCGTTCCGTGACGTTCTGTTATCCTTGTTGGAGCATCGCATGCCTTTGACGCGATCAACAATTATTGCCAACGGGACTTGAAACAACACGAGACTCCGAAGCTGTGACCGTTGCAAAATGTCGACGAAAAGAGAACAAGAATTTTAGACAAACGGTAGAGGGTGACAGAATAGACAGCCAACCGAGCGGATTAGTTTTCTGCTTTGTTTCGCAACACATTGGTCATTGAATACTGTTTTCCGAGGCGTCATTTTCGCCGGAGTGTTATATGTATACACGCGCAGGTGACGACGGAGGAGAAACAGAAGCCTTATTCATGAATGGTGGAGAACACAGCGAACGTGTTAAAATATTCCTGTTGAAATGAAAACTACGATCTCGAAGGTGTAACATTCCATCGCATAATCGCGTGGTCGTTCGTCATCTTCTAAGATAGTTGGGACATATCGCATCACGCATTCGAACGATCCCCTAAATCGTATCGTTGTCATGACGTTGCGGGGGACGAAATCATTGCAACCGGAAGACGTGCCCCGCCACGCCGCGGGCACGTCGCCATGCTGTCCCGTGAACGAAAAACGCTAATCGATTAATCGAATCGTTAATTACAGTGCTCGACTGGCTACCTGTGTGTTATTTTCCGCTGCAGGATTCCTTGTGGTGTCGTTAAGCACTACTGAATGGCTCGCCATTTTGGGCGTCGTCGTAACGTCACTCTCTTCCGGTTTGGGAGAAGTTACGCTGCTGAGCTACAGTCACCAATATCCCAAGTAAGTGTCACCGTTCTTTCGTTCTCTCGTCGATCGTCCCCGCTGCGCTATATTCATCATTTTCCATCATATTTCAGTTGCATTATGTTCAAATATAGTGCAAACTATGCATTCCTAAAAAACGGCTTATTTTTCGACACTTTGTCGGTTGAAGTTATAAAATTAAAATTATACCTTCCGTATAATTACTTAATAAACTTTGTTGGGTATCCTTTATTTTTTTATAACATGTATATATCTTTGACTTTTTAATAACATTGATCAACGATTAATCGATTCACTGTCTCATCCTAGCGGTCCTCGAGAATCGCTGGTACGACTGTGTGTAAGTGAGTAATGTATGCAAGATTAGTTTACGATGCGTGAAGTTGTTGGCACAGATGCACCGATGAGTATTGTTGTCAGCAGTGAATAAATTGCAGTATTGGCCGTGTAGACAGTTGCTCCAGAAACGTAGCGATAAGATAATGGCGGTCGGAATTGTGGGCCGTCCGATGATTAACTGTAGAAAAAGTTTTGTAAAAACTGTAGAGAAACATTTTCACTATTTTAGAAACTGGTAGAAAATAAAGTTTCGGGTAGGAAGAAAAGATACATTAGAGCACAATGCGGGCTACTGAAAAACTTACGGCAAATATACATCTGTATTTCTGTGTAATAACTAGACATTGTGGTAAACTAAAAATGTAGTTTTTATTTTGCATTTTTTGTATACTGCTTTGTATATTTGTATTTCTTGTTTCGAGATATTTAAAGGATCACATTTGAATAAATTAAAAAATATTTTTATATTGTTCGAGAAAATTTTTATTTCGAATTTTATTTGTCTCGATTAACGAAGATTTATCACGAACGTGAGATTTTGTGTAGATCTCATACGAAAATGTCTTTAAAGTTTATTAGAAACAAAAATGTTAGTGAAATAATTAATTTTAGGCTTTTATCGTTACGAGTTTCGAGATTTTTCAAATGTTCCCGCAAAACTGGAGGGACGGTAGTCCTTCGTTATTTACTTTTTTCTATTTTTTTTCGTTGCCCGTTGATCGATAACCTCATAGATTGTACGTCGGAACTTTGCACCCATCGCGACCACCAATTGAACCGTGTGCCATCGTTACTCGATAATTGAGAGCGATTAATTGTTTCGCAGACAAGTAATAGCGACATGGTCTTCCGGTACTGGAGGCGCCGGAATAATTGGCGCGCTATCGTATGCCGCGCTTACCACGTGGCTGAGCAACGAAAACACATTGTTGCTTATGTTAATCGTACCGATTATACAAGCGATCACTTTCTGGTTGATTCTGGTTCATCCGCCCCAGGCCAGTATCCCGATCACCAAGAACGGTATCGACAGTCAGGAGCAGATCATCGAGGTCACTAAGAAGAGCTTCAAGGATAAAATCAATCTGTTACCGGGCCTGCTGAAATATATGATTCCGCTTGGACTCGTATATCTCTTCGAATATTTCATTAACCAAGGACTGGTAATGCGTTTTCTTTCATTCTCATTTCAGTTTCCAGGATTGCAAGTTTGCAATCGTTACAGAATTACCGTTTCCACCCTTGCAATCCTGGAAACGAGACTACCCCCTTAAATTAAATCTTCCGGAGTCATTTTAAACGAGACTTTCCAAGAATATGTGTAGGTTCTACCGTAATCATTAGACTGCGGATCTTTATGCAAAATAAAAATATTCTACGTCAATTGCAATAAACTGGAGTGAAATAGACATTTATTTTCTTCCTTAATATATTTAATAGGTCGAAAATAATGTAATAGTATTTCTAAATTCTACATTTCTTCTTAACTTTTATCAGAAATGCATAAAATCCGCAGTCCAGTAATCATTTCAAGATCATTTCAAATCCGTCTTCCAAACTTCGATGTTATCCATTCTTCAAGTTTATTAGTTTGTTGCAAAAAGTTTGAAGAACAAAAACAGTAGCAGCGTATTGTCTAAAATGGCTTTATCCCGACTGCTTTCTATTTCTTTCTGGATAATAATACTGGTTCAATCTAGACGTTCTTTATCGCGAGTATAATCGCAGTACAAACGAACAATAGTGTCTCATCGTTTTATCTTAAAACAATTTCCAGTACGAGCTGATCGAATTCGACGGAATATGGTTGTCTCACGCCGAACAGTATCGTTGGCTTCAAGTGGATTATCAGATTGGAGTGTTTATATCAAGATCGTCTGTCAATCTCGTCACAATTAACAAAATCTGGATCATGGCTGTTCTACAGGTAACACGTGATGCGATTCAACTTACCGTTTACTCGGTCAGGAACACGATCGACAAATCATCGATCTCGATCAGGATTGCACCCAGTTTAATAACGTCTCGTGTTTGTTTCAGTTTATCAACGTGATAATTCTGTTATTCGAGACACTGTATTATTACATACCGAGCATTTGGATCGTGTTCGCGCTCGTCTTATGGGAAGGTCTTCTCGGTGGTGGAGCGTATGTCAATACGTTCTACCGAATGTCCACAGAGGTAATGTATCGTTGTTTTCAAAGATTATTTTCGCCTGAAGTTGCATCGAATTACGATAAAAGCAATAGCCGAACAAGCGTCGAAACTAAACGATTAAACAAATCGAGTATCTGTCATTGTAGTTATTCATATTTTCACTGCGACCATTGTACATGGAATAATCAAATTTCTCATGTACGAAGAAAATATCAATAGAAACACGAATATGTTTGTTTTTCCATAATGGAGAGCATGAGCAAATTAGACACTGATTCAGGGGAGAGTTTAATCACTCCCGAGTAGTCGGAACATTTTTGTAGCAATGCCGAATTATAATTATTTCACGTGCACGTTGATATATTATACTTTCTAAATTATTAAAAATGAAATTTGTTCTTCTCTGGTGTCGCAGATTCCACGAGCAGATCGCAAAATCTCATTAGGAATCGCAACGATGGCCGATTCCATCGGCATCGCGTTAGCGGGATGGATGTCGATGCCGGTTCACAACACAATTTGCAAAATGCCACGGCCGACACGATTGGGCAGCTAGGACAGTCCTGAAAAATAGTATTTGACAACTATCGTACGACGAATTACAGCCGTACGCTTCGCCGTGGAATCGTTTGATATCTCCCGTCGAATGGTTTTCGATGTTCCACGGATAGAGCTGGTAGCTGAGTACCTATAGGTTAACTTCGTTCCTAATCGTTTAGTACACTACACAATTTCGATTGCCCAGCGCACAGGCTGTGACAATCCTCTCGTTTATACTAACTTCTACTTTAACGGCGCCAGGACAGCACGACAAAGCACTTTTATCGTCGAGGAGACGAGATTACGTCGGAAGCTGGAAACATGAAGAGGACGATGTTAGAGACGGTGAAACGATTGTTCATAGCAACCGATTACAGTAGTGCACACTTGAGCGTTCGCCGCTATTACCTCGAATTCCAAAAAAATGGTACCTCGGAGCGAGCTTCGAGCGGGCCAATTGAAACTTGGTATTTATTAGGGGGTCGTTCGGAAAATAATTTGTTATCGTTCAACCTTATTTTAAATCGCAAAATCCTGTTATATCTTGACAGCTGACATTTCGGACGTAATTTCCTGCCTCGTTCCTTCTAGCCTTTCAAGCATTTTGTTGTCATCGCATCAAATATGCAAAATCCAAGTTTTTATTACCGCCAATGGTAAAAATGCGGTGCACGAAAGAAAAAATTGTGCGCCGTTTAAGGAGAGGATTCATCATCGGATTGCCCTTGTTTCTCGCTTTTGTTCATTTTTTATGCGGTGCAAATTTCATCTCAATTAAATTCGTAAAAGATCATATCTTTAAGTTGTCTGAAAAGTTGCAAAAGATCATAGAACAACAAAATGAGAAAACGAAATGACTTTCCGAACGACCTGATGTACGTCCCTCACATACATCCTCTGTCCTTCCTTCAATTGAATTCGCAGAAGCCACTTAAGCGTCGGCGATCGGGACCGAATGCGGACGCTTAATTGTGCACTACTGTAATCTTTGATCGGTTCGGTGCTTTGAGAGATCGTTAGCGAACGATGCGGTTCGCAGATGTTTCTGCCAATGAAATTCAACTCCTTAGGCTGTAGGTTTCGATCGTTCCGAGATTTATTTCGTACAAATATTTAAGAGACTAGGAACAGAAATAGAATCGTACAAAATTGTTGCGTTCGTTCCGGCGTGGTGGCGTATTCGTAACGAAGCTCGAAGCACGCTCGTCAACGAACAATGTCCGACACGTGGAGGTACGATCTTCTTGTCGAGTTTTGCGAGCTTGTTTGTGTGAATGTGATTACATGCGTGTGAATGCATCCCCGTGCTATCGTCATGTATTTCGTAGCTGTTAGGTTCTACGTCGTTCCGTTACAAACGACACCAGTATTTCTAGATAGAACAGCGTCGATCTTTCGCCACCTCTGCGGCAGGTGTTCTCGACGGAACAATTCGATCTCGACATTGCGAACATTCTCGCGGAAAGTCCACAACTTCGTCTTTAGAGAATCAATAGAAAAAATATGAAGAAAATGTGACCACTAGATTGCGGATGTTTATGCAATTCGACTCAGAGTCACCGCAAATCAAGTGCTGAATCAATGAAGTGCTATATCAATTTCGTATCCACAAAAATTAAAAAATCATGGAAAATGAAAATATTTTAGGTCGGAAGAAATGTTTAATTTTCGAGTTAAAATATCTCCGAGTGCAAAGGGTTAAGAAAGTGCTATTGAATAAAATCTTATTTTCGGTGGTACAGTAGCTTTTGTACATCTGGAATAAATTCTATACAATATAATTTTACGTTCCAGTGTTTTTTGAAAATTTTCAGATGTCATAGATGCGTAAAGAGCCCCAGTCTAGCGATCACCGATCAATAAGTTTTCCTTTACCACGTTTAATACCACAGTAGACCCTCGTTCATTTCCATCAGGAGCGTTAAAAGTTCTGGAACGAGCGAGACACTATTACCGTATTCGTTTTCGATTTCTTTGTTTTCTGCGTAAAAGAAGTTGTGAATTCTGTTTGACTGTTTAGATCGATACTTCCCCCTCCATGTAAAACGTCGAACATTCCTCGCTAATAAGTTACAGGAGCATGTGTAAAGTATTATGACCGAGTCGTGGAGAAACGAGAGGATCAAACAAGACATTGCGATAACTACGTGATTACGTATGTGTTCGATTCGACACCTGGAGATATCTTGTTTATTATTTCTTTTCTATCAAAATAATTCGCCTTTACCTCCTGGAATGCGTATTGTGTAATTGTGATATACCGATAGTACTGTTTCCTACAATTATTGCAATATATACATATATATATTTATATGCGAGATATTATATATTGTTTACTACGCCATAATATATTTTTGTCGTTGTTGAATTAGAACTGTTTTTCATTGCATTCGGGAACGAACGTTGCGCGGTTGCCGATTCTGCCAAGTTGGTTGGTTTGTTTGAATCTTTTTTCATTTGATTTCACAGCGTGTGAACAGAACATACGATCGAAACGTTGTGCACACTGATTGCACACCGAAATGATATCCCCAAAAACTTTTCTCGAAACCCACGCCCGCATTCCGCGCTGACCTGTTGCGGTCGTAACGTGCCGAATTGGCACTCAACATCGAAATCAAAGTTAACGAACAATCAACGGAATGTTCTTTGAGCAATTAGGAACTCTGTTGTCTTTTTTTTTAAATTTTCTTTTCAACTATTCAACCGAAAAGTTTGCCACTTTGCGCTGAACGTCACGCACAAATTTCCCATTTACACCTACCACTCGCGAATTTCTCTAGACACGCGCACACCCCTCTTCGTAATTATTAGAAAAAGTAAAAAGGATTCATTCAGAACCCTCAATGAATTGGACTGATTCGATTAGGCCGTTAATCCTTACGCGTACGACTATTCCTACAGGTTACTTTATATTCCTAGAATAGGGATTGCAATACCGGTATACCGGTATACCGAATACCGGTATTTCGTGCCATTTTGCAATTTCGTGAAACCGGTATTTGCTAAGTTAAAATACCGGTATTTTCGGTATTAGCTATAAATAATAAATATCTTTTTTGGGCATCTACTCTTATTTGAAATACGTTCGCCGCTCAAATACTCTGGATTTAGAAACTTCTGATTCTGATTTCGAAGAGTGTGACAACGAAGAAAATAATAATACAATTGTTGAAAATACCTCGTTTGAATACGACGAAGATAATAGTAACGAGGACGAAATATTAACTTACGAAGGATTGCTTCCTGTAATTAAAAAAATCCGATAAGTTGTTAAAATATTTAAACGTTCCCCAACTAAAAACGCCGTTTTACAAAAATATATACTTACTGAAATAAAAAAAGAACTTATGCTAATATTAGATTCTAAAACACGCTGGAACAGTTTATTATTAACGATGGAACGATTTTTGAAATAAAAAGCTGGCTGTGGAAGCATTATGTCGGAACGATTCCAACTCGTTAACAGCGAATGCAGCAATAAATTTTATGTTGCGATCGCTTGAAGATCAGGACACGCCACTGTCCGAAGAATTATACGGTGCATTGAAAATTCGTATACAGGAAAGGCATAGCGAACCAGAAAATATTTTACGGTATTTACATAATTATAACGACTTTAAAAAAGAAAACGGAAAGGAAGAAAAGAAGCTAACAAGGTCAAATTTAATTAAGTTCGTCGTCAATTTCCACAAAAACATTTATGAAAACCAAACGCAAACCTGTCCAGAAGAATTCGTTGAAGACCATGTTGATGTTAACATCGAAAAAGAATTGTTTCTCGAGAAGAAATTACAATTAGCTACAAATAAAAAAATTGCCACGAACAATAATACAAAAATAATACAAAAAATAGATTTATCCAAACCCGTCGGACGAGAGACCGAGTTGTTAGAAGATGAAGGACATCGAGGCAAATATTTAGAGAAAGTATATCGCTTGTTATTAACGGTACCACCAACCATCGTGGATGCGGAAAGAGCATTTTCAACTGCAGGTAATTTGTGCAGAAAAATACGTTCGAGGCTTAACGACAGTTCAATAGATGCATTATGTTTTTTACAATCACATTTCAAAAATATGAAGTCAATAAATTAGTTAACGTTTTTTCTATTAAACAGCTGTGTTCTCGTACCTTCATGAAAATTCATAATACCGGTATTAGTACCGGTATACCGGTACAACGTTTAAAAAAATACCGAATACCGGTATTGCAATCCCTATCCCAGAACTAGATTAGCTTTGTTGGTTAGAGATATCGTTGAGGTGAAAATAAGATAACAGAAACCATAAGACGTATTGTTGATTTGTATCTTTCGTTGTGTGCTTGACGTGTTTGCGCGCGTCACGTATGCACGCGATCATGCAGTATAATCACGTTCTGGCTTTCGCCGAGCTTAATGTCGCCAGATTAGGACTTGTCTCCCACTTTACCTAACACAATGACACGTGACTAATTCAGTACCGGCAGAGGGAGAGTAACTGTATTCCCCTCGATTCGAGTGAATTCTCCTATACTGGCGACGCTGGCCGCGCTTTACAGTTTCTCTAACATTTACGGAGAGGAGCGCGACCAAAATGAATCTCCACTTTCCTCTGACGAATTTTTCTAAGTATCTACGAAATTGTTTGATATCAGTCGCTCATGTATTGTCTCGCATCGACACCGACGTTCCGCAAAATCGTCTCAAAACTGAAATGATTGAACAGCCACTGTGCCTGCCGAGTAGGGGCACGAACTGGTTACGGTACGAATGGCGGACATCTTGTAAAAATAACTAGATGTAATTTTGATTGACCTTACACAGGATCACGCGCATCGCTCGAGAATCAGTTTCCCAGACTCCTCGTACTCTTGCCGTGACAGCCACATCTGCTGGAAGGATCCAAGCGAACTGAGGATCGATCCCCCGATCCAGGCACCGTAGCGACGCTCGCTCGTGCTGTTCGCGCTAATTATTTTCAGTCTCATGCTCTGCGAAACGACGACAATCAGTGTCTCTATCGGGCAGCATCAGCGCTTTTAAGGAGATAGACTTCTTTCCAGGATTGCAAGGATGCGGGATGCGCCTTCTCATTTCTCGATAATGCAAAGATGAGCTTTCTCAGTGGTGAAAATCGCTACACGAAAGATCAATCTATGGTAGCTGTCGCAGCTTTATGAAAATATCTACACGCGCAGCTTTATGCTTCCGAATAATGAAAATTACACCTTGTAAAAGTAAAAAGAGGACTTTTCAGGGCGATTGCGGCCTAGATCGATATTTTATCTCGCGCTTTTGACTGCTGAAAAACCTCATCTTTGCATTATCAATCCTGGAAACGAGACTACCCCCTTAATCCTGAAACAAAACGCTTACCGGAGGAGTTTTGCTAGCTAGATCACGATTCAGTCTTTCGCTAAAACCTTGCAGGCAAGAGTTGCCACCGGTCACCACTACGCTTCCGTACAGGCTCTGAAATGAATTAATTGCTGATTGTATTTTTCATTCAGAGTTACCCTATCCTTACCCTACCCCTGTTCGCTTGTAAATAGCGAACTCACTGGTCTGATGTCCATGTCACACATGCCCACGCTGGTCGTGACGAGTGGTCCAATGCCGAGGATGCTTGCTCCGACACCCTTCACGTTGCTAGGATCGAACAAAGCTTCGGGAATCATTAATCTGATCGAACCAAGGTCATCGTTGTAACCGCTCGGAAACTCGTAACGTTTCATTGGTAAGCTGTTCGCCACGTCTTCGTCGTACGGGCAGTCCGAGACTTGAAGGACGTTCATTTGAAAATCTTGCAACAGTTCTCGGACCATGTAACTCAGCCAGGAGGACGACGGTTGAGGACCGGGTTTTCTGACCCAGCGGGGTGTCTCTCTTTCTCGGACAGCGTCTGGGGAATAAATTCATCTGTTAGTTGTCTATAATAAGATATATACTTCGTTTCTTATATTCTTAAACATCTCGATATTTTCCCCGAATTAATTCTATCATTAGGGCGGCGCACCACAACTTTTTCCGTCTGGAACGTTTTCGAAAAAACTGTTTTTTCGCTTGTCTGCAGTACATAGATGCAGTAAAAACACCGATGACCTCGATAACTTCGAAAAAAATGATTTCGAGGGGAAAAAATGTTTCTTTTCAGATCCATTCTGGTCCATTGACACCGCGCACATTACGTAAGAAATAGTTCTTGCATCGCAATAACCTGAAGGGATATTTAAGTGGCCTTACTTAAATGGAACACCCTGCACAAGTCAGAGCACAACAGAGTTACGGAACATAGGAAGCAAAGTAGTAGACCTGGAACGTCGGGATGATTGGTGTTTGAGACTTTCAATGATACACGCGTGATCCCGCCACAACAAACGTACAAAGCGTGTCTATAAATAGCCGAAGCCTTTGATCAGAGGGTTTCAGTTTAGAAATCTGCTGGGACCTAAATACTTGCCGGACCCATTCAGCTCCGTAAGTGCTCGTAAAAGCGTTCAATAAATACGTGGTGCGCGTGCGACGAAGCCGCGCGTACGTTGAATGCTTGCAATCAACGTATTACGAGTCAAGTGCTCTGTACACATCGCTTGTTCATCGTACAAAATGCTCGCTGACAAGGACTAACTGCCCTCTTTGTATCTCAATGAACCGTCGGTTTCTCCGTTGCGCTAAACATTACCTTTTGTGCCGCGTTTATTACTCTGGCGTCAATTCAAGTCAATATTTAACGTGTCTGTATCGACACCGTCGTCAATTCTAGCCAGCTGTTCACTGGGTCGTAACGGAGTTTATTATGAAAAACAGGAGACCGCGAATACGAGAGCAACGACTCGGTCGAGTTCAACGATGGTCGTCAAACAATCGAGAGAGAATTAGACACGGTCGACTGCGATAGCTCGAGACTTACGTAGAATTGTTTTAATTTATTTAACTCCTCGCCTTACGATTTATTTCAAGATTTCAGTGATTAGAACTTTCTCGTGGATTCTAATTTCCCAAAAAAAGGGGAAAACTTATATCTATGGTGTATGCCTGCATGTTCTGCGATAGCTGTACATTAACAAAACCAAAATAGATTTTATTTCGGTATAGGAAATGTTTGATATACACTTTTATTAGAATCTGTACAGAATCTTCATCACGAGTCAGACACGATTTTGTAAGGCAAGGAGTTAAACGGGATGTATTTCGGACGTTTCAGAACGCGTTTAATCGAACAGCGATGAATTGTATGAATAAATTGGTGACCTTTGCTGGCGACAAGACAAGCAGGCGATAGCTCGACGTCCTTCTCCTCGAAAAATTGTCTGCATTGCATGGTGATAAAGTCACCGCCCAAGGGACTCTTCACGATTCCTTGAGTAATCACGTAGCCGTCGTGCACCGGCACTGCACTTGTATGCGTCGCCCCGCTGTCGACTACCATGGCTGTCGATCTTCCGTTCGCATATGCTGCCAGTACAGCGTTCTTACAAATGTACATCGCTGGGACGTTGAATTTCTCGAACATCAACTCTAGAAGTTTCTCTCGTTTCAACCTCGTGTTCCATGGACATTCGGTCATTAAAATAGGATGGTGTTCCGGAAGAGCGTGCAGCTTTTGCTTGTAGGTGTACTCCGTTAGACGCTCGAACATGTCCCAGCCTTCGATCATCCCGTCCTGCATTAGGCTAATCAAATCCATATCTGTAAAGCAGAGAATTAATATTCTCGTCGTAAATGCATAAATATCCGCAGTCTACTATCAGGTTTGTATAACATATGTTCCTACGGCCATACATACGGCCTACAATTCTTTGTTTTTCTTGTCGACAAAGCACATTCTTGCATTTCAATTAACTTCTAAAACACGTGCTAGAAAATTTCATCGCAGTTCAAATCAAAATTTTTATCTAATCAAGTCTCTCCGGACTTGTCTATAGTACGCGTTCATTTAACTTCAGACGATTTGTGTACACAACGAACGATTCCGCGTCGGATTGAAAGGAAACGGGTCCTCGATCACGGTAAATATTCAGAGAAATCAATTGTATCGGATTTCAGGAAAATAATGAATGTCCATACCCTTTTTCCGCACTTGAATAGCCGTGACATCGATGTTGTAGTGTTTCCTGACGGCCTGATTGCCGTCCGGTGTTTCGATGGTGTCCTCCCATATACCGAGGGTGGTCGGAATTTCAGCCTTCGGCGTGTCCTCACCGCCATAACCAACGCGAAGGCTCTGGTGTCCGACGTCGAAAATGATAGCACCGACCTCGTCTGCGGGCAAACCGAATTATTTAACAGGCTTGCCAAGCCAGATGGCCACGTTTTTTCCATGAAAAACCCGGACCGTCTCGCACATACCTCCACCGTAAATACCACCGCTCATAGTATCTGAGAGGAGAGCCGCGGCGCGCATGCTCCGCAACCCTCTTCGACCTCACCGGTCCAAACCCCTTCTTCCTCCTTCCGAGCGTATATCGAGGATTCTGCGACCCTCCGACGTTTCTGTATTGCTCCTTTTGCATATCCGAATCGATGATCGGGAGGAGGACGAAACCGCGATCGATTCCCCCGTTGGCAGAAGCCACCCTATTTCACCGTTTGTTTCAGGAATTTCTGCCGTTCTCAGACTATCCGTCTTTTAACCGTTAGCATTCAAAATATTCTTTAGATTATCAAATATGTTGGTATCGAATCAATTACTAAATATTGAAGTATCGTACGAGGTATTATATCAATTTGAATTATGAAGAGTTATGAGGTATTAAAAAATAATGCAGTATAGAACAAAGCACACGAGTTTGTTGAATTGTCGAGCAAAAGATGGCTCGGCACGGAACGTGTTAAAAAGCTACAACTCCTGTTCGAAAAATCCTTTTCTCATAGAAATATTTATTCGGACAAAAATCTGCACGTGAAATGTTGATAACACGTGTCGCGAGGAGTCTCCGTGTATAGTATTTAATACAACCAGTTCAGTTTAGTCAGTGGAAACCGCTTAAAAACTGTTTCAAGAAAAGTTTTCTATTATCGAAATTGCTAGTCTTAAATCGAAGTAGAAACGTGATCAGTGAATTTGTTAAAAATTGAAAAGCGTGCAATTTTAAGCTTGGCATCGAATTCGAAAATGTCCGCTAGCCAAATTGATATAAAGTAAAATGTGAAGTGTGTGTGGAGGAGAGAGTAATCAGAAGACGGTGGGTGTTCCATTATGGAATTAGTGTTGTATATTTTACAAAGTAAATAGAATATAAACAATCTAAAGTCGTCTAAAACACAATAGTACGAATTTCGTGGTAAATCATTTTTCATATATTATAAAGTATACGATTTGTCAACAGATCGATATCTTTTTTCCATTTGTGTCCCGCGGTGTCGCCTTGTGCTGGACCCGGGTTTCGACATAACGAGAGAGAGAGACAGAGAGAGAGAGAGAGAGAGAGAGAGTGAGAGAGAGAGAGAGAGAGTCACGAGACTCAAAAATCATCGTCACATTGCCGAGTGAACGTTGCGAACAGTGAACTGATTCGACGGCAACATATGCATAGGTGGGTGCGTGTGTTTCGCCTTTTATTATTTTTTTCTTTTAATTAACGTCGATCGAGTAGATCCGTTAGTACACTTTCTTCGGTTTCCTTAATCGCATCGCGTCGGATCGGTCCGTCGATCGTTAATCGAATCGCGTTTTTGCGGTTCGGGTGAGGTACACGTACGTACAAGTTTAGCATGTTATTACAGACACTTTACAGACGATACGGTAGTTTTTATTTTTTTTATTTATATGCTTTTTCGGTTTTGTTTCACCAACGTTATAATCTTTACTTGTTTTTTTTTTTTTTTTAAATCGCTTTACACTATACGCCTGTCTACTAAAACGTTTCAGTCTCTCTGTAATTGAAACGACACCGATGACAACGACGAACATCATGGCATTTTTTTTTTTCCTTTTATTCTTCCGTTAATTCTTATTTAGTTATTGTTTAAGTCGCCTATCTCCTCTTCGTAGTTTTGCTTAATTTTATACACGTATAACACACGTTTCCGCGGAGACGAGAGAGAAGCCGCGCCGACTCGTGAGTAATGCCCGCGTTCTCAAAAAGGAACGACGCCGGAAATCAGCTGATAGAAACGATTCTACGGAACTGGAAGACCAAGGAAACTCGTAACAAACCGCGTAGCGCGTACTGATCACTGTGGGATATACGTTCGATGCAATGAAAACCGTTTTTATCTCGTGATCCTGCTGAAACGTAGTCTTTTAAGCATAGGACGATTCGCGTTAATCGACGTAGCCGCTCGTAACGAATCGAAAACCGAGCGTTTCGTTACGGTAATAAAGGTAATAGGAGGCTCTCCTTAGCGAGAGCGAACTCTTAAATCACTTACAGACAAACACCTTGTCGCAGTCTTTCCGTGAAACGGACTCAAAGGACGTCGTAGTCTCACATTTACTTTAAACCAGTGCTGTCCGTACTTTGCTAACGAGTGAAATGGACTTTTCTTACTCCACCGCCCTCTTTGTACGCGCCGAGATGCACAGCGAAACGTTCCTTCTAACGGAAAATTTTATTTACATGGAACATTATATGCGAATAAATAGATGCGAATCAGTTTTGTCATAAATGCATCAAATCCGCAGTCTATTGGTAATAA
>CM052194.1:5933530-5955891 GCA_028455805.1 Lasioglossum figueresi | reverse complement strand
GAATATGTACAGAATTGTTCGATTTGCAACAATAACGTTAAACAAACGATACTTGAGTATTTTTAGTATTTCGTCTTTGGTCTACTAATTTTTGTCGCGAATGCATAAAAAATCCGCAGTCAATTAGTAATAGGATCTTATCGGATGAATTGGCGCAGTGAAGACAAAGTTCTAATACATCCGAGCGACGAAAGACATGTGTATAGAATTGTTCAACAAACTAAATTTGTTAAACTACGTAATGTAATGATAAAATGATTTCAGGCAGCGCGTTTGAGGGTGTGTGGAGCGAACGATGCCGTTGTCGGGCAGCACTGTTTCGTAGGATAACATCAACGTGAATCCGCCAACTTCGTTAGGTTTGGGGCGAGTGTAGCCGCTTATAGAGTATAATTAGTTCCATCGAAACAAAATGGCAGTCAGTAAATTCGATCGATCAATTTTCTCTCGAGCGACGCGAGGACGTTGGTTGTGATCAGAGTCGTCAGATTCAGACTTGTGTCCCCGCTCTACCGTTCCCCTTCTACGACGCGATTTCTCCACGCTTCCGTTACGACTTCTATCACGTGACTAATCCGGTACTGGCAGAGAGGGGGTAGATTCTCCTGATCCGGCGACTCTGGTTGTGATCGGATCCTCGCTCGACGGAAGTTATGGCGCGATTGGTTGCGTGTCGCGAGATCCCTCGAACCGGGAAAACGGAAATGAAACGCGAACAATGGTCATGCGTTCGCGACGGAACGGTTCGAACGAGCTCGCAGTCCGAAGAACACATTAGTTGGGTCGGTACAATTTGTTTGTTTGGGTGTTGACACCGTCTCTTATCGACGTAGGCCAGGAACACGAACAGTGGGACTACATGTCTTGAATTAGCCGTGACGTCACGGCCGTACTATTAAATAATTAACGAAAGACGGACCATAGATTTGTTTTTTTTCTTTTGTCGCTTCTCCTCCGTGACTTCGTCTTTTGAAAATTTTTCTTTCTTCTTCTCGTTTTTGTCTGATGTTACTTTCTATTTGTTTTACATCGAGATCAGTTGCGAACGGAGCTGTCGTTCGTTTGTGTTCTTGAATTTCGCGCAGCATCTTTTATGTGGAGGATAGGTTCACCGTAGGTTCTACATTTATTTACACCGCGATCACGAAGTCGCGGACATTTCGTTGGCTGCTGTGACCGCGATCGCACTCCGCCTCGCTTAGCTCAAACGCGTCGGAGAACCCCGAGGGTGGGTCCAGTTTGGGGATGAACAGGTTTCCCGATCCGTCACGCTCCTGGTCCCGATTGGAACAGGAATTGTGCGACTGGTGCTTGGAATTGCCAAACCCGGAGATTGGGCCGAAGTTGGAACGGGTCTCCTCGCCGGTATGACGCGCCAGCTGTAACATCCTAATCAAATACAACCGCGATTAACTTTCTTTCTTGTCTACCAAAATCTTTCTAACTAAATCTTTCTAGACTCTTACTTGGGTCTTCCCCGTCCAGGAAACGATTTTCTCTCAAAAATCGGTGAGGGTTCTGTAGACGTGCTAGATTCTGGTCCATGGTACAGGAAGTCTGTAAATAGAAAACCATCCGGTTTGCTTGAATGATCCGCCCCTATGCGTACTATCTCCTCGATTACATTCGTTTCACGACAATAACAAGCTTTGTGAATGCTCGGTCATGTTATCGGTGCACTCTAACGAATGTAGACAGGCAACAGGTACAGACTTCCGGTGGTACAGCGGTGCGTGGAAAAAGATCTCGTGCCTCTCCTACTCTGAATTTTTGTTCGAGACGTTGTCAATTATTCGTGACCTGGCTAAAAATCCATGTCCTTGACAGGTATCACGGCAAACCAGTGTCGCCAGATTAAGGATTCTCCCCCACTCGCGACGCAATTCGCGTTGCGTCTACGTCTGCGTGTATTGGCAGAAAGAGAGAGAGAGAGAGAGAGAAGGGGAGGGGGTAACTGTATTCCCCTGATCTGGCGATACTGCGGCAGAGGCCAAGATCCGCTTGCTAAAGACAGCATTAAAGCGTCAGCACGAATAACTGACGAAGATTTTATATATGCACGGTTTTTGTCCGATCCTAATGAATTTCTTATTATTTCTACGTTCCATTCATGTTTGATAAGATTATGTTTGTTCAACGTTATACAGGGTGGGGCAGTAACTATTAGCACCTCAGATATCTTTGAAACTATAAGTTTCACAGAAGTATTTGCTGATACAAAATTGCACAGTAAGAAGGTGGCCATCCGGTGGCGATAGTAGTTTTTTTGCAGGTGGACGTACTTCGGACATTTGAAGGTCACCTCCATTTTTTTTAATGGATCGGTATGTTTTGGCTTCCGTATCACGATAGAGGATCTTAAAACGAATTCAACGACCTATTACATAAGGTCATTCAAGGTCATAGAAAGTAAAGAAATGCGATAATACTTATGGTTTTGGTAGTAAATGAAACATGTTTATAGTAGGTGTTCGAAATGTTGACCATCACTGTCAATGCACTGTTGGATTCTTGTTACGATCGATTGACTTGCAAGTCTTACGGTGTCAGAACTTATTGACGCACAGGCTGCAATAATTCGCTGTTGCATATCGTAGGACGTAGTTGGTACTTCTTTGTACACTTTCTCTTTCAGTGTTCCCCACAGAAAGAAATCTAGAGGTGTTAAGTCTGGTGAACGAGCTGGCCACGATATTGAACCGCCGCGTCCAATCCAACGATTTCGAAATTTTACATCGAGTTCCCTTCGCGCAATCAATGAATAATGTGCAGGACATCCATCATGTTGGTACCACATGGTTTGTCGTGTAAGTAAAGGTAACTCTTCTAGCAAAAGACCCAATGTATCCTTAATAAAATTAGCATAGATGTTGCCATTCAAATTTCCATTGATAAAATAAGGACCAATAATTTTATCACCTATGATACCACACCATACATTCACAGACCATTGTCTTTGATGTTCAACCTGTCGCAGCCAATGTGGATTTTCCGTTGCCCATAAATGCATGTTGTGTAAATTAACATTCCAGTGATTTGTGAATGTTGCTTCATCGGTAAATAAGACGGTATTAAGAAAAGACTCATTGTTTTGAATCTGACGTATACCCCATCGACAAAACGCAACGCGATATCTTATCGCATTTCTTTACTTTCTATGACCTTGAATGACCTTATGTAATAGGTCGTTGAACTCGTTTTAAGATCCTCTATCGTGATACGGAAGCCAAAACATACCGATCCATTAAAAAAAATGGAGGTGACCTTCAAATGTCCGAAGTACGTCCACCTGCAAAAAAACTACTATCGCCACCGGATGGCCACCTTCTTACTGTGCAATTTTGTTTCAGCAAATATTTCTGTGAAACTTATAGTTTCAAAGATATCTGAGGTGCTAATAGTTACTGCCCCACCCTGTATATTATAGAAAATCGCCAAAATCGGAGGTGGCTCCATTTCGCTGGTCATTTCTGCTCCTCCGTAATGGTTCTACGACTAGTGATCTCAATGCACCCATAGAATTGTACAATCCATCCCGAGAACCTCCGTGCAAGAGAGGCTGACAATGACAACGATCAAACTCCGCGATGCTAGTAGGCAAAACGGTGCGGTATATCGAACAGTATACATTAGGGCTGTTACTTTTCCGAAGCTTCGACTTTTCGAACATTCGAAGAAACGAAGGGAACGTCGAAGTGCACGAAGTTTCGAAGTTTTCGAATCGTGTGACGTTATAACTTAATCAAGTACTACACTATCGTAGCAATATCAAATATACTAACTTAGCAGCGAAATTTCGAAGTTCAAAGCATCGAGACTCCGTTTCTTTGAGTTCTCTAATAATTTACTAGAAATCCGAAACTCGAAGCTTCTGGAAGCTTCAAAATCTTCGACCTCCGAAGGAAAGTAACAGCCCCGGTATACATTTGTCGCGGATCGCAACAGTCCCGCAAGTCCCGAGAAGGAGAGGCTACGCGGATACAGAGAGAGAAATGGCGGAGAGACAGACAGACAGATCCAGACAGATCGGAGAGATATCATGAAGAAAAAGAAAAGAAAAAAAAAAGAAATAGAAAGAGACAGAGTAGGCATAAACCGATTTAAAAGGATGAAAGACTGCATACTGTGGACTCGCGAGTCGGCCGCAGACACCGAGTGGTGCGAATCGACGAGGTGATTGGAAGACTCGGTTCGGCTGCTGGTCCCGACTTCCGTGTCGCTATCCGAACCCAGGGTGTCGTATTCCTCCGACTCGGACTTGCCCTGACTGACTTTCCGCGTTTTGTGCAACGGCGCAGAGGACGAACGGCCTCCGCGCACCTTAGTGTACCGGTTGCAATCCGACTGCAATCAGACGGAATTGTTTTTGTCGATGAATTGGCACATCGCACGAGGAAAAACGAGGAGACGCGCCACACCGATCTTTCGCTCAATCCTCCGCTCCCTCCTTCTACTCATACAGTTAGGCTACAGCCTCTAGATCAGAGCCATCGTCGATTCGATGCTTTCTAATTACTATTTGCGCTATCGTTCTCATTTTATTCATGTTCTCTTCGCGCTTAACCCTCCGATCACGGATCTTGGCTCGATCAAAATGTTTCATCTGAATTCTAACTTTTCAGTGGCCAGTTCAAATCGTTATCTACTTGTACCAGCTCTACTAAAAAGATAATCGTTCATCTCAACGAAGTACCAAACTGTACGTTCAGAAATGCGTGAAATCAAACTGATGCGTAAGCACATATGCGAGTTAATCTAGCCTTGGTTGATAGTTACCTGACGTTGTTACTTTTGATTTTCGAACCGAAACAACGCTTGGTAAGCTGAACCGATAGCAACAATGTGTTAACGAGTTGTTTGGAGCCAGCGTTGGCCAACTACCGGTTTAATAGTATTTCCAGAAACAAGTGTTTCAAATTCAAATAATGATCTTCGATGTTTTTATTTGCGAACCGCTAACGATAGCACAGCAACGCGTAGCCACGGGACGTGATAAGAAACTGAAGCTATACTTTAGTTAGTTAGTTTCGTTCCGACTCTGTTACAACCAGATATTACTCGAAATGGACAAACTTCTTATCGATCGAAGAACTTTCGAACAATAGCGAATGGGCGACTTCTGGTTATAAAGCGAAATTATATTTCTATTTAAAGGAGCAATGTAGATTCAGCTAGGAAACGCGCCGGTCAACGACGAACTGTTTGCTTAATGTTAACATCGGTTATGTTTTCGAATGTACTTCGTACATGAGAAACAAAATTAATCTATTATTCTACACAAAGAACGATCGGTTCAATTACAGTTTGCTTATAAAACCGTTGTTTGTTTGTTCATGGGATCGTTCAATTTTTCTGGCCCGAGTGATCCTCGCTTGACGAATTCCTTTCAAACCGTAAACACGTGTTTTGCTTGTGCCTTTCTCGCTTCCGAATAAACTTTGTCGATTCATTTCTGTAAAGTGCGGTTTGTTCTAGAGTACATAATCTGCTACTCTCGATCCACAAAGAGTATCAATGGCACTGATCTAGCGACGATCCACACTACGTCTCTATACGCAATCGAATAACGAAAACATGATGTCGCATACGGGTGAATAAATCGATAGTTGTTTCTTATGCTACAGCTAGACGAGCTATGACAAGAGTTGGCGAGAGATGTGTAGAATGGCGAAATATACATGTACGAATATATCTTTTTGTTATCGGTGTTGCGGTTCCTCGATGGACTGATCAGGACAGATGCGAAACGAAGCAAGGTGGGACCAGCAGTCACAATGATCGAATTCTCTATGATGCACATCTGTTCTACTCGATCCGGACACGCGCGCGCCTCTCTACTAACATTGTTACTAATATTTCTGTAAACGTTCCACGCCGTAACGTGTCTCTCGATTATCCTGGATTACTTGACGGATAAAAAAAAAAATAGAACGAAAAAATTCAATAAAAACGATGTGTCATCTCGCTAGAGAATTATTTCAGAGAGCTCCCCGGCGAACTGGACGCGAATGTGTACGCGAAACCGTGATCGGGATTGTGCGATGACGCGAGTTAGAGCCAGAGACCGATGCAGCATGCTGATGCGAATTTGTACACCCTTCCTTTATCGTTACGTATCACAGGCTTTTTCTTTTATTATGCATTCTATTTTCTCGATCAGTCGGAAAACATTTCGGAAGAGGGAAGCAAAGCTTTAAACAGGAATGTTTCCATTCGGACGAGATAAAAGATCGTACGTGTTATTCCTTTTAGCGTTGCGCAATAACTCCATGTTGTACAGAATATTTCACCCGAGATGGTGTTACATGTTGCCCGGTTTATGCGGAGTACTTCGCAGATATCGCATATTCTGTGCCGAGCTGTTTTTAAAGTAGCAACGATACAGAGTATTTAATAGTAATAGTTTCTAGAGAATGATCGTTCGAGAGCTTTAACGGCGGAATGAATTTTTCAAACATACCGAGAATAGAATAGATCATATCGAAAATGAAATTCGATGGAACAGAAAGATGAAATCTTTTTTAGGAGAGAGAGTGCACCTGTGACCGGGCAACACAATTTCTCCACTGTAAGCGATATACGGTCTTCCCTCGCATCGTGTTGCTTTTTTATTCCCCATTTGAACCAGTAATTTGTGCCGTATTTAGACTGATTTTCGTTAGAAAGATCTCGCAAATACGTTGGCAAAAGATCCGTGAAAAACGTTTTCCGAGCCTTCATATTCCCGAAGTAATAACACTGTGCGAGGGAAGACTGTATATAGAGACGTTACCGCATTGTAGGTGGGGCAATAACGAAAGACGATGTACGAACTTTTATCTCGGATACTTAAACATTTAGAGTTGAAGATAGTCTGCGTGCCTGGACGAAGGAAGGGCATGCGGTGTGCACAAGTGTGTTTTCTCAGTGGCTCGATGCTCGGGTGAATAGATACGATAGGTGAATGGTGGAAAAGCGATCGTGAATGACAAAAGCAAACTGAACGGTGGACGATACCTCTCGTAATTGAAGAGTGTCGGCGGTGGAGAGACGAGGATCGTGATAAACGAAGGTCTGAAGTGGCGCGGCAGAATTACATCGACTGTCGCCTCCTGGCGGGACACTCGCCTCCAGCTGGAACGTCGCGTACGGGTATATGTCCTCCGAATATTCTGCAATCATTTTCCAATGTGAGTTCTCTATCGATCACCGATTCAGATTCTCCGTGCATCAAAACGTATCTTTGTGCAAAATCGAAATTCTCTGCACCGATTTCATGACAAATGAGACAATCTTTCAATTCAATGACGAGTCGACATCACTCGGACTTTTTCAAACGATGCTACGTATATCTGACTATTTCTGAAATCAGCCGATTCCAAGGTGAATTCGATGACCCACTCTGTACTATGACTTTTAGTTGATTTTGAAAATTGGTAAGCGCAATAGTTGAAGTTTCTTCGTCCGTGCGATCTAGCATGACCTTGGATTACCTTGTGCTGCGGTTAACGAACTCATCGCACAAGACACTATCAGGCTACAGACATTTAAAAAAGTTACTTATTCCACCAGGGCCGGATTAAGCTAGCGCGGGGCCGTAGCAAATGTTACCTGGGGCCCTAGGTTTTGCATGATAATAAAACAAAACACAATGAAGGACCTTTTTTCTAGCAGAAATATCTGTTAATAGTAGCTGCTGCAAGTGCGAGGCCCTTAGAAAAGCACGGGGCCCGTAGCATTTGCTACTTCTGCTACTGGGCCTAATTCGGCTCTGTATTCCACCTAGAAGTATGTCTATCAATTTCGGAGAAACCTCAGTCGGTCACTTTATAAGAATGACTCTGTACATTGTATAATATATGAACTGTTCTAGAATACGTTCGCTAACCAGTGGTATTCGGTGTTATTCGGCACGTACGAGTTTCGTGGGTAAAATCGAACGCAGTTGCTATTTACCTGGGATCTTCTCGAGGGTAGCCATTTCGTGTATGGGCGATCGAAGCGGTTTGCGCACAGTGGCGTAGTACTGCTCACGCTGCTCCATGTTTTGTTTATTGTCTAAAGCAGCGGCGGTTTGGGCATCATGGAGGCTCGCGATTTCCCCTATAAACGGACCTACGGTCATCGTCATTAACCGATTACGGCCGCGCAATACACACGTGCGTGTCGCAAGTGTAATACGAGTATGTAATAGGAGTTACGAGCCACGGAAATGGTGGGATCTACTAACGTTTCCGGAAACAGTAAAAGACGGCGCCTGCGGCAGTGATAATAGCCAGGGAGCACAGTATCAGCGGGATAATCAGCTTCAAATCCGAGTAGACCGAGTTATGCGGTGGAATTAACAGATCGATCTCCTCGGCCGGCACCGTGCTGCTGGTGTGAGATTGCAATGTCGTTATTCTGTACTCAGCAACCGAAAAGCCCGCGTTATTGTGCGCTCTTATTCGTATGTCGTAGGTCGTTCCAGATTGCAGCTCGCTCAGCGTGTAGGTCTTTTGTACCTGAACAACCAATAGTACATACTTATCACCAGGAATCTCGTGGATTTGCTTGCGACGTTTAATCGATCGTTGTACATCATCTATTGACTTGACCCCGAACACCACCCATTCACTCGCTCGCCCCGAATCGGCAAAATTATCTCTCCGAGGAGAAACTCCTTTATTAAGATTTATTATCGACCGGATCGAAACACATTTTTTTCGAAATCGAAAACGCCCCACGCGGGTAAAGTTGTCGTTCGACGTCCCAATCGCAGGATCAAAATTCCAAAGTTGTGCGATCATGCCGTCGGGTTCGTGCATTCAGCCCAAAATTTGAAAATTCAGCAGAATTTAGAATTTAGAAAAAATTCAGCGTTTCAAACATCCAATAAAATGTTTTCAATAAAAGCTCCACAATTTCATTGTGCTTACGAAACAATGCGAAAGAATTTTTCGAAAAATGTACGGTATTCGAGTTGATTTCAATCTTCCTAACGGGCAACAACGGGAAAGAGGAACAATTCAACTGTTATCCAGTATTTTGTTCTTTAGAATCCATCGTAAATAAGAAACTTTTATTTGTTTGAAAGCAGAAAACGTGGTTCTAGTTGAACAGGAATGTTGCATCGATCCAGCATTTTTGAAAAAGTTAAAGTTGTGGCAAACACATTAACCAGTTAATTGCGTTCGACGCGTGTACACGTCAATCCATATTTCTATTGCGGTGCAACAACAATAACCTTCTCCAAAAAAATGGTTAACTTTTTATGAGATAAAAATGTAATCCTTCCTCGTTTTTCGTAAAATTTGTAATAGGACCATTTGCCCTGCGTTCGACGTGTATACTGGTCATTGCTTGATTTTAATTCCGCGCTCCGTTGGAGGATTCTTAAAACTAAATTCCGCAGTTAAGAGGTTAAAGTGACAACTGTGTACAGTTCGTTTGAATGAAATCATATAAAAATTACAGATTATGAATGTCCTTTCAATCCCAAATCAAGGAAACATTTTGCGTTGACCGACTGATGCTAAATCAAAGAAAAATCGACGTCTTTCGAATTGTACATTTCCCGGGCGGTGGTCGTGAAAAATATTACTACTATATCTCTCAAGGTACCTCGATGTTATTCGACACCAACGTCCAGATGTCTTCGCCGATTCTCCGGTACTCGAGTTCGAAATATGTGATCGGACAGCCGCCGTCGTCCCACATGCCCAGATGAAGGGTGATCCAGGACACGTTCACCGTCACGAATTTCTCGCTGTTGCTCGGCGAGTCGTCCGGCTTTGATCCCTTGGTAGTCGCTTTCACGATTTCGCTCGGCGATCCCATACCGATCCGATTGTACGCGGTCAAATACATCTGATAATCGTTCCCGCACCAGAGCGGCGACAACACGAAACTGTTGATTTTGTGGGATACCTTCACCTCCTCCCATTCGCCAGCCTCCCGTTTGTAGTGTAGAATGTAACCCCTGATTGGGGCTCCACCGTCGTCGCCGTTCTTCCACTGGACGTTGATCGAATCACTGGTAGCGCTGGTGGCATGGAGCAACGGGGATGCCGGCGGAACTGCAAAACGATTCGTGACGAAATTATCATTTTAACCACCTCGCCATTTCACCAGCGCGACCGTTCTCTCCCTACGCCCGCCCTACCTCCCGCGGCTCTCTCGATCGAATTAATACGTTTCCGTTTCCCCGACGAATTTTCCCGCAACTCGCAAAGGATTACGCGGACAAGCTTTATCGATTCGATCCGATACGCGACCGCACGCTGTACCGAATGGCCATTTTAGCAGGAAAAAAGTCACGTCAGAAAATAGATATATGTATTCCTCTTTGGAGAATGTTTACTCACCCTAATTACACATAATAATTAATTTAACAGCGATACGAGCATCGAAATCGATACGAGAATACATTCGTTACGAGGAAAATTGTGTCAGAGCAGTAAATAAGAATCTTTACAATAATTTTTAGACATTGTTCAAGTGCCAATTTTCTATGTCGTTTAGTTGACATTAATAAAGCAGAACTAGCAAGTCTCGACGAATCTCCAATCTTGAAAGTATTTTTTTCCGATAAAAATCAGCTGCTAATGTGTGGTATAATTTTTTCAAAAATTCTCTTCAACGGAAAGTAGAGAGAGTTTCATAAGTTCTATAATTTTCTTATCTTTGTAATTGTTTACAGCACACAGTCAAGATTTGCCATTTTGGCCGATTTCTACGAAAACTGGCTTCGCTGAACAATTTATATCACCGTTATCATTCAAGATAGCAACATTTCTTCTTCTCAGAAGTTCATTTTCGAGGTTCTGGCCACGATTTCTGTCTCTCAACAGTTCGAGGGATTCTATAAAAATTCACGTTCGTACTTTCGTATTTTTTCTGATCTCGACTGGTTATTCTTCTCCATTCGAGAGAGTTCGCCGTTGGTAACAGTTCGAAGGGGAAACGGATAAAAAGAAAAATTCCAGTTAATAAGATGATCTTCGTACTCCTGCCGTTTCTACTCCTGAGGGTAAGATACTTCTTAATTGTGTAATTTCTTGGCTCGGCTGTTTGAAGATATTTTACGTTCCTTGCTTGAACGAAGAGCAACGATAACGAAGACTGCGCGGTAGTGGGAATTGTTCTTACAGGTTAAAAGGTCCCTCGAGAAATACCGAAAGCGTTGAAACAGTGCGAATGCAAATGGCAGAGGCCGGAAGGTTAATTCTCATTGAATTTTTCGACGTTGGAATTTCGACACGGATACCTTGCACGGTTAAACGATGCGTGATGTCGTCGGAACCATGACGGTTCTCCACGTAGCACGTGTAATTTCCGCTGTCGTCCCTGTGAAGATCCATGATCTGCAGCGAACCATTCTGTAACAAGGACACTCGCGCTGACGATTTCACCGTTTGGCCCCATTGTTTCCACGTCACCGACGGTTCTGGCTTCCCGACGCTTTGGCACGGCAACGTTACGTCCTGCTTCCATGGAACCACCAGCACCGTGCCGAAAGAGTATATCGCTGCTCGGACTGTAATAATCCTCAGCATTTGTTCATGTTTCGACGTGATATGGTTTTTCTTTCTTAACCCTGGAACGACACTGGTGGGGTCGCCGGCAACCCCACCGAATTTTTATTTTTATTTTAGAGTTAGAGTCGCGTTCAATATCGTCAGTTATTAGCAACTACTGTGTGGGTTGGTTGGGTCTTCAAGTTCTAACAAGATTTCTCTTTGAACGTGGTATACTCAGGTGGAAGACATTGATTAATCAGATTATTATTATTATTCAATTTCTTTTCTGCACGATCTAGTGCCGGATAGTCTAGAAGATGATACAAATGAAAATGATTCTTCTGGACATTTTTAATGCTTTTACAAGCGTCGGTGTCGCCGGTAACCCCACAGCGTCTTTAACGCAACGAGACTGTATCTTATCCACTTAAAGTATTTTGATTAAATGATATATTATTTTTCTCAAATTTATCAAGATTTATCGGTGTCGTTCTAGGGTTAAATCTTCACTCGATCATAATTGATTAAATCGTTTCCCATGAAAAGGTCATCGTAATTTCAATAATTTGAAAATAATAATCATTGAGATCATTTTCCCGTAGGATCGTCAATATGAAACGGTACATTAGGTCGTTCGGAAATTCAGTTCGTTTTCTCATTGCTTTACATTGGGAACCACGTGACGCCATTGTCAGATTTTTCTAATATTTTGTTGTTTTATATTTCGCGCAGCTAGTTTCTCCGTAAATGCATAGAAATCTGCAGTCTAACAAATTGAAGCAATGCCATCTGTACACAAAAAAAAAAAAACGAAATGACTCTCCGAACGACGAAATTGTGACCGAACGAACAATACGAATAAATATTTTCGTGAGTATACTCACCCTCGCTGGAAGGGGAGATCGTGATAGGCTGCGTCCGGGGTCCCTCGCCCACGGAGGTAACAGCGGCGATACTGAACTCGTACTGATTCCTCTTCTGCAAACTTTCGGCCTGATAGCTGGTCTGATGCGGTTGCAGCGAGCGTTTATACCACTCTCCCTCCGGGCCGACTCCGTGGATATGAACGTTGTACGTCGTGATGTTCCCATTGCTTCGGAGGGGTGGTTGCCAGGAGACAATAATTGATGTCGCCGAGCTGACGACAGCCTTGACGCCGGCCGGTACATCGGGCAGGTCTTCCTTGGTAACGCAATAGAGGGGCGAGGAGGCAACACCATCCCCGGCTCTTGTCGAAGCCAACACTTGGACAGAGTAATTCGTGTACTTGCCCAACCCGTGGATCGCGACAGTCAACGCGTTCGTGATCGTCTCCGACTTGGTAGTCTCCGTGAGCGCGTCCATATTCTCCCATATCACCTTGTAACCGTTCAAGATCCCGTTCAGACTGTAGTCGGGTGGCGCCTCCCACGAGACCTGCAGTGATTGCGAGGAGAGCGCCGTGCACCGTATACCTTGGGGCGGGCTGCTCGGCACTAAGGACATTTCGATGGTGTCAGTAATCAATTACGTTTGTCTATCGAGCCAGGAACAGGTGGAACAGTTCAGCTCGGTACATGACGGAATCTTTAACGCGGTTATACGATCAGGCCGCAAAATATTCTGACGCTTGCTTATCTTCAACGGAATATCACTGAACAGTACGGTTCGCAATCCCGCGAGAGAGATGCGGATAGATTTATTTGAATCCCGCGGGGTCCCGGATATCCCAGGATTTAATTCTTCAATCTAATATACAAGGTGCGGCACCTAAAACAGGTCACCTGAATAAATCGCTTGCTTTTGAAGATAGAAAAAAAAGGATCAGACCAAACTTACTTGATATCGAGGGGCTCGTAATCTGATGTCATTAATTTTTTTATAGGTGGAGACGTCAAGGAGATACGAAGGTCAACTCTGTTTTTTTAAATGGAACGGCATGGTTTTTTATTTACATTCTGATAGTGTATTTCAAGACGAATACAATCACCTGTATGAAAGTCATTCAAGTTCACGCAAGGTCAACTGCGATAGAAAATAAAATGTCTCAAAGTACTCTTCGAACGTTACGACGATTTACATGTAACATGTTACGTACGTATTCGCTGCTACTTCGAGTGTTCAAAATGTCGACCTTGAACACCGAGACATAATCTAAAACGTTGCAATACCGATGATACTGCCTGACAAATTTCAGTTGTATCTATTACAGTGCAAGCTCTTTTTATACGTTCTTGCGTATCAACTGTGGTTGTTGGTTTTTCGCGGTACACTTGTTCCTTCAATTTTCCCCACAAATACAAATCTAGCGGTGTCATGTCTGGGGAACGTGCTGGCCATTTATTACTTCCTGATCGACCAATTCAACGACCTTCAAATGTCCTGTTCGGTAATTCTGTAACATTTCGAGCTGAACGAGCAGGACATCCTTCTTGTTGGAACCACATGGACTGTCGCATGTCCAGTGAAATGTCCTCTAACAATTCTGGCAAAACGTCTTTTAAGATTCTCTCGTATTTATGACTATTTAGCGTGACATCGATGAAACATGGACCAATTATTTTATTACGAAGAAGGCCGCACCAGACGTTGACAGACCAAGGTCTCTGCTTGTCCACTTCTCGTAGCCATCGTGGATTATCTACCGACCAGTAATGCACGTTGCGACAGTTAACTTGTCCGTGGTTTGTAAATGTGTCCTCATCCGTAAACAAAATTTTATTCAAGAACATTTGATCGTCTTACAGTTTCCGTAGGCCCCATTCGCAAAACTATAATCGTTTTTGAAAATCATTTTCACTTAATCGTTGATGCAGCGAAATGTGGAATGGGTGAAATTTGTTAACTTCAAGTATTCGCAAAATACTTCGTTGACCGATGCCACTCTCGCGTTCGAGTTGCCTCGTACCAACATGTGGATTTTGTATTACACTTGCTACAATGTTTATCGTGTTTCCATCGTCGGTTGCTTTTTTGGCTCGAGTGCGTTTTTTCTTATCCACATTTCCAGTTTCTCGAAACTTGTTTATAATGTTTGCAAAGACAGAAATCTTTCACCATACACGCGTACCGCTTTCCTCATAATTCTATGACATTCGCCATAAACGATAACCATTTCCACTTTCTCTGCTATCGTGTAACGCATTCTTGAAAATTGAACACTCGGATTGAATATTTCGAAGCCGTACTCTGGTCGGTAGTCAAACTACTAATAACATTTCTGGATACAGGTAAGCATACAATGCGATGGTATGTTTATTTACGTTCTGCGACCCTCACCAATACTTGGAAGAGCAGTATGCCAACAACCAGAGAAGACACAAAAGTATTTGAAGAGTGCTTTGAGACATTTTATTTTCTATCGCAGTTGACCTTGCGTGACCTTGAATGACCTTCGTAACAGGTCATTGTATTCGTCTTGAAATACACTATCAGAATGTAAATAAAAAACCATACCGTTCCATTTAAAAAAATAGAGTTGATCTTCGTATCTCCTTGACGTCTCCACCTATAAAAAAATTAATGACATCAGATTACGAGCCCCTCGATATCAAGTAAGTTTGGTCTGATCCTTTTTTTTCTATCTTCAAAAGCAAGCGATTTATTCAGGTGACCTGTTTTAGGTGCCGCACCCTGTATATTTAACCCTTGGCACTGACTTGGCGTGACTCTGAGAGAGGCGACACTAAAAACTGCTCTGCCATTCTTCAAAATATTATTTAGATTATTAAATCATCAAATTAAAAAATCATAGGGAATGGAAATATTCTAGGTCGGAAGAAATGTTTTATTTTCGAGTTCAATTAGCTCCGAGTGCAAATGGTTAATAAAGAAACATATTTTACTTAACGAGATGGGCATCTTTAATCGTAGTACAGTAAAGTCGGGATTACTGTCCAACAGCCGTATTTATGGTGGACAGCAATGTTGGTGTTGTGATCGTATTTTTGTTACTTCAAAGGAGAGTCCGAACATAGAGAAGGTCAGAATGAAATTCAAAGGAGAAACCGAACATAGAGAAGGACAGAATGAGTGTCTCTTTCTTTCCCATACGCTGTCCTTCCTTGCGACCGAAACTTGAATCGTCGATTCTAAACTAAATACAATTGGAATTATATCGTGTTTGGTCTTACATCGATCAGAAAATTGCCAGAAATACGATGGTGAAATTTCATTAAAAAAAATAATGAAAATGAAGAAAGTTGAACATTTCGATTCCTTCGAGTCAATGTGCGGTGTTTACACCGATATACCCGAGCCAAGATCCAGTGGAACGAGTAGGCACTGGACTTAGAACCCGGTGTTTATGGAGGACAGTAATCTCGACTTTACTGTAATGAAAATTTATTAAAAATACAAAGAAAATTTAAATCGTAAAATATTAAGAATTAAGAACAAAATCCCCAAATTTTGAAAATTGCAAACTCTACGAAGAGATATGCCGCAACAGAAAAGAGCAATGAACTACCCCCTGGCTGTATTTCTACGCGAAGAACGTGACATGCTGTGTGCTAATAGCAGGTGAAATTGCTTGCAAAGCTTCCACTGAAACTAATTTTAGAAATGTCCGTTGTGTACTGCAGACGGATGAGAATTGTATGCGGCTGGAACTGAAATAAGCTTCGTCGTGACAAGTTTGCAAAATACAGAAGAAAAAGTGACGAATAATTTTGTATTTACGGACAAGAAAAGGTTCAATTTGGATCATTACCGGCATTGCGTATAAAACGAGAAATTGAGAAACGTGTAGCATGAAATACGTGAAGAGAGTACAATGGTTTGAACGGGTATTGACTACAATGGAAAGATTGACATTATATTCCATAAAGCCGAATGAATAGAATACCGAAATTTAATACAAGAACAAATTAGATAATGTACGGTTTCGATGTTGCTGTTGAAAGTGTCCAAAACGTTAAAATATTGTCCAATCGTTATAATAATATGCACCAAATACTGCGGTGAATTTCAGAAGCCAGAAGATTTCTGAAGCTAGGGTATATTTGTAGCAAGCAAATACAGCAAGCAATGGTCAGAAATGTTACTGTAATCGAAAACACGTTGGTCCAACAAATGTTGAGATTCGATTTGCTTTGGAAAGTTCCCTATTTCCTATAGCGTTTTACATTTCCAATTTATTTCGCGGGTACACTCCGCGACAAAACTGCAAGATCCTATACAGGGCAAGTCGCCTAAGATTCAGTGTTAATGTTTGCAACACCGACCGATAAAACTACAGTATATTTATTCTTTTTTAAAAATCATGAAGCAGGTCTAGAAGTAGATATTCGATGAATTTTATTATTGAAATCTGCATAGTTTTAACCCTTCGCACTCGAGTGGTGACACAGTCATCGATAAATATTGCTGTACCATTATTCACAATATTGTTCATATTATTAAATATGCTGGTATCTAACTTAATATTTAAGAATTGTATGAGGTGTTGTATCAATTTCATATCCACAAAATGAAAAAAGTCATATATAGAATGGAATTAGAGTTGAAATAGCTCCAAGTGCAAAGGCCTAAACTGCGGTGGAGCAGCAATTCATTTTTGTAATATAAACTTATATGGTATTGTGAACAGTATTGTCGAATAGTTTTCACGTGGAGTGTAGACTTTCTCTCGGTTTGGTCGGGCCACCCGACCAGTGGGCATCCTGCATATTTCCATAGAGCAAAACGTTCTACGACATCTCCGTGGTCAGTCGCTTCTGTTCGGTACGTAATGTAATCGAGGGTGAAGAAGTTTTCGAAACAGACCGAAAGTTTCTATTATTTCGCTATCGTAAACAGTAAACTGCCGTCGCCGTGCCTGGTGCTGTGGCGGCTGCTCGAAAATCTGGGAGTAAATTCGGTTGGAGAGCTGGGTTGGGCTCCCGGAATCTGTTTATTTCGCGCAAGATATCCGTAAGAAACACTCCGTGGCAGAAGTTCGAGGCGTGGAAAGCACTTCGGAGTTTAACCGGGCTGCATTCACGATGCCCGGGATTAAAGAACTTATTTGCAAGCAGATCAGTTCCAGGCAGCCGTACTCGCCCCCCGCTTTTGAATTTATTATTTATTCGAAACTCGACCGGATATACGGTGGTTGGTATTCATAGCGGTATCCACGATAGGCCCGCGAGCCTCCAGCATTATTCTGTTCATGAATTTTTGAACGCGGTTCAACCGCATTCGTTAAATCTGGCCCTGCTAATACCGCAACCGATCCTCTCCGTCGCGGCGAGGCGTACGATCGCGCTCGGCTACCGAAACCATTGATCGAGAATCGAATATGCCGGTAATCAAGCCCAGAATATTTACTTGTTAGACGTATAGCGTGGCGTAAGTCCATGTCAATTGTTTTCTTTTGTTGTTGGACGCGTAGAGGACATACGAAGGTAAACTCGGCTTTTCAAAATTAAATTAGATTAGTTTTTCAATTAGTTATTTCTCGACATTTTGCGTCGGAAATGTACTTTACCACAAGAAAAAAATAACCAAACTCTCGATACGAATTGTAGGAACTAATGCCGTGTTTAGTCTCTGAAAAAAATAAAGTGCGATTGCACCTGCCGGGCGCATCGGTGCATTCACATAAAAAATAAGCTGATAGGAAGTTAGGACGTACGATGACACATGATTTTATTCTATTTTCATTTAAAGAGGAGCAGTAACTTGTTCCAGTTTCTAGAATCACCCTGTATAGTCGTCTCATAGGTTGGCGCTATCATACGAACAAGAATCGACTACTTACCGTCCTCGAGAGTCGCGGCAACCACTTCCGGTGTCATGGGACCCTGGCCGAGGGCATTGTAAGCCTGGACGACCACGCTGTACTGCGTGAACTTCTTCAAGTTCGTCAGTTCGTATTGTCTTCCGGGCATCGCGGGCCTTGCTAATCCCAGGGCCACGCTGGCTGTAGAAATTGGTCTCTCGACGGTCCTGTAGGTATACTGGTCCGCTGCCAACCTGGACATCGCGATAACGGTTAACTCTATTCGCTGTGGAACTTTTAATAGTCGCTTATTACAATAGACCGACCGCGCGCGACCCGGAAATTCGTTAATAATTAACACGCTCTCTGTTCCGTAATCGCCATTCACGGCCACATTCTCGCGCCAAAGACTTCGCCAATGATTAACAAAGTCCTCGTACTATTTATTGTACCACTTGAGCAATTTTGGGCTTGCGAATTTTCATGTTGTTGAAATTATTCAAGGAATAACGGCAATGCTATTTGCCTCGCGTGTCTTGCATTTTTGTTTCGCGCAATTATCCGCTAGTCTGATCGTTTCCATTGTTACGGCGAACGGGTTATGGCGAGAATATAAAACGCGGATGGACGTTGCGGATATATTTCAGTGTCAATGTTTTCCGAAGGAAACAAATGAAAAGGTCGGCGGCCCGATCCGGTTATTTATCACAGGAGCTGGAAAGTATAGAATATCAGTGTTATTCGAGGATACACGCGAGCCCGTCGCAATTTGGTATGCCGCGGCGCGGCGCGGCGGAACAGGAAACGTATTCGTAGCTATCGAGAACCGCATCGTTAAAGGGCGGCAGTTCCCTCTGGATCGTTACCGATGTTCCTTGTAGCCGACGTGATAACCGAGTATCCCGCCGTTCCATAAATCATGATCAGGTGGATCCCAGGTGACGTTAAACTCGGTCGAGCTGACAGGATCCACCTTGAGATGTCGCGGCGGCCCGCCGGGCTTCTCTCCCTCCGTGGTGGTTTCCAAAATCTGAAAAGAAAGTCGGATACGCATCGACCGATCCCATGTTAAATTACACGAACCGCCTTCCATTTCTCCTCAACCCCGTTTCACGTTCTACTATTCGGTCGTTCGCGCCGGGGCACAAGATTAAGCCCTTCAACTACGTGCAAAGTTTTTTCTTCTTATTCAGAAAATCTCACAAGAGATTTATTACAACATTTGGAACTAACAAAACCAAAGTACGCGTAGCAAGAAACCTGTGCGAACGAAAAATAATGATTTTCATCAATTTTCTTCCTTCTTGTTCCTTCTTATTCCGCTTCTGTATTTTTTTACGTTTGAAAGTTTGGATTCTACGAAGAAAGTAGAATCTGCTTTTATACAAACCGAAGTTAACATTTCCGAGAAATACTATACAGGGTGTCTCGTACGAAGCAGAAACGATTAGCGATATCGAAAAATTTTTCGAACAAAAAGGTTTATGTAAGTACGACGTGTATGGTTTCGAGGGATACATAATTCAATATCAATGGTGTTTATCTCCAGGTGGTGGAACATAGGATATGCGAAGGTCGCTTTTACCATTTCCAACGGGACCATGTATTTTTCATGTATCGCCAATGGACACCTGCTTTAAAAGCGATTACCAACGATCGTCACGGATAAAGGAACCGCGTCGCGTCGCGTCGCGTCGTCCCATTCATTTTTAATCGTGGCGGATGTTTAGCGTTAGAAGCGGATCAGCAGAAATTCAGTGAGCAAGAAAATTGCTGGTTAATGCAGCGACGACGATGGTTTTTCACGTAACGGATTGACGTAGCCCGGAATAAATCGACTTTCGTATACGTCAAGTCAACGGTGTCAAGTAAAAATGGCCCGTCGCTGGAAAGAGGTTGTTGATCTGGCCAGCAACAAGTAGTAGGAGAAACGAAGATCGATAAGAAGCGTTACGGACGCGATACTTACGTCGCTCGGCTGGCTGCGACCCAGTTCGTTCTCCGCGTAAATTCGGAACTGATAAGCGACCGCCGGACGCAAGCCGCTCACGTGCGCGTGGGCCTGGGTGCCCGGTACCGTCGTGTGGAACGTGTGTTCGTGCCACACTTCTGCAAAACGAATTGCCTCGATTACCGGGAGAAACAGCCTGCAACTGGAATTATCCATTATCCGTAACCGGCGTTATCTGAATCCTGTACTATCCGAGAGCTTTACTGCTCGAACGTTTTATTAGACGGATAGAGTGCCGCCTGCGAGCGGCGAATTTCTCGACCGTTCTCTCTACCCGAACCTATCGCGCCTGCGAACTGTTATGTACGAGATGTTAACGAACAAGTGTCGCCTTTGTTTCAGGACACTTTCGCCCGACCAGATAAACCATTTTATTTGCCGTGTACGCGTGCACTGGATTTTTTTTAAAGCATTAAATATCATATGCACGATATTTTCTCCGTAACTGTCGCAATAGGACGCAGGACAAAATGTAAACGATAAAGGAAGAGTGCAACTTATTTATTAAGTGAATCCGTCCTTATCGAGAGTCAGAACATCGTGAAGCAATTGGATTCGCTGTCGAGTCTCCGATGCGAAGGCGAAAGCTCTGATAGAAAATAAATCCACCATGTTCAATGGAAATCCTATTCGGTGGATGAAAAGCTTTTGTCCTGCTGAGACTCTCTTAAATTAAGAGACGATTTCCTCCTGTGTGAAGGACATTTCCTTGGATCCTTCTCGCGAAAGTCAATCGATGAATCACAGTACTTTCGTCAAACATCCAGCGTTAAAATCATTATTAAAAAGTGCCCGAATATTCGTGGCAGCCATTGTACCTACAGCCCAATAGGAATGACGTATCAAAACGATCTACTTGCCAGACTCGGTTTTGTACTGGATAATGTACTGCGTGATCGGGCTGTTGCCATCTTGGCTGGTCATCCAGCTGATGTTGATGTACCGGCTGCCTTTCTCGACGACCCGAAGACTCCGCGGGAAATCCGGTGGCTCTGTTCCGAAGCGAGACAAGATCGTTAGCGATCGCCGTCGTCGCGATCATTCGTGCTGCACAATTTCTGTACAGATGTTATTACGCGAGGCAAAGAGTCCGGTCGAAACGCATTTCATTTCGCGTGGAAACGTACGTGTTTATGCGCCGCTTGTGTGGGAGCACATTATATTAAATGGACGAGTCGCCGAGTGCCAGCAGACATTACGATAATTACGCACCCGGAAACATTATCGGAATTGTTTCGTCGCTGCGACTCGCCGCATTATGCCCGATAACATCGTTATCGAGAATTAAAAAAGAGGAAGCAGAGAGAAACACTCCTCATACACGGTATTTTTAAACAAACATAAATAAACTGTTCGCTACCGCACATTGTTCGTGTAAATGATGAAAAAGGCGAAAAGGATATTATAGTTTCTATAAAATTATGAATACCTTGTACATACAGGTGGATCGTCATCTCGTCGTTGCCGTGCACGTTCGACGCGATGCAGACATATTTCCCGCTGTCCTCGCGACTGGTGCTGAAGAACTCGAGGATACTGATCATCCCGTCCGTTGTATTGTCCTCCTTCAGCATGTAACGATAGTCGGACAGTTTCTGTTCCAACTGCAGGCCGTTCTTCTTCCAAAGTATTTTTAAGGGATGATCACCTTTCGCCTCGCATCGCAACGACGCGTTCGAACCCAATTTAGCTGTTTGATTGCGGTGCTTCTCCACGAACTTCGCCGGGACTGGATGCAAATAATCCGAAATGTCAATCATTCGTACCGTTAGTTAACGCGAAGGATGATCAAAGGGATTGCGGGTTCGTCGTTCATATTTAAATTGAGCGTTGGGATACCGTACATACTATCGCGCGCCTTTGGTAAATCGATTAATCGTTGCGTTTCTTTGACAACACTTCCATGTTGAAACGATTATATGTAAGATAGTCTTGTTGTGTAATAGGAAAAATTAATTTCCTGTTTTTCTGAGTATGGTGTTATTATTGTTGCGTATGAAGCGTTCGATTTTTAAGTAAAACTTATCGATCAAGGTAAGCACCATTGTAATCGTTATGTTTTGTCAACGAATTATAAGTTTCTTGATTATGTTGAATATTGCGTTCATTTACACCGTTCTATAGTTAGTAGACAACGGATTTTACGAAATTATGGCAAAAATGAGAAGTGACAAATTAAAACAGTAAA
>CM052194.1:5904203-5915575 GCA_028455805.1 Lasioglossum figueresi | reverse complement strand
TTTTTTTTAATGAAATTTCACCATCGTATTTCTGGCAATTTTCTGATCGATGTAAGACCAAACACGATATAATTCCAATTGTATTTAGTGGTTAAATCGACGATTCAAGTTTCGGTCGCGAGGAAGGACAGCGTATGGGAAAGAAAGAGACACTCATTCTATCCTTCTCTATGTTCGGCTTCTCCTTTGAATTTCATTCTGTCCTTCTCTATGTTCGGACTCTCCTTTGAAGTAACGAAAGTACGATCACGACACCAGGATTACTGTCCTCCAAAAACACGGCTGTTGGACGGTAAACTCGACTTTACGGTACTTTATATTCGAAAATAAATTTTTTATTTTTGAACATTTGTTTTTTTCTGTATATTTTATCTATTTTTTTTCGTGTTGAATCGATAAGGACTATATTACGCCAGATTTTCACCATCGGTGATCTTTTATTTAAAAGCGAAGCACCCTCGGAAAGCGGCGAACAACTGGAGAAAACAGTTTGCAGAAACAGAAGGGACTCGGAAGATATATGTACATACAAACAGAAGAGATCCTGGATAATCGAGAAGGCTAGAAGAATAATCGAGAATCCGGTTAATCGAGGTCCTTGTACGGTAAGTTTCATAATCGATGGCACACGCTTGAAATCGGAATAACTTGCTCACAAATGGACGAAACGCGGTATACTTTGATTACAATATACGATCGCGTCGGCGCTGTTCAAGCAGTGGATGGAATTATCAACGAACAACGAACCATACGTTCAACGAAACATTCCTCATTTTCTTTATCTCGTTTAATCGAATCCACCTCATACATTTTGCCACTCGCTCATCATGTTTCTTCCCGGTTCTCACGAGACGTATCCGCAAGGCTCAAGCTACGTCGACTTGCTCGATGTAACTTATAATAAAGAAGCATTGTCAGGGACGGGGAGGAGAATGGAATGGAGCCTGTGAATCGTAGCTAACGTGAAAAATTTCGTTTACACAGCGGGATGTTTGCGCGGAATCACAGCTTCCTCCCATCGCGTCGTGCTCTCGCGTCAAGTCGTCGGTGTCACGGTGTCGCGCGGCGTCGAGTTTTCAATCCGCTTTTCGTAGTCGCGGGTCGACTTTGAAAGTGTCACGGGAAAACGGTATTGCGCGCACGCTGTCATGCTACAACGCTCGTAAAAGGGAGAAAGTTACGGGACCGTTTGAAACTTTTCCAGTAGTTCGGTTCATCATTACCGGAAAAAGAAAACGCTCCAACTTCTCGCCGTTCCGGGAGGAAGAGAAGGGGTGAGTTAGAAAAAGAGAGAGATAGAGAGAGAGAGAGAGAGAGGGGGAGAAAGAGGTTGGATTCGGAGTTTTCCACGACGAAGAAATAAAACCGACGATCTCCGGAGCCGCTCTTTTCCTCCTCCCCTAACCGGCGACGGTCGTTCTCTTTCCCCACGTTGCGATGCCGCTCAGGGAAAAAATTCATTTAAACCGCTCGAAAAACCGACGGTACTTTCAGTTTCTCTGAAATTTCATTCGTTCCCTTGGCCGGAGAGATTTACGAGGGAAACTAGCCGCTGACGGTAACTTATTTACCGGCTCTTTATACCCCGCACATTTCTATTTAAGTCTCCTCTTTCTATGGAGCGAGAGGCGGTGACGAATCTAGATGTGCCCGGCCGGCTATCAAAAAATTCGCGGTGCTCGGGAGCTCGACAAGGAAAGGGGTCAACGAATAAACTGAATGCTCGGAAGAGAATGTTTGTTGCAGAAATACTACCCGACAGTAATGGAATCGGAAAGAACAGAAACCGGGAATGTTTTAATGAAACGGCTGGGAAACCTTGTAACGAGAATGCAATTGTTGCACCAAATGAATGTGAACAAGATACTGCAGCAAGTGAGGTACTACATTCTTCTCCGTACTGAAACTTCAAATATATTAACGTCGGTGAAACAGGCTGGCGTCGGTTTCAATGTTCACTGATTTATTCTTGTTACATTTTATGAATGCCAGTAAGTCTGCAACACCCAGCCATTACTCGCTTTGGAGGTTGGATCTCTTATCAATTTTTTCGTTGAACACTCGAACTTGCTAGCAGATAATTGTGCCACTTGTAAGTATTCCTTCATTCCCGCAGTGGAGAAACCATTAAAGCACAGCAACGTTCGACTTGTTAAAAAAATTTGTTATTCTATTCGCTTTCCATAGGTTTTAATATCACGTTTCCGCATTGCTATATTGATGATGGTTGATTTGCAGACTCCCCGTTTCCAAGTTTTTCCACGATATCACATTTCTTTCCAATTTCCAAAAGTACGCGTTTACTTCGCCACGAGTCTGGCTCCGTTATATACAGTCGGACCTCGATTAATCGAGGTTCCTCTTCTTTTCTTTGAACTATTTTTTGTAAAACCGTTAGAAGCCTGTATGGTCGAACAGAAGATCCCTTTTTCGCGACGAGAGACACGGTGAAAGAAGCTAATGGCAGAGATTTCGACCGGATTCGAAGGAATTTGAGCGGGTGTAACATGAATTGCGACGTCAGCTATAGTGTCATCGGTCGTGCAACACGATCACTGACCTTTCATCCAGGTGATGCTCGCGATCGGGAAACCAGCGACCGGACATTTGATGACGGTGGTTTCGCCAGCCACTGCGGCGTAATTTCCCATTGGCCGGACATGGGGATGGCCGTAAATGTTGAGACGAGCAGAATGGTGGATCTTCGCCACCCGATTCGACGCCGAACATCGGTACTCCCCGCCGTCGTCCACGTGCACCACGCTTATGTTCACATGCGATATTACCTCGCCGTGCACCGTCACATACTGCCCTATCATAAACCTGCGAGCAAGCAACCAAGCAAACGCTGGGACGGTTAACCTTATACGACCTTTTACATCGCGTTGATATTTTCTATGAATACAGCAAAAACCCTGTACAACGCGATCAAAAATTGTTTGAAAAGCTTGTGTACACGCATCCTGTGTGGCAGTGAATTTTTTAACAATTTTTTGATAGCATCGTACGGGTGTCCACAAAGACTTTTTGTCCAATTTCTTCTTCCAATGGAGTTTCTTTTGAAAAATTCCGAAGTTTCTTTAAATTAGATACAACAGAAATAGAGGGGTTAGGATTTGTTATGTTGATTGTAAGATACTACATTCTTCGAGAATCTTTTACGAGAAAATGAATTCCAGCAGTAAACAAACCCAACTTCCAATTAGGACCGCCTTTACAATTTCTTGTTCCACAAGTCCACAAAGGTTTCAAGTAGGGAGTTGTTATTTTGCTTAGAGTGGAATATCTTCAAACAAGACGCTACAACAACTACGAGAATTAATTCAACGCTTAAATTGGAAATCTGAATCCGTATTGTAACAAAGTTGAAAACAATTGTTCTTTCATCGTATAAAAGAAATAATATCAAATGTGATCGTTAATAAGTCACCATCCTCCAGTGAATAAATATTTCCTATTTGACGGAAGAACACATAATTTGCGTTATTTTACACCTATTACTAAATTGTGGATTTTTATTTGTTTCATTCCAGAATAATTAGAACGAGATGAAAATAATACAGTAAATGTTCTCGCTGTTTTTCGTTGATTTATTCGTTGATTTCGTGTTATCTCCGTCTAACCATTTTGATGTATCACGCGACTGGGTAAATGTTTAATCTGCATTGAAATTTCATGAGAAAAATTTGCAGAGTGAGCAGATACGTCATACATACAGCAGACATACGTCGGGCTGACAAATCTATCATTCTAAATCAAGCGGCTCTAAAAAGTTTAGACTGAGCCGGGTTGATTGGTAATTTTCCCCTCAATTGGTTCAGAGAATCGAAGCCTGCGGGGAGGAATCCGTTCCCACGAGCACCACGTTATAACAGGGAAGCCGGTCTGATTTTCTGACGACCATAATACCCGCGGTTTAATAACCGAAAATAATTGTGTACACACCATCTATCGATTTTTGTAGGTGGTAACATTGCTCTGGAATTGAAGAGACCTCGCATGACTAGGTACCCGTGGCGCTCATCTAATTCTTAACACCAACGAAGCTGTTTGACGAGGGTTTCACACGTTCACTTTACAAGATTACTACGTTAAACATCAAATTTCTGTATCGAATATTACTATTTTTCTTCTTCAGTTTAATAACTCGGCATTTCGATCTGGTATCTCCGTACGACGTTCGCTCGGCTAATTGAATTTTTTCTTTTTATAAACGAACCATTGGTATTTTATACACAGTGAATTCTAAAAATGGTTTCACTCGAAGCGTTTGATTTTAAATGTTTAAGAGATTTCCGACCAGTTCGAACTCCATTGATTTTCGTATTTTTGTTCCTGACGATTCACCTTTCTCTATTTGGGCATTTATTTTTTATTCAACCTATCCATTTTCGTAGAGTTTCTGCAGTTTATTTTCTGCACTTAACGTGTTAACCCATTAAGCGTGTTTTAAAGTTATTTTTAACACTAAACCTACCGTCCATAAAATATTGTATTATCATGATTTATTGCAATATTCGCAATAAAAAAATGTATTCGATCAATTCCCATGAAAGCACCTTTATAATTTCAATAATTGTAAAATCAAAATTCTAAAACCGGTCCATTTGACCGGCGGTGGTAGGCTTAGTGTTGTGCGACGACGTTAATTCTCTGCAAGTGTGTTAAGTGTTAACAAAGCTTGCCAGTGAAACAAGGGGTGCGAGGAGTCGTACCTGTCGTTCTGTGGTAGAGGAAATCCGTCCAGGGTCCAAAAGAAGTGCGGCGTCGGATTTCCTGTGGCGACGCACTTCAGGGAGACCGAGGGACCCTGCTGCATGGTGTGTTCGATGAATTTATGTAGAAGTTGCGGCGCTGCGTCTGCAAAGAATACGTTCAACATTTAATATCTCAGAATTATTCGATTACAGACGATAACTGATCTGGAACTATAAAAAGAAAAATCGCAACAACATTTCAGCTGTGTATGTTTGAACACGTTCCCTGTTCTCTGTCGATTAAAATATTGTTCAATTGGTTTATTAACGACAGAATAATCTGAGCAGTTTCCTGAAATTGTTTCCCTGATATCTCGTCTGTGGTTTTCAATTGAAATCAGACGACGAGGAAGCATCGTGCAAGTATTTATGCACCGTCTTTTCGCTGTTATCGAGTCTGATGAAATTTGTAATTCGAGAAACTTCGCAATTGTCTCTGCGGCACAGTCAACACACCGCAAACTGAAAATGAAATAACGTATCTCTGGTAACATTACGGCGGAGCGTCGTGTTTCAATTTCACCGGGGAAATCGATCGTACCGGAATTCGTTCGGTACCCATCGAGATTTCGAAATAATTCAATGGTGCGTGGATACGCGCTATAAGCAGGTAAATGCATGCAGATTATTCGCATGGATTCGCCACCGAAAATTGTGCGCATTGCTTTCGCGATTAGATACTCTCCATCTTGCGCATGGAAAAGCAGCTCAACGCGATTGGCAATCTATTTGCAGTACTCGCAGAAACTGTGAATATTCTCAATGTCCATATTTCGACCTAATGCGCGACGATCGCGTATAACCGAGTGGTAAAAGTTTCGCTGTAAAGAAGTTCAAGTATCTCCTAAAGAATTAAAAGAAATATACGTATATAGCAGCACATGTACAATACAATTTTGTTTACAATCGTGCAGTTTATTCGCAACGGTACAACGATGCGTATTTTATGAATTTTATGTGTATTTTTATACGAAAATACTATTCTAAGTATTTTCGTGAAATACTTAGAGCCGATTTGTCCACTATTTCCTTTGAAGGAGCAACGGTTAATAATGTACAGGGCATTGACCGCTAATATTAATGAACTCGACTTATTCCGAAACCTAAGCCCACTTTCTCATTTTATCTTAAGTGAATTTTTAACCAATCGTGGCCACTTTTATCCGCAGCTATTAACTACAGACCTGCAGTAGTGCACTCAACTCTTTCGCTGCGACGGGCTACAGTCGCTCGTCATAAAATTCGCATGTTTACACTAAACTTGCAATTTGAATGTTGAATTAAAATTAGATTTGAATTAATACTTGTCTCCTACTAGGGATTTGTCGAAAGTTCTTGGATCAGCCCTTCGAATTTCTAATTTCGCTAGGCGCACGGCGGAACCACGGAATCCGTTTCGGCGAAGGTCATTCGAAGGCCGCGCCGAAGCGAGGCGAGATGTTGCCGCAAATTCGCAGGACGGGGCCGCGTGATGAGTTACCTGCGGGCTGAATTTGGAAATGGCGCGGCGTGGCGGTTCAGGTCCAGGTGCGCGTTCACGGTGTGGCGCACACAAGGAACTGGCCGGAGGTCCCGTGGAAATGACCCTGGCACGCCGCAAGGCGGCGTATTATGCACGCAGCATTTACATGACAAGCCCTGCACGCGGGCGGAACTATCGATCTGCGGTTTGACGCCTGAACTCGAGTGCCGCCTAGTGAATTAACCCCAAATTATAGAGCCGACAATAACCGAGGCCCGGAGCTGCGCGGCTGTTTGCTCACGGCGTAAATCAGGATGCCGTACTGCCGAACGGCCACGCCCCGTTTTGCGCCACCCGGTGTTATTGTACGCAAGCCGAGCCGAGCCGAGCTGAGCTGAGCTGAGTTGAGCTGAGCCGAGCCGAGCCAAGCCGGCTAGGATGCCTCGTTGTCGTCTTGTTCCTTGTTCCTTGTTCCTTGTCGTCTTGTTCCTTGTTCCTTGTTCCTTGTTCCTTGTTCCTTGTTCCTTGTTCCTTGCCCCCCCCCCCCCCACCGTGGCCGATTATCGGAAACCTCGCCCCGCGCTGCCGGATATATCGTTGATACCCACCACTTCGGCCACTCAACAGCCCACGGAATGCGGCCGTACATTTGCCGGCCTGCCCGATGCATTTCTTCTCTTACCCTTCCACCCAAGAAACGCTTTATTGGTGACCCAGTTGTCAAGTATGACGAACAGTTGAGGAGATTGCAGCCTCCCGGCTATGGCCTTGTTGCGGTCTCACTATTCAACATTGGCCTTACGCTGAACAGCACCGAAGAATCGCGTCCAACCCGCTCTCGGTCATCGATACACGATCGAACTCATTATCGTCTTAACATTTTCCCGGCGCAAATGCATTTTCTCTGTAATTCCGAGCAATTGAAATTTTTGTCAAAATATTCTTCGCGTTACAATTTTGTAACGATCTGCTCTGCTAAAACGTGAAAACGGATCGAGAAAGCCGTGCAAAATGATTGATGCCGTATTAAAATGATCATTGGACTGCGAATCTTTATGCATTTACAGCAAAATCGAGTAGATGAAATCGTTGAAAATTCTTTTTACGATTTCTCCTGTATTAAAATCGTTAAGGGAAGAAATAACGTTCAATTCAGTTTCTACTTCTTGCAATCGATGCAGACAATTTTTATATTGCATAAAGATCCGCAGTCTAATCATCATCAATCTACCGGATAACTGCAAACGAAGAAAGGACTTCCGAATGGCATGTTGCAATCAGCAACAAAGAATATTCTGAAGATACCTTGGACTTTTTCGCGCAACTCCTAAAGGGAGCTCACGACTCGCCGCGGCGGACAAAGAACGAATTGACGAGCTGGCATACTTTTCCAAATATTTCTGGTCGGTTACGCGTTATATCGGACCACGTATTGTGCAAGATTGTATTACACCCTTGATTGGTTACAACGTTCAATTTGTGGATCGCCAGCATGAGATTTTCTTCGTTTTCCTTCGGCCAGAGATCCAGTCGATGTAATATCGCGAGCTTGCGAAGCAGTCGCGCGAAAAGTGGGTGAGGTGGGTCGAAAGAATCTGGGGTTCTTTCGAGAAACGACTTCTCCTTTTTCCCTGCCTTCTTTTCTTTTTTTTTTTAAATGCGCGATCGTCTTGTTGGCCGCCTCTCTCTTACAAGCCTTTCCAGAATCGAACAGAATAACTTGTCTTCGATGTCATTCGACTTTTATACATTCTGCGAGAAACATAATAAATGAAATTCATGGAGAGGAAATAATGATATATTTATATTCGCATCCGCACATCGATACAACAATTATTTGAAAATTTCAACTTACTAATTGTTGCTATTACATATTCGCTGCGCGTTCATGCGCATAATTCTCAGTGCCGCTGTTACGTTATTGAAACATTTCGCTGCTAATGATATTCATAAATTTGACGCGCGCATTTTGCTCGGAAAAAGTATGCAATAAACGTTCACCGTCGCGCTGAAAATTTTCGTGTTTTCCGTAGACGTATACAGCATGGCGGAGCCTGCCCGTCAATTCGTTGATACGAAACAGAGCGTGTCGCTTGTCTCGACACGATTTGTGACTCGGTAATTCGACAGGAAGACATTATTTACCGTGCCGTGATTGCTGGCCCTGCGCTCGCATATTTAGCAAGCGCGGTAAAACGGTATAAATAAAATGGAAGTGAGCCAGCAGTGCGCCGTTGGAAATCTCCCTATGAAAATGACAGCACATTACCGTTGAAGCCTTTGTTCGAGCCTCTGGAATTACCTTTCGCCATTAAAAAAATAAAGTATCGATGCACGGGCGCAATATTTACTCGCAGCTACTAAATAACGCGAAAATACAGGAAAAACGCGACGCGTCCAGTCAGGACAGACGACTGCGTTGACAAATATTTCCTCGTTTTGTTAGCATGGAATGAAATTGTCCTTTTCCTGTAAACAAACGAAATTTTTTCGACGAGCCGTGTAGGAGACCCAGCTATAAGTTACGGGAATCATTCATCCGTAGGAAAAACTCGAAAATTTTGACACGCTTGACCGAATAATTTAACAGAAATTCATAGCCAACTATTTCCTACTAATCCTCTCTCTCTTTTTCTCTCTTTTTCCTCTTTGTATTTCGCGTTTCATAAACGTTTTTCCGGACGTATAAATTGACTAGGAAAGGGAAGAAGAGACAAAAATAAAAGACCCGCCAGATGGAAGCGCTTTAACGTAACTCCCGCGTACATCTGCCACCCTTTTCAAAGTCGGTTTTTCATCGTTACAAAAGTTTGTCGCTTTGATTTTTCTTCCTTTTGTCGCGCCGTCCGATTAGCTTCTTTTCAATCATTTCGAGTTTCACAAAGCGCTTCCGATAGCCGTTCACGATCCTCGATTTCCACTCGTTTTTCTATTTCAGACAGCCGTATGCGCCGGCAGGCGTATGATCTACTTTTTAAAAGCGCTAATAATAAACAAAATCACGGCCGCGTTTCTCTGCGGACTAGATATTGTCTGCATTAATTGCGTGACGTAGGAGCGGGCGCAGAAAATAATATTTTTGTTAATTGTTATTTTGATTTTTAAATTTTTTCATTTCTTAAATCGCAAAGGTTTCCGTTTTCGAAAAAACCGCTTTGACGAGAGCCAAAGAAAATCGATTAAACGCGATTTTCCCACTAAAATGATGTTAAACGGATACCGTTCGCATTTCAATTCGCTGAAAGGTTAGGCAAACTGGTAGATCCTGAGGGGACCACAATATCTGTCCGTTTCGAGTCAAAGCGTTCCCGCGTGATTAACCGCCGTCGGAAAAAGAAACGTTATTAACCAGGACGAACGGAGAAACGATCGACGAGACGCAACCGCGCGGATCTTTTTTCGACGTTTAAAAATTTCCACGGAACGGCGCCTCGACTGAGAAATGGAGTCGGGCTGAGAGATAAACGGGTTCCGCCCGTCTATTCTCCGTTTCCCTAGCGTTTCGAGAGCATCGCTCAATATTTGCGAGGAGTACTAACGCTCTTCAAATAAAACCGCTCGCCTCTTCTTCGTTAAAATCGTTCTAAGTAATTATCGGATCGGGATGTAAAGGTCTGAACGCGACTTGCCCGGGCCGCGCCGCGTGTAAAGTGATTCTGACCGCCGACTATCCCCTGTGATTAAACGCGAATGGCCGACCATAATGGCTAACAGCGCTGCTCGATGCGTCATAAACAACGCTGGAAATTTTCGGTCGACGGTAGCCTACGTGCTGCGTGCGACCGTTCCTGTCAATGGCTACCTAATAAACTACGTAGCTCTATCGTACGATTTATTATTGAATAGACTGCGGATATTTACGTAAAATCTGGTTTCAGTGAATTATTTTGTAGATAGAAAAATACGGATAAAATTTATAATATAATTTATTTCACCGACGAAAATATTCTTTGCCATTCGCGTCTGTGATTTTGAGCATTTTTTAAGCTAGTTAAACATTTATAAACTTCATAATTTTCACGCGAAAATATACATATTTCGATGCAGAGCGTTGCGTCTGATTAATGTCTGACTACTTCGCGCACTTTCTACTTACTGCACACGTATGCGTATACGCTGCAGCGCTGCAAGTGACGTAACTCAAAACGCGTTTTCTCCGTCTGTGACCTTGAATAACTTTGGGTAACTATAGTCATTGAATTCCTAACGAGAGGAGCTTCCATCGTGGGTGTTACGAAGAGGGTGATCCAACCTTGAAGTTATGTTCTAACCCTGGAACATTCTAAACATTCTCGAATGTTTGCCATCGGCTGCTCAACAAATTCAACAGATCGTTCCATAAGAATTGATAAAGCCAGATTCGACCACGAAGCCGGTAGCACCGCGACCATACAGAAATCAATATAATTCCCTTCATGGACGTCGTTCTACGGGACGAGAGTCAACAAGACCTAGTTTCTACGTGCTCGTCCATCTTGCAGTCATTTTACGGTCGGAAACTTACACATCACCGCCCGAAACATTTCGGATTTCGAAATTTCGGAGCATGTGAGGTCACCTAAAAGGTAAAAGCCAGAAATCCGTGGAACAGGGACGGTTAGTTAACGAAGCTCCGCCGGTGAGTGAGCAAATGTCGCTCGACGTTTCAGCAGAGCGTATTACAGCGATGAGGAGAACTGAACACGCTCGAAGAGGTATTGTCGGATAAGGGTGTATTCCTTTACGTGAGCGAGTAAATGAACAAATTGATCTGATTTTTAGTCAAAATATATTAGGTCCTTGGATAAGTTCTCGCTGCTTTCGAACAGACGACATTACGAGGACTACGTGCATGTAATTTCTGATGGTACGCATCTACAAGAAACTACTGTCGGTAAGCTTGTACTTCAGTGTATGTTGGTTCGCCACGCTGTAAACAATGCTTTTTTTTCGTAGTGTTGAAAATGTCGAGTTTCGTGCCAAGTGAAGAGTATTTGCGGGGAATTTTATTGCACTATTTCATTCGAAAGAAATCTGCCGCTGAAACACACAGAATTCTTGTAAAGGCTTACAAAGAACACGCTCTGTCGTAGACAACATGCAGAGACTGGTTTCGACGCATCGAATACAATGATTTTGATATTGGAGATAAAGAACGCTTCTGGCGCACCGAA
>CM052194.1:5835439-5885644 GCA_028455805.1 Lasioglossum figueresi | reverse complement strand
TGCGCAACATTTTTATTTTGCATAAAGATTACGATGTTATCCGATATCAAAGTTATCCGTTTCTAAAAGGTGTACGAATACTTTGTACACCCACTGTATACTTTATTCGCTGTCTCAGTTTTACTTGTCTTTCGTTGCGTGTTCCTAAATCAAGAAAACGTGTGGAATAGCGCACAGGTCGGACAGTTATATACAACTTGTTGAAAGATGAGGATAATTATGGCAACAAAAAGAGTAATTAACGACCCCCACGGTTTTTGCTAGCGACGCAAAGTGCCATTTTGCGTACTGCGACTTGCCTTTATCACGAGAAATGGTTCGCAAACCTGGATTTTAAACTATACCTAGAAACATTAGTCGTATGCTTCAGACGTGCCATAACGAGAAGAGGAACTCCGGTCGGGCGAGAATATTATGCGACTAAAACTGGAAGTTTGTTTATCGAAAAGCTACGCCTAATTTCTATACGATCCATAGTTGTTCCACGTAATATTACTAAAAGGTAACGTTTATATTTATTCACAGAAGTCTGACAAGTTTTTACCTTTCATATTTTTATACTACCACTGCGCCAGCTCTCGTCGATACTTAAATAGTCGATATCGAACTCTAAATGGAAAATCCCTTCTTTCTTTAGCGTCATATGCCGTGAAGCTTTGCTCCGCGAGCGGTCCTCAGAAACAAAGAGCGACTGTTAGCGCTGTGCGAGAACCCGAAAATATCGGGTCGGATCGGGTCAAGAATTGTTCTCGGTATCGGAACGTGTTCTCGGAAAATCTGAGATTCCCGAGAATGTCCGGAATTATTGGTGACGTTGAAACTTTTCAATTCCTTCTTCCGTAAAATCTCGGAACCTTAAAAAATTACAACATAGAGTCCTTAAAATTTGAAGAATATCCAACATTTCTTGCACATTTCCAGTAATTATTGTCCAAGCCTGTGCTGGTCAATATTTTCCAAGGAGCACGATATTCCAATATTTTCTTGAACAACGTTGGCGGAAAAGATAATATCTGCGATGGTAGTTTTCCGGGTAGTTTTCGCGATTTCCGCACGTCCAAATTGATCGTATCGATTCCCCAAGTAAGCGCAAGGTCGCCCACAAACTTGCCTCGGAGTAGAGTGAGATTTATGATTCCATTGAGACGCAGAGGATGACCTCTGAACCCCCCGTACCGATAATAAAGATAAATAATAGGGAGCAAGATAATAAGCAATATAAAACGCGTCTTGAAAGGTAGCTTTAAAACCCAAGCGAAGTTACAGCGGTATCGTAAACTTTCCTCGAACTTCTGTATTTCCAACTGGTATTTTAGCATGGTAGATCGAGGGAAGCGGTGATTCAATTTTCCAACATTTCCGCTAATGGCTGTCGAAAATAATGGACACTTTATTTCAGTTTTTAGGGACGCTTGAACAGCGGGACCGTGTTTGTCGAATAGACGGAGGTCGCAACGTCCGAGCTGTTTAAGGCCAGCACTATTTTATAATGGCGGGATCTCTTTGTCTGGTCCCCGTTATTATTGTAATTTAAGCTGATGGTGTATTGATCGTCGCTTACCTCTATCCTCTTTCCACTGCTCCTGTTCTAGCTCTCTCGTTGCCTCTCGAACCGTCTCTTTCTCTCTTCCACTCTTCCTATTTCTCTCTCGCTCTCGATGCTCCCTCCCTCTCCCTCTCTCTCTCTCTCTCTCTCTCTCTCTCTGTCTCTGTCTCTTTCTCTCTTTCTCTTCGAAGCTAATTCTCTGTCTTCGTCGCGCTGACGCGCAATACCAGTTGCCATATTCCAGCAACGCCCCGCCACCACACCCTTGTTCATGCTGCCGCCAGTTGCACCGGCTCGTGCATATGCACGCTCAAAACTTTTTATGCCATTTACATCCGACTTACGCCTCAACGTCAGCCTCGCTCCTGTTGACGTCCGCCTGGCGCAAGCGGCGAGGAAAAACAAAAAAAGAATTCCCATGGAACCGCAAAACTGGTCGCGACCGCTCGATAACCGAATCGAAATAGCTCGTTCGACTACGAATTGCGCCGACGACGACGAATTGTTCATTAGCACGTTAATAACTCTGTCGTCGCGGCTCGACGCTCTTTGTTTCGCGTTTCCTGCTACACGGTGTCGGACCCGTTAATGTATCGATCGAGCTAGCGCCCACGGAGCGCGCTGCTCTCCAAACGAACGCAAGCGATGCGAAGATCTTCCGTCATTTTGTACCTAATGATGTTACACGGGAACCTCGGGGATGCGCGCTCGCGTCTCTGCTTACCCTGTCCCGTCCCCGCCGTAAGATTTCACTACGGTATGTTCTCGAAATAGGGCTTCAAATCAACAATAGGCTGTTGAACTGATAAAATGGCGAAACATCGAATGAAATGTAAGGATAAATCAAATAAATTTGTCTTAATTATTCCGGTTACTCGAAGTAGAATATTTTTATTCCACCTTCAACGACCTTGAACGATCTTGAGTCGTTAGCCACTGTACGCGTTTTAAAGCGACTTTATAGCACATAGAAAAGTATGTCTCTTGAAACCCAATTTTTCTAGACGAATTTTGCAGATAGTTCAATAAAATATTGTAGAATCTTATTTCCAGTGGTAGTAGCCTTTGCAGATCCGAAGTAAATAAAAATTGTACCAATTTCTGTCGAATTCTGTATTCTACCCTTTTTTGAAAATTTTCAGAAGCCATAAATGCATAAGAAGATCCGCGTACAATATCATTCTAATTTAAAAAACGAAGTGGACATGGATATCCACCTACAAAAACATTATAGTACCCTAGAAACCACGCAAGCCTGTTCAATTTTTAGAATTTATTAAATGCATGTTAATTTTTTTAATAAATTGTGATGTTAGTCGCATCTGTGTGAAGACAGATCTCGATCTTGACCGTGATTCGATTAAACTGTTGAATAGTTGCCGAGTCCTTGAGGGACCGTAAACAATATATATGTAATAGAGTCTAACAGTTACTGTCGGAATGGAAACTTAGATGCGTCCCGTTTTGCCGTAGAGACATCGTCCGCTTAAAAGTTTGGCATCACTTCGAAACAGTAGACTACGGTGGCTGGGGCGAATTCAAACTTTTGTGGAGTGTTTAATGAAAATTGAGATCACTAATAAATTTCAACTATATTAACACGTTCGCTGCCGACAATTGTTCCGGTAAAATTCTTCGCATTTGTAAAATTTATTTCATCTCATATATGCATATTTATGAATTCATATAATAAATTCCAGTCCTTACAGTTCTCTCATAATATTCTCGAGTTAAACAACAACGCGCCAAGTATTTTACATGGCAACACTATGCATATAATAAAACGGCCTTAATAAAACCTCGAAATAATCTCACGCTTTTAAGCGACAGTGTACGTCGTTGTAAAAGAACGGGTCGATATACGAATGAAGAACGCTCACTGATTTTATTACATGGGGAATGTAAGAAAATTGTTTAAAAGAAGTTTCGCTATTACTCTTTATAAAGTTTGCTATAATGTTTCATTATATATGAGACCGGGCAAACGGAAATAATGAATTTCATTTCACACGAACAATGGGAACATTTCTTTAATCACAGAAAATGAAGGCAACGCACTGTAATTTTTCCAATTTCGTTGAACATTCTTCACCATTTACTTTTGTATTTCCTCTGTGATACCTGCTTGTCGTGATTACATTTTCTTATATCGTACGAAATAAGCAACTGTAATTATCATGGAGCAATATTTTGAAACTTGAAAAATAAATTTTCAAAATTCAAAGTTGCACATCGTTTAGTTTCTGTTCGTAACAATAATTAAAACGCACTTCAGTTTTCGATATTGGACAAATTTTTGTACTCTTTTTTACTTTCGTACTCTCTTTTTTTTTCTATTACATTTTGCCGTTTGTGAGGTAACTTATCATTGGACAACGGATTTGATGCATTCGTAACAAAAATGAGTAGGTGTAATTAAAAATTTTTATATCTTTTTCAACCTATTGAACATATTAAGAGAGAAAATAAATGTCTATGTAATTCCAGTTTGTTGGAATTCAGGTGGAAAATATTTATTTTGCATAACGATCCGCTGTCTGCTTATCATATTATTGAATAAATTTGTAATTCAACTTTTTCTGAGGAAGTGATATTTTTACATACTGTTTTTTATTTCACGTAATTTGACGTATTTTGTATTTTTTCGTGTTCATTAACCTCGGGGACCGGATTTGTCCCGCGGGCAGCAGTTTGCCGGCCGCTGGCGTCTATTATCTCACATTTGGTAGTGCGGTGAGACGAATTGCAGCGAGCTAATACTCATGAACGGCGGTTGCATAAGTCGCCATTGACCGACACTGGGTGGAGTAAGAGCAGCGTGTCGGTCACATAGTGGAGGCACCGCTGTAATTCGTCGGGGAAAGTAGACGACTGTAGTCAGACTGGTGTAGGGGAATGATGGAAATGCGGCGAGGCCAGTCGAAAAATTTAAAAAGCGTTTTCCCGTAATGCTCTTACCGCGCCGGCAGTTGAAAAAAGTTAAGTAGAAAGAGCAGGCAAGAGCAGTGGCAAGAGAGAAAGAGACATAGAGAGAGAGAGAGAGAGAGAGAGATGAAAGTTTAATTAATAGCGGGAGAGGCAAGTGATTTGCAAGTACACAAACTCGACTAGTATCGAGGAAGAGCATTTAAGCGGAACATCGGACGGACAGACAGTGTGCTCAAACGAACATCTTGATATCCTTTGAACCATCAGTCATCGACTACGTAATCCAGAATCCACCCTCCCCCGCACCACCGTACCCTTCGCCATCTCCACCCCCGCTCCGCGGCACTTGATCCGCTAGCGAGAGGGCATGTGAAACGCTCGCCTAGGGAAAAAAGGGGAGCGGGAACCGCGGCGGAACGATGTCCAATTAAACCTTTCGAGTCGTCGACTCCAATTAAGACTCTATTAAATATACACTGGACCGTGTGTATCGCGGGCAAAGCGAATTTCAAATGGCTCCCGAGCTTTCTCACGTATTTACTTCGAACAAGCAACTCCATCGTGACAAAGTTGCCACTAATTAGCTGTACAATGTATCACGCGGCGACACGCGTGCACGCGGAGACACGCCGCGACGCCGACGCCGACGCCGACGCCGACGACCCACGTTCGCCCTTTAAAGCCACTGAAATTCTTCTACATGTATGTATACCTTGCTACCTTCTTCCCCCTCCCGCCCCTCCGTACCACCAACCCCTGACAACATTTATGATATTTGCTTCCGTTGCACCCGGCTACCAGTCCTACATAGTTGCTTTCCAGTGTCTCGGTGTATTCTTGTTTGATCTATTCGAGCATGGGGGAACTTTATTTGGCTGTATGCAGATCGGAGTCAGTTTCCCTTGCGTTTGTTCCAACCTTGTTTAATGGACGCACGATTCATCAAAACTCGGAATATTATATTTCAGTTTGGATTGTCAGTTGTTCGTATCGACTCGCGATCCTTTCGCTAAGAGTTAATTTCCGAAAACAGGTTGATGGAACGAGTAATTTATTTTCCGGAGTTACTTTTGGCCGTGTTTGTAACAGGATCAAGTCTTTTGTCTTGATTCGTGACGCTCGCGATATTGCAGTTTCCAGTTTGAAGAGTCTTAGATGTTAACTTTCCTATTATCTTTGTGTCTTGGCCGGACAACTTTTGAAATTCGCTGCTGTTCCATCGTACTAAAATATCTTATTTCACTTGCGAGAATGTTTTATTGTATCGCATCGTTTTAGAACTATCGAAAGACACGAAATTGTATTTACGCGATGGGCAAACAATTTTTCTTGAGGTCACTTTTTTCGAGATTTCAAATTATAGGTTTATTTGCGAAAAACTGGAGGTCACGTTAAATTTGCTACAATCACGTGCAATCTTTCTCGAAACCATGCTGTATCTGATAAAAAATACCGATCACGATTCGTGGTTCACGCTGTACAACGTCGCACTTATAAAATTTAACAAATATACGTATAAAAATTGTATTACGCACAGTTATTCCTATAAAAATAATGTTCGGTGTACAGTTCGACGAGAGAACTGCAAGAAAGTTATTATGCCGTCAAAAGGCGAACAAAACAGAATTCAACGAAGCATGCTCCGGTTGCTTTCACGTGCAAGAAATTAAATCTGACATTTTAATTTCATGCTGAACGTTAACGTTAATATAAAAATGATGAAGAAATATGTATAGCTGAAAGAAACGAAGGCGCGGTGGAGTAAGCATTTTGCATCTTACATGAATCTCGTAACAGATTCTGGCTCGTGTGTAACGCGCACTTGTTTCTCGTTAGAGTTCCGTCAGCGGTAAGGGGTAGGCGGCGGAGTACGAGAAGGGCAGAGTGGGGAAGTCGGAGTGGATTTTCCACCCTTAACTATTGCTCTTGGAAAGGGGTGGCGAAAGTCACGGATTAAAGGGGAGAAAGTACACGCGTCCCTTTGCGTTTCGCGCGGCAAAGTAACCGTGTCACGAGTCCCGTGTAAACTCGGCACTTTAGTTAGCGCTACGATCGCTAGACTCGGCTTGCCATTCTGAATCTGAATTTTACATTTTCAACAAATACACGAAAATATTATTTTACCTATTTCAACGGTTCGCAGTTCGGCAATTTTCTTTTTAAGCGACCGATGTTCGAACATTCTCAAAAAGACGATAACGTTTCTAATATTGGACCATACAACTTGAACTTCTTTGAGAAGTTAGGACAATCGGTTTGCTACGCAACGTGAAGAAAGTATGAAAAAAATTGCAAGTTGTTGGAATTTCAGAGGAAACACTAAAAGTTGTATTTTTCAATTGTTTTTATGCGGGCTTATACGGGAAATTTAGAAAACATTTAAAAATGATGGTAAAAATTGCAATTCTTGTTACATCTTTCGATGAAACTTTCACTATTGTAGAGTCAGGAAGGTTCAATGTGGATTTGATTGAGAATCCTTTATTAAATATTACAGAGATACATTCAATGTAGTATATTGCGCTGTCTCGTCTTACTTCGTGTCTCGTGTACTCGTGTTCTCTTAATCTAAAAACTCTTTAACTCTTATAATCAGAAAATCTTGTCTCGTGTTCTCTTTTAAAAAACAGTCTCTACTCGTCAATTTCTCCGAAGACTGCCCCGACTGACCTACCTCGCAAAATATATAAGTTATTGTGCTCTCTTTCTTATTTATGATTCGCACTCGCTTGCTCGGTCGTTCACCCATCGCGTATTTACCTTTTCGGATCTAACTGTCAACGGTCAACCGCTGACCAGTTAGATAAAAAAACGTGTTTTTACAGCTCAACCGTCGTCGTTCGAATCTTTAGGCTCGACTTCCTACACTTTTCCTTTCTTAAAGACACTTTAGAGAGGCAGTTCTCTAGGTGCTCGCGCATTTTCTTTTTGGACTTTTTTTTTTAAATGCGTTCGATTTTTTTCGTAAGGCAAACGGCAAGATCGACATGTTGGAAGACAAATTGAATGGAGGTCGCAGTGCGGCAGAAGATGACGTTCACGGAGCGGGCGGGGTGTTAGTAGATCGCTTGAGGTTCGTTAATTAATCGACGAGACGGGTTCCTGTATTAATTGTAGCTAATATTATCGGCAACCGTATTACGTCGTTGACTAATTACGTCATCGACCCGGCGCGGCGCGGCGCGGCGATGCGCGTTGCAGGATGGCCCCTCGAACCGATGGAGCACACACGCAATTTAATGTCAGCCGCTGATTGCTTCAGAATTCAGGTCACAACGCGTTGGATACCCGGGCGCAATTTGCGCGCAAGGCGTACACGTGTTCTCGTGCGTATCGCGCCATCGCAATTCCGAATAATTATATCCCTGATTTATACGGACGGTCGAACAGAGAGAAACATCAAGAGCCTCGTGGAAATCTAACTCGTTTCACGTTGAACGATTGTGCGTGGCTGATAGGCGTGGCAGATGAAGGAGGGGTGGAGAGGTTTGATAAGAGATGAGAGAGTGTAAGTTTAGTTAGGCGAGGCGCGAATGCTTGTACAAAACTGTAACTCAACGGGGATATTAGATTAGAAGGTACAGGTACGCGGCGAATGAAGATTCATCGCGCTCGAGATCGGGAACCTTTCGAAGAATACGCTCCCGACAGCTTGCACCTCGGGGACCTCACGAACGCGGATTCAGAGCCGTTCTCAGCTCCAGACGGGGCGTAATTCTTTTAGCGTGTGTTGAAGCCGCGCCGAACACGCTAGAAACATGCGCCGCAATCTTTATCGTTTGGTTAGGTAATACGGCGGATGTGAGTTACGGCGCAAGCCCAGGGAATTCCAAACTTGCTCTTGCGAAAGTCAAATTGGCTGGATGGAGATCGGGCAACCCCTAAAGGAAGAGTCAAGATTAATTTTCTACCAGGCGCGCGTGAATTTATTGCGCTGGTATAAACGGGTATTTATATTTCGTTCTAACAGCGACGCGCTGCGACCAATAATAAAATTTATACAAGTTATCGTGAAAAAGTCATTCGCACCAGCATTTTTCAACCCTGAACTGCGCTGAAATGGAATTTACTCTCCCCTTCGTCGTTTGTGTCGAAACCAACATTCTACAAGAAGGGGAGTAGTAGTTTTATTGACTTTCTCGCTTGCCAAAAAGTTCCATTAATGTGAAACTACTCGAGACGGAAGTTCTTTAATCTTTCATTTCCAAATTTGCCATGTTTACAAACTTCGCACGGAGTCTTCGGCATCATTTTTCGTTTCTCAGTTGGCGGCTTGTTTTTCTTTCGAAAGTCCGCAGTTTTTAAGTGCAGAGTGATCCATAAAGGAGTTCTATCAAATCGTTGTAAAACAGAACTTGGCAGACTGTTGCCTGAAACTCTCGGAACCGTTTTTTCCCGTTTCAATTTTTTGTAGTATTACAAGTTACGCTGTTTGATAAACAGTGCTTCCCTTGTAATATCGATACGAAGGTAATCCGCTTTAAAACTTTCGCGTCACGCTGACTTTATAAACGCTACAGATGTTTGTACATACAAAATGTATGGAAATATATAAACAAAACATCTGAAATACAGTACACTGTTTATTGGGAAGGAATATTTGCTGTATCGGATTCTTCGTATCTCGGAACATTTATTGGAACATTTTATACAATGTAATAACTTAAGTATTACAGTTCAAAATTTTTTTAAAGATATGTATCACTTTAAGTTCGATAAAGAATAGAAAGATACAGGAAATAAAGAAACGTGTATATCAATTACGGAATGCATTTTCGCCGTGGAAAATGTATAAAACGCGAATCGAGTTTCTATTGAATTTATTATCTCTTTACCATCAATTTCCTGTAAAAAATACGTGTTTGTATGAACATTCGCACGTTCGTTTATACAGAATCGTTGTTCCCTCGTGATCGTCGGTCGAAAACTACAAGGTGCCGGTACGCGTTGCCGCGATGAAACGCGAATTTCCATTTCAGCTCGATACACGGGGGCCAGATTGCGCGACTGATTTATGGAGTCGATCCAGGAAACGGAATTCTAAATGAAATTACTTTGGTTCGCAGTTTAATGCGATCGCCGCCGAACGTCGAAACAGTTTTTGACGGGACGTTTCCGTTCGAGTGTCTTCCCGGCTCGTTTCTTGCACCTTCGATTTTCCGGTTGCTCTTCATCTTGTACTCGGGATTTACATACGCGTATATACAGGATCTGCCGAGCAATGAGAAAGGCCGAACAAAAGTGGCGCCTTCCTCCTTCTTCTTCCTTTCCACCCGAGAGCGTTTTTTGCGAAATTCAACCGGAAGCATCGTGCAAAACGTTCCACGAAGCTTCTTCGTTAGTTCTCCGTAACTTTGATATTTATTTGCTCGCTAACCTCCCATCCCTCTCGTTCGGCTCCACTTCAAATACAGGATGTCCCATTTAAAGCGAACCACTCGAATATCCCCGAAATTATCGATGGTATCGAAAAATGTTTCAAACAAAAGCTACGTTAATCAATTTTTGGAGGTGGAGGAATAGAAGGCCTTCGAAGGTCACTTTCAATTCTTTTAATATACCAATCTGTGCGGCTTATTATTCCCCATAAATAACGATTAACCTTCTTATATTGAAACATCATTAGTTTAGGTGATGTTTTCATTCCAATATTACGCGACGGGGTCAAACTTCGTCTGAGAAAACCAGAAATTTTTAACTTTCTAAAATGCGATCCTGTAAATTTTGACGAGAAAATGTCGGAAATGCGAGTTTTGATCTTGGGAATACAGTGGCTCGAAAATTACGCGTGTTTACGGTTGACGGATTTTAAGCGTGAGACATCGTTTAATCATCGTTTAATCATCGTTAATAATTTCAGAGACATTCGTTGGTTCACTAGAAATGGGACAACCTGTATAGCCGGTTGCTGTATCTGTTGACTTATGAGCGCAGGTAGCGAGCTCTCGCGGCAAAAACCCGCATATAAATAAAGGAGACAGTTCGCGAAAAGCGTCGAGTGCAACGATAAGAGTCCAGTATCAAGCAGCGAAGAGGGGCGCGGGCGGCGCGGCGTGGGGAAAGGTTGCAAAATTGTAAGCCAGTTCTTTCGTTGCTGAATTAACGGCCCCGGGCTACAACTTGGGAATTAACCTGTCACGTTTCGGGCCCCGAAGCGTGAAACCCGGTAGGATTATTGCCCCTCGGTACACAACAGTGTGTACTATTCCGAACGCACCGGGAAAGATAAATTCGCAACGATGTTTTTTCAATATAAATACGTTCCAATAAATGAAAATAAAACGTCTCGCGATTATCCATCATGGTTGACGGACGTACTCCGCGCTGTTGGAAATGAAACGAAAATTCTTTCAATCTTGTTCCTGTTTGAAATTTCATCCACTGATTTTTGTCGTAACTGCACAGAATCCGCAGTGTAGCTGAACCGTGTATCGCGCGATATACTATATTAGAACTTTTATGCCCCGTGTAAATGGTTCCTGCTTCCATGTATCGAGACGCTTCTACGCGTTGAGAAGCAAAAATTGTTCTACGGAAGCGCGATCTTCATCCCCGTAATAATACCATTTGATACCACATAGTTCTCGAGGCATTCTTACGAAGCCACGACCCATACAAGTATACCGCTACCATAACAATCAGCCATAAGCAACGAGGATCCCGCTCGTGCAAAGGTGGTATACTTTATATATCATACAAATGAAGGAGCAGAGGATCTCGAGCGTGGAATTCGACTTGCAGAGTCTTCGAACGGAATCCGAACAACACTCGACTAGTTCCTTACAAATCATCGTATTCGGCGGTTTCTTGTTGCCGTGGGGCGGGCGTGTATGCGGCACACCCACGAATCCGGTACATAAGGGTGCAGAAAAGAGAGATACAAGTAGGTTGAGCTCGATAAGATTGCAGGGTAGCAAGCGAAGGGATTGGAGCCATGATGGCTGCATTGTTTCTTGCCGACGTTGCTCCGCAGACTGGCTGCATCCTGGCACTGTGGATTGTACTTTGCGTTTTCGTCGAGTCTCCAATAGGGCGATATCCACCCCTCTCCCTCCGACCATCGTTTTCTTCGCCCGCGTTTCCCTTCTTCTCGCTTCTCTTAACCTCCCTTTCGCGTTCTCCTATCTTCTTCCATCTCGCCAGATCCCTCTGCCATCTCGCTTATCTTCGCAACTTCCTCCGGTTTCCCTTCCGTTGGCCATCCCCGTCATTGACCGGCAAAAAAAGCCACGGGGGTATCATAAAAGCGCGCTGCGAAGAAAGTGCCCGCCTTATTCCCACGGATTTACGAAAGTTCAACACTTATCCGTGCTCTGCCAGCCGGCAGAGTCTTTAAAGTACTTAGGAGTAATACGGGTAACGGGCGTGGATATCCAACTCGCGGACCTTTCCCATCCCCCTCCCTTTGTTTCGACCCACTTCTCGAATAAACGCGATAAATCTGCATTTACAATTTCCAGCATCCCGTTTATCATCGTGACAACCATACCGTTGCCTCGCGCCTCGCCGAATATCCGCGCTCGCATTTACTCGCCTCTCGCTCTCGTGTTTGGTTTCGCGAAATTTCGGCTCGGCCAGCCCCGCTCGGACCGGAGATTACGGGAAAAAAACTCTCGAGTGTCCCGGCCTTTTTAGCTCGAACAGCCCGAATCCTCCGTTCCGAGGATGCCTTCGGCCGAGAGTATTTTTCGCGATACTTCGGGCTTCCGCTGGGACGCTTAAGTGCTCCGGTAAATTAATCTTAGGAATTCCAAGGTGTTGCGAGACTCGAGGTGGTCTCAGGCTCATGTCGGAAGAAGTGCTAAGATTCTTACTCCGTTCCCGTCGAAATCTTCGAAACGGTGCTGAAAAATACGACGAATCTTCATTCCCCGCTGACGATCTCCTAGAAGCGGACGAATATCGGTATTCCTAAATCTACAGAGCTGTATTTTTTTCGCGCGCGGAATCCGCGACGGTTCCGGTCGAATCGCAAGCGGAACGACGAACGCGTCGGGCCGTTTCGCACGGCGGATAGCCAGCATTGTGTTGAGTTACATTTTGGATGTCGGCCGAGACGCGAAAGAACGATCCCGCGGCAAGCAGCCGCGGTGGCCAAGCGTTTTCGAGCATCCCCGTCGCGTGGCAAAAAGAGCTGGCTGCCGCGCAGGATCCGGCCAATAAATGCGAAGATGCTAAACTTCCAAGGAACTATTCGACCACCGAACTAATTCGACGCTCGGTTAAATCCCGAGGCCGAGCATCGCGCCATCGAAAGAACGTTCCTATCGAGGCTCGATGGGGAAGTTTCCACACCCCGGTCTCCTCATTCTACCCCACGAATCGAATTAAACGTATCGCCCGATACAATCGGGCTGCGCGAATACCGACCACCGTACCACGGTACAAATGAAAACTTTCTCGGATTTATCGATGAAACTTCGGACTTGTTCGGTGCCGGCGAAGTAGCCGACGAACACCGCGTGTTTCGACTCGACCGAGACCCCTTCCTCTGATTGCATTTCGAAATTTCCCGTTTGGTCGCGAGAGGAAGCTGCTGGACCGAGTAAATTCTGAAAAGGCGAAGCTCGCACAGGGACTAGGCGTGTTTCAAAACGGAAACTGTTCGCGAGGTTTACGAGACTCCGTTCCTCCTTCTTAGGGCGCGATCACAGTGGACCCGTTTTCGTCCTACGGCCGACTTCGGCGCGCACGGACGAGCGTTTCCAGCGCCTCGAGAGTCATGCGTTGGTGCCGGTGCGGCCGATTTCGTCCGAAAAGATGCTCACAGTGGGCCCGATATCGTCCGAAACGGTCAAGGTCTGCGGCAGCAGAACCTTTGTCCTTCGAGAAGAGTTTCAATGGGACAACTCCATGAGATCTCGACGTCGGAAGACGGTCGGAAGAGAATCAAATCATTTTGCTTTCCGTCCGAAGTCGGACGGTGCAGCGTTTACCTCAAATAATTTTCATGTCGCCAATTTCGAGGCATCCGTATTTTTAAAAACGGGCCCATAAAGAGGAAACTTGGGGCTATATTATCATTATTTTTATTTTTTCAATTTTCGGGTGCTACGACAGCAATGCACCTGTTTAAAAAGCAATTGTAAAATAAACTATGAAAACAAATATTTTTTCAACTAAAATAATTTTTATTAAATACTCTTATGGATTCGCGATGAGCACCCAACGCTCATTTTCATCGTTTTGTTACAGTTTGACCGTTGTAATTTAATGAAAAACTTGCGACACTTCATATTTTACGTCCGTAAAACCATCAATTTTCAAGATTTCGAAGAATTCTTCGAGACACGTGCGTATACACAAAACACCAAAGAAATGAGAAAAAAATTGTTCCTTCAAATGTATGTCGCAGTTGTTTCTAATGACTGTGTTTGTGCTTATGCCTCGAACAGACCTAAACATTTCGACGAACAGCGCGCCAAACCGCGCAAAACGAACGGCATTCGGGGGTCGCAGTACTTGCTAGCTCTCATAAAAAAGGGACCAGGATCCACAGGCAAATCTGAAAAAATGACCATAGATGCGAAACACATGTTTTAGATTCTTCAATATAATATCATCACTCGATTTTTAGTCACGACTCTATCCCGCCACTTCTCGAATTTCCCCCGAATTGTCAAAAATCGCAAACCCCTACAATCAATAAGATTCTCGCGAACCCGTGTATTAATTTAAAACATTGATATTAAAAAGGATGTTCAGGGATTCATGTTTTTTCTCTCTAGACTTTGCGTGCTTCTTTTTTAACTGCCGCAATTCAAATTTCCTTTCGTCGCTCCAAATTATATTTTTCCAGATTGTCAAACTTTCCTAAACTCTAAACGTTTTCTCATACTTGCTTTATTAATGGCTTACGTCCAGCCTTGCAGAGTTATGTGCCAAAATAGAACTAACTTTCGGACAGTATGTTTGGAAAAGAAGTAGTGTTTGAGGCAAATATAATATAAACTACGAACTACCTACATTATATGTAACTTACAGATGTATTTATGTAACTTACAGATAATAACGATGTTAATTTCGCCACATCTCATTGTATGTACAAAATACAAGAGAAATAATAGGTGGGGATAGGCAGGGTGGGGATAGGCAGACCCAACGATAGGGTCGATTTGTTTATGTGCCGTTCCCAGGGCTGTTCTCTATGGAGACATTTATGAAAGTCCCTTACCATTGAACTGGAAGTCGGCACTTTCTCGGACAACGCGTGTTGACTGTAAAGTAATTTTTAAATCACCAACATTATGCATTGGACGCGCTAAAAACAGTTTTCTGAAAAATAAGTTTTCTATGATTGTTTTAATTTTTAATTATTTCCGAGTATCCATACTTCCATGAGCGTTAATCTACATACAATTAATGCACATGAATCGTTCCATGCAAGATAGGATTACTGTTTCAAATTTTGTTTATTTTGGATATGTTGCAGTCTTCAGTCAAATATGAACGTACATACATATCTCGAAGAATTCTTTGAAATCTTGAAAATTGATGGTTTTACGGACGTGTAATATGAGGAGTCACAAGTTTGCCATTAAATTACAACGGCCAAACTATAACAAATCGATGAAAATGAATCCATTAGAGCATTTAATACAAATTATTTTAGTTGAAAAAATATTGCTTTTCATAGTTTATTTTGCAATTGTTTTTTTAAACAGGTGCATTGCTGTCGTAGCACCCGAAAATTGAAAAAATAAAAATAATAATAATATTGCCCCAAGTTTCCTCTTTATGGACCCGTTTTGAAAAATACGGATGCCTCGAAATTGGCGACATGAAAATTATTTGAAGCGAACGCTGCACCGTCCGACTTCGGACGGAAAACAAAATGATTTGATTCTCTTCCGACCGTCTTCCGACGTCGAGATCTCATGGAGTTGTCCCATTGAAACCCTTCTCGAAGGACAAAGGTTCTGCTGCCGCAGACCTTGACCGTTTCGGACGATATCGGGCCCACTGTGAGCATCTTTTCGGACGAAATCGGCCGAACCGGCACCAACACATGACTCTCGAGGCGCTCGAAACGCTCGTCCGTGTGCGCCGAAGTCGGCGGTAGGAAAAAAACGGGTCCACCGTGATCTTTACCCGTTGAATCATCGCTCCGCCACTTTTCTTTTCTTCTGTCCGTTTTCTCCGACGTCCCATCGCGACGCCACGAATCGGCAAACCAATTTCACGGCATCTCCAGCCAAAAATATTTTGTAGAGTTGATTCATCGGAACACGAGTAGGAAGTACTAAACACAGGGGTCGGTGAGCGAGGAGTACAGATTAAACTTTCGTCTCGAAAAAGCGTTCTCGAGTTTCTCCCCCCGTCCCGGCCGCGACAACCGGGCGACTCGGGTTCCCCTGAAGAGATATCGAGAAGGGAAACGTGCTGGTATATCACGTCGAGGGTCGGTCCATTAGACCGCAGCAGAAACGCACCGCATCGGGCTTAAGGAATACCAGTTTCACGCGGCGAGCCGTTTGTCGGTGTGCGCACTTTTAATGGACACCCTGCTTGAAAGCCAGGCCTAAAATGCGACGCTGTCGAAGTGTTGCCTGGTCGGATAATGCTGACGAAAAGAGGACCGGATAGGTGCCGCCGAAAACGAGACACCGCCGTCGACGAATTGCTGCTGCCTTTCCGTTGCAAGGTTGTCTCTTCTCAGTGGGATCGATTAACTTCCCGACGACGCTCCTTGTATTTTCCTCCGCCACCCCTGTCTACTTCGGCATGTATGGGGTTGTAAAGCTTCTTTCAACGGCGAAATGATTTTTTCATTTTGCGAAGCATCCAGTTTACGTAATGGGGCGCGCAATAAGTTTTCACGCTAGGTTCGCGGAGCACTACAGTCAGATTTTTAGCGGCCTTCGTCATAATATACAGTGTGTTTAATAATTGATGGCACATATGGGTCAGGTAGATTCTATGGTTGGAAATAAGAGGGAAAATACGCATCCTTAGTGAATAACCGTGGTTACGGAATTCAATGTCAGGGCTTGTTTACTGTCAGAACCATAAATTATGAAACACCCTGTACGTTCCAAGGAATAAACGTATTGTACGCAATAATTTTAAATGAACAAATTTTTAGAACAGCCTTTAATCAGAAATAAGGCAGGTTCGCGCGATGTAGGACGCGCATAATCGAAAACAATTCGGTATACCGGTATACCGAATACCGGTATTTCGTGCCATTTTGCAATTTCGTGAAACCGGTATTTGCTAAGTTAAAATACCGGTATTTTCGGTATTAGCTATAAATAATAAATATCTTTTTTGGGCATCTACTCTTATTTGAAATACGTTCGCCGCTCAAATACTCTGGATTTAGAAACTTCTGATTCTGATTTCGAAGAGAGTGACAATGAAGAAAATAATAATACAATTGTTGAAAGTACCTCGTTTGAATACGACGAAGATAATAGTAACGAGGACGAAATATTAACTTACCAAGGATTGCTTCCTGTAATTAAAAAAATCCGAAAAGTTGTTAAAATATTTAAACGTTCCCCAACTAAAAACGCCGTTTTACAAAAATATATACTTACCGAAATAAAAAAAGAACTTATGCTGATATTAGATTCTAAAACACGCTGGAACAGTTTATTATTAACGATGGAACGATTTTTGAAATTAAAAGCTGTCTGTGGAAGCATTATGTCGGAACGATTCCAACTCGTTAACAGCGAATGCAGCAATAAATTTTATGTTGCGATCGCTTGAAGATCAGGACGCGCCACTGTCCGCGGAATTATACGGTGCATTGAAAATTCGTATACAGGAAAGGCATAGCGAACCAGAAAATATTTTACGGTATTTACATAATTATAACGACTTTAAAAAAGAAAACGGAAAGGAAGAAAAGAATCTAACAAGGTCAAATTTAATTAAGTTCGTCGTCAATTTCCACAAAAACATTTATGAAAACCAAACGCAAACCTGTCCAGAAGAATTCGTTGAAGACGATGTTGATGTTAATATCGAAAAAGAATTGTCTCTCGAGAAGAAATTACAATCAGTTATAAATAAAAAAATTGCCACGAACGATAATACAAAAATAATACAAAAAATAGATTTATCCAAAACCGTCGGACGAGAGACCGAGTTGTTAGAAGATGAAGGACATCGAGGCAAATATTCAGAGAAAGTATATCGCTTGTTATTAACGGTACCACCAACCATCGTGTATGCGGAAAGAGCATTTTCAACTGCAGGTAATTTGTGCAGAAAAATACGTTCGAGGCTTAACGACAGTTCAATAGATGCATTATGTTTTTTACAATCACATTTCAAAAATATGAGGTCAATAAATTAGTTAATGTTTTTTTCTATTAAACAACTGTGTTTTTGTACCTTCATGAAAATTCATAATACCGGTATTAATACCGGTATACCGGTACAACGTTTAAAAAAATACCGAATACCGGTATTGTATTTTTGGTCCGGTATTGCAATCCCTAAATGTGACCTTTCGCGCTCGAGCTGCAGCTGAATAATTCTAAGGTAGTTGCACGAATTCATTGACACCGAACTGTCCCAGTTGAGCGTTCCTCGCGAAATTACGCGGGCCAAAGTTACCGAAATTCTTACTCCTGCGAGAACTTTCGGCGACAACAGGCTCTGATTTCGTAGCGCAAGACGACGAACACCCAACGGACAATATGTTCATCTCGCACTCGGTTTTGCGTCTTCTGCGTTTCAACCGTAGCTGAAGGATCTCGCACTTTCGTCATTAGCTATCTATTGTTCCAGTCGTTCATCCACATTCGACCCATTTTATGTTTTGCGAATCAGCAGCTCTCTAGCACGAGATGAAGCACGCCGCGCCGGCGAGCCATCTTGTTCACAGCCGGATCGTTCACAGGGGTTGATTACGATCGCTTAGATAATCACGCGCGTATGCTTGCTTTGGCCCGACTCTGAGGAAACGCAAGTATTTGCATCCCGCGTCTGCGTTCTGTCTTCGGCTATCATTAAATGCGTAACTTTTCGCATTTTCCTCTGGCAGCTTCGTAATTCCGCGCTCATAATTCATTACATTATCGATTAAAGTTCGTTGCTTGAATAAAACAATTCAGTTTTATTTCACCTGAAAATACCGAAATCACTTTCTTGCCAACCCAATATTATACACAACGCCGCGCAGTGGGCTCGATTGGAAAAGCACGCGACATGTTTGAATAACTCTTAAACCACTAAAGATATTGCAATGAAATTTCAACTGAATATTTAAAAAAATAATTCATATTTGTTTAACCGTTCTTATTAATTTCTGTAATTGAATTGTTTTAAAAACAGTTTTATAAATTATTAATTCTATAATGTATTGTATTTAATATTTTCGCTATTCCATGCAAACACATAAAAATGGTAAATTATTGAGAAAAATTTGTTACTATTGGAAATTGGAAATACATATAAATCTCACGTTCGGTCTGTTTAGAGACCGAACACACTGAACACACTAAATCGTATGTATAAGATATATAAAATATTATATATATGTAGATACTGAATAATATGCACACAAAACGTGTAAAACTGAAAATATTTTCGGAATCACAATACTGCTCAGGCTGATAGTTCTGCTTTGAATGACAATAATTGTGTTACAACCCACAATTTGCGTAGTCAACAATACCTAAAGATTCGAAGATCGAAGATTTGACGATCGCGTAAACAGTTCAAATTTAACTTAACAGTACCGTATAGGAACCGTGACAGTCAGGACAAATTCAGGACAAAAAATACAAACATGACTATCAGGCCGTTTTGAGGAAAGCAGATCAGATTATTTGGTAAAAATCGATGTTTTTAAAATGTTTAACTGCATGTGTTGGTATGATAAACACTAAGAACACTAGATATACATGTATATTAAACACACTGATATAAGTAACTATAATTTATTAAACTCAATAAATAAGACTTAAATATGTGAATAAACTATGACTAAGATTAAATTCAGAGAAACGTCTTTGCATTTTTGCAACATCAGAGATGAAAGCCTGACTTATTTACTGCAAAATATAAACATATCAAGTGCCCAAAGTCTATGCAACGCAGTTCTGTCAGACTTTCAGAGGCTGCGTACAGGATAGCGCGACGCGGATGTCTTTAGACAATAATATCTTGAAAAGTGGTTCGAAGTGGGAAATAATTTTTGTCACATTACATAGAGGAAGGTTCGCTGAAAAGATCCTTACTTGTTAGAAAGTGGGACCTCCTGGGACCTGAAAGATAGCGCATGTCAAAGATAATAAATTTTAACGATTATTTTCATTTTGCTCAGTATTTTTTTAAAAATACGTTATATCATAATTGTCAACGGAAAGTATGATATCTTATCGATAAAGTGAGCATTTTAATGTAGAAAAAAATTCAAGACAAGAAGTTGATCACAGTTGTCAGGACACTTTAAAAATGAACAGCCAAATTATGTACGGAAAATCGATATTCCTAAACTGTCTAACTTCGTGCGTGTATTACGACTAGAACTGCTATAGTACTTGACTATTTTATTCATTTTCGTGGTCGGCGGACATTTAGAAATCAATATCAATAGAAAACATATCTAAATTAGAAAGTTGATTTTTTTTGCAAAATGTCGCGTGCTTCTTCAATCGAGCCCACTGTGCGCCGAGCTTTGTTAGATGCGACTCGTGCGTTATTACTTGCTTTCTAGAATTTCAAAAACCACTATAAAAAAATATGAAAAAGTCTGATTAGTCGAGCAATATATAGCGTCGGCGGTTCCGAGCGAAACCGGTGAGAAAGGAGAGCATGGAGAGTACATACAGGGTGGTCCGTTTAAGTAAGAACACCTAAATATCTCTTCAGGTTATTGCGATGCAAAAAATATTTGTTACGTAACGTGCATGGCGTCGATGGACCAAATATTTGGCACGAATATCTTTTTCCGAGGGTCATTGTTTTCGGAGTTGTCAAGGTAATCGGTGTTTTTTGGTACGTAACTACATTTTTTCTTTATCGCATCGTGTAACTGATGGAAAAATACATTCGGATATGTATAATAACATGACATTTGGAAATTTTTAATCCAAAATTTGTTTGACAAGGCATGTAGAATGAGCCGGACAACCGTCATGGTGATACGACATTCTTAAACCGATATCTAGTGGTTTTGTTTGACCTAGAACTGACGTCTATTGAGATGTCCGGCTCATTCTACACGCCTTGTCAAACAAATTTTGGATTTAAAATTACCAAATCGATGGATTGGTCGTACCGGAGTTGTAGGATGGCCAGCGCGTTCACCAGACCTCGCACCAATGGAATTCTTTTTGTGGGGAAAATTGAAACAAACAGTTTATAATGAACGACCAACTACACCAGAGGATACGATGAATCGAATAGTTAGAGCTTGCGCTGACATTAATGTCGAAACAATTGATAGATCTGTACAGTCGGTCATTGCACGTTTCAGAAAATGTATCAACGTAGCAGAACGCCATTTCGAACATCTCTGATGACAACTTACGAGAACGCGAGTGTTGTTTTAACAGTTAACGCATACACGCATCTGTTGATCGATATTCTTAGTGTGATAAAAAATAGTTTCTTCGCATTCGTAGGTTCAGGAGTCGTGACCGAAGATATTCGACATCGGTTCTAGGTAAAACTTTAATTTTCGAGGATCAAGGTCATTTCAAGGTCATGTTATTATACATATCCGAATGTATTTTTCCATCGGTTACACGATGCGATAAAGAAAAAATGTAGTTACGTACCAAAAAACACCGATTAGCTTGACAACTCCGAAAAAAATGACCCTCGGAAAAAGATATTCGTGCCAAATATTTGGTCCATCGACACCGTGCGCGTTACGTAACAAATATATATAATCTTTATTCATAAATATATGCCTTTCGGCGTTACATTTCTCTCTCCTTCCTTCCTTTCTCCATTCTTTAAACCTTTACATTTTCTTAATTTAATTTAATCCCCTCTACATTTTATCCTTTTCCCTTCTTACCCTCCATGTCCTTCGCTATTTCCATACTGTTTATCTTAATTTAATTCTCCGACTCCTCACTTTCCTTTTTCTCTACCCTTTCTCTTTTTTCTTTTAGCTTCCTGCCCCATTTTGCTCCTTTCCCCTTTTCATCCAAGATTTCGTCTATTTTTCCTTCTATTTCTTCCATCTCCCTGCATCTCTCTACGAGATGTTTCAGCGTCTCCTCCTCTCCTCTGCACATCCTGCATACTTTCTTCCCTTCTTTTTCCCAGAATTTGTTTGCCCTTTCTTCGTTGCCGCACCTCGGTCTTGCCACTATCGTCACGCTATCCCCTTTTCTTCCTCTTTTTCCTGTCAGGTATCTCGGTCTCCCCACCGTTCTTATTTCTTTGAACCTGGGAACGCTTCTTGATTTCCATACCTTCTCTATCCTTTCCTGCTCTTGAACCTCCCTATCCCTACATATCACTCTCTCCTCTATTGTTTCTTCCCCTTCTTCTCTCAATCTTGCCACCTCTTCCGTCCCTAAACCGCATCGCCAGAAATACCTTTTTCTTTCCTCTCCCCGTCTATCTAGTTTTCCCTCTTCTTCGTCCTTTCTTCTTTCTCTCCAACATTCCATCGGTATCTTTCGGTTTTCCTCCTTTCTTATTTTCTCCTCAAATCTGACCGCTCTCTTCCCTGCTTCTATTCTTATCTTGCCTTTTTTCTTGTATCTCTCTTGCATTCTCTCCATCTCCTCTCTTTCTTCCCATCCCCATATCTCCGCTCCATACACGAGTATACCTTTTACCACCGCGACGTAACAAATATTTATTGCATCGAATTAACCTGAAGAGATATTTCGGTGTTCTTACTTGAACGGACCACCCTGTATAGAGCCGCGGGAAATTTCGTCGAAACAAGAGAATAGAGAAATAAATACATATAGAGCAGGCAGAAATAGTGAAGGCAGAGCACGTTCGACGCAATCGCGTAGGCGACAATGTGATTGCCGGGTATAGCGATGTCCCTAATTAAGTTATAACCTATTTGCGACAATAGACGCGAGGTAACGCGTGAAAGCAACCGGCTATTCGAATCAGCTCGCATTTTGAACATCGTCGGTACATTTTGTTTACGACTCGGAGCACTTGGTCGGCGCGGAAACACCGTGGCCGGGCTAGGAGTACACGGACGTTTCGGCCATTAGCATTTCGGCCACTCATGATTTATTCATGAAGAAGGCAGCGCTCTCGCGAGCACACCGTTCTGCGCTTGCTGCTCGCCACCCTGTCGGTTCGCCTAGCCACGGTTCGTTCGCTCGCTGCCAGAGAATGCGCAACAATGCATTATGATTTACTATGCAAAAGGTATGCGTGAGATCGCTATATAAACGTTCCTGTTTGAGTAGAACGCGCGAAATGTTCCTCGGGGTATCCCGGAGAAATGCTCCGCACGAATGGTCGATACCGTTCCGCGACCAGCGACTCTAATCGCCAGTATCCGCCATCGTTCGGCGATTCTTTTCGTTGAAAACGTCGCGAGAATTGTTAGGGCACGATTAATTACACGAACCCGTCGTCGTACCGCGAGAAACCGTCGCTCGCTCGGCTGAATATTTTCCAACCCGAGTTCCTTATCTCCGATCAATTACCATAAACCGGAGGAATTATCTTCGCTCGGAGCACGATCAGAATCTGTTGATCCGTTTTTAATGAAATCGCGAGCGCACCGGGATCCCATGAAAATGGGTTATCCCATTCTCCGGTTCAACCTCCGCCTATAACATACTAGCGCGTAAGCGTACGCGGAGTTCACCCTTTCGGAGCTATTCAAACAATTAATCCGCCGGCGAGATCCGATTTCGCGACGGTGACAAGGCATTCCGTTTTGAGGATTTCGAACGTATGCGTGTTCCCTTAATATTAATCCTTGAGGCGCGGTTTGCTGTCGCTATAATCTCGTGCCGAGGGAAGTTTTGACTCGAGCTTCGATATGCACCCTGGCTTTCTATAGTATACAGGGTGTCCCGTCTGGTTCTCGCGTCTCCGTTTTCTCGCTGTTGTTCTCGCTCGTAGCAGACGTTTCGGAGGAAATTTAGAAAATTAGTATTCTCTTGATTCGCTCGTAATCGTTTCGGATCATTCTTTTGGAAAGTCGGATTTGCCAACAACGTCGATTGTAAGCCAATAAAATGATCACGGCTAATTTGCATAACCGACAATCCATGGATCTCGCCGAGCAAACCTCGACTTCCTCTACCGTTGCGGCAGTCGAGCGACAATTTCGCGTACATTTGCGGACATTAAATATTCAGTCGGCGGAAAGTTCGACAGGTGGCGGACGAACGGATTCCACGGCAGGGATAACGGCAGGTGTTTGATATCCGAAACTTACCGGTCACCATGAGTCTGGCAAACGAAGAACTTTCTACGGTGTCGCCTGTGACATGGTGGACGGTCCGGCATCGATAACTGGAACGGGCGTCGGACGAAGACACCGAGAACACCAGCAGCTCTCCGGTTGGCAGCATATGGTATTTATCATCTGAAAGCATACATCCGTATTTCTGATTCCATTGCACACGCATCTACTATCATTAATAACGCTATTTATGTTCTACAAGTTTCGCGCTCAAAAGTGTTGAAACGAAACAGTTCTGGAAATAGCTCAGAATTAGGAGTGTGCGAGTACTCGACACATCTGAATGTTCGGGTAGCTTGATCGCGTCTGGTAGCTTGATCGTGTCTGGTAGCTTGATCGTCACAGGTAGCCGGAGACATTCGGATTACATAGATTGGTCAAACGCGGACGCGATCTTCCCATACTCGAGATTGAACATACGATTCGTAATTTGCACTAACGCGATCTTGAATTATGTACTCGCTTTTATAAGACGATATATATATATATATATATATATATATATATGTATAACAAAAAAAGTACCCTGCTATGAAAACGTTGCATTTGTTTAAAACAATTGCAAAATAAATAGTGAAAAAATCATTTATTTCAAATGACATTTTTAGTAGATACTCTTATGTTACTGAAAACTCATTTTCATCGGTTTGTTAGTTCTGGGTCACTTCGCGTGGAATAACTCCTATACATTAAAAATAAGAGAAAATTAATTAATCCGTTAGTAGGATATACAGGGTGGGGCAATATCTATGACCACTTTAAATATTGCCGTTATTTGTAATAATATGAAAAAATGTTGTGTACAAAACTTACACGGTATAGAGGGGGGTGTCTAGGATTACCTAGACATCTTGGCTGGGCCTGTGCTGCGATCGAGTGGAACACCGTCATATTAGAGTTATTTATTGGCATCCTTAACCCTCAGAATTAGCTACGGACTTGGGTACGGTTGAAGGTTAAGTCTCCTGTTTCCCGTCAGAAAGGAAAACCAACCGTACCCCAGTCAATGACAAGTGACGCAGCGCAGGCCCACACTCAGCGGAAAAGCGACACCAGTTTCGGGAATAGATTGTGAAACAAAGGATTTTTGTGCAGCGAAAATTACGACATTCGTAGACGGTCCACAAATTCGGACTACATCCCGAACTGGTGATTGGTTCCCTGTCTATCCCTACCAAAGAAATGATATTTTCCGAGCTTTGGTAGGGAATTGCAGGAGAGAGAGAGAGTTCTCAATTCATTACGAGTTTTCATTAGAATCGTACGAACCTTGAGCCTTGGCAGACTGAATCGTGGAACGTTACGAAGCTTACTTGTTAAACAGTATTAATCTTGATTTGCGAAGTTAATCTGTGGATTGAACTGTGACCTCTTTATTATGAACTTTTCTATGAACTTATGAACTTATGAACAAGAACCTTTTATATGAACTTTCTTATGGACTTTTCTTACAAGAACCCTTTATATGAACTTTCTTACATGAACCTTTCTTATCGTGTACTATTGTGAAAACACAACGTTTTTGTGCGAACCGGAGCGTTTTTGGTTGTTCCTGAACCAGCAGCAACGCTGAACTTGACAACGCTCCAAACAGGGGGCATATTGTGACACAAACATTTTCTGCGTGGGTGGAGGCGGAGTGGGTTCTGCGGTGGGGTGTTGTCTCGATTGAGACAAAAATGCCCATCCCTGATCTATAGTATAGTTTTTATTTGAAGTTGCCTATTCCACTAGGCTGTGTGTTTTAATTAGAAAAGAAAAATTCAAAAATTCACCGTTACTTCTCTGTTAGCGATCGCGCGAATTCGAACAGGCGGTTAACGCGACGTACCCTCCTCGTCCCGTGATCACTCGACGATGATCACCAAATCAGCGGGCACCCCATTATCGGGTGATCCTAACCTAACCTTGAGATTTCACGAAACATCATCGGATTTCTGGGATTGTCCGCTCATCCTTCTAAGAAGCCAGTTGCCGTCTCTAATCACTCGCGCTATATTCAGATCTGCCCTCTCTCTTTGTCTTCCACAAATAAGTTCACTCGACGCGTTCGACTAATTTGAACAGTGTAATTTATTTCGTATTATATTCGAAGATCAAATGAATGCAGTCCACGCTCGTTGATTTAATCATCGTTTTTCGAGTTTCTCTACAATATTTTTTCACCTTCGCGCACAGCGCTGTGCGTACTCCGTCTACTCCTTCGTTAATCGAGTAAGTGGCCGTCGGTCGAATCCGCTACAACATTCGTGAATTCCGAAGGTTCCATATTTCACGTTGAAAACATAGACTCGCGTCGATAATGAGTTTACCTTGCAGTAAAGTCTCGCGGACCATGCCTCGCCACCTATGTACCTCTATTATTTTCTAATATTCCCGCGTGTCTTTTTATTTTTCCATCCGAACTCCAAGGCAATTGCGTCCCGTTTCGCAGCCCGTGGCCGCGTTTCCATTAACATGCAAATTTCTTTAATGGAAAATCCTCTCTGTTGTCCGCAGCGCCGGTGCGCGTGTCGTAAATTGACGAAAAATAAGAGAAGTCCGGAAAATCATTCGGAAAACTAGGCCCTAGCGTTAATGGTGACCAACGGCGCCATTAAACGGACGTGTAAAATGAAAATTCGAGCCCGGCGCGGCACCCAGACCGTTTTTTGGGCTTGACCGGAATAACGAGCGCGTCGAGCTCTCGGGTATGGGAAACCCGCGGGAACGGGCTCGCAAACCGGCGACTGGTTAATTCCATACAGTGAACGGCGAGCGCGGATCGATGAACGGTTAAAAAATCCGACGAGCCAACGAACGTCAATCGTGTAACCTGGATTTAACGCGACGCGGCCATCCGAGAGGTGAAATGTAGTTCTACGCTGCGGAACATTATGCGACCCGCTTATCAGATCTTTTCCACCGATACCATTCAGTTCTGCAACTCGCATTGTCGTTCCAACACGATTTAACCTTCTTCAGGATTCTCATACACTCGCCTCCATAACCTTCCGTAGGCAAGCATGTTTTTTGCACCTACCGCGGCGCGGCCATCCTCGGTCGTTCATGTTGTTTCTGCCCGTGGTCGATCTTGTGACGATCGTTCAGGCCTTGATTTTTATGCACTGCGAGGTGCCTACTAAGGTGCTCGAAGGACCACCGTCACTTGTGTGAAGGGATAAACAAGGCTTCAAGTATTGTGTCTACTATATATTTACACTATGTAACTAACTGTAGCGAGTCTATATGTAATTGCGAAGGTGTACGGAGCAGTCTGGCCGGAGGACCGAGAGTTCTTGCATTTATCCCTCGTTCCTTCTCCCTACCTCTGACAAATTCATCCCCAATCCTTGGGATGAATTTGGGGGTGGACGGTACCAAACTGGATGCTTGCAACGGTCCCCAAGGTTTGCCAAGGCCAACATTTGGCGACCAAACCCTGGGTTTTCCAGCCATCTGGCAAACAGACACGCTGTAGTTGCAAACACCAGCTAGCCGCGCCGGACCCAAGTGCGAACGTTTTTTGAGGATTTATGGCAAGGACGGGATTGACGGTACCCAGGTACGGACGGAGAGTACGTGGCGATGACAGGCCCAACGCCGTAGCCAAACTACAAGAAGTCACGTACCGGGCCCATGTACAATAGGGGTGTCCCTACCATAAAAACCGTCCAGCACGGCCGCTACACATGTTTACGACTGATTTTTTACTGTTCTAGACATTCATGAAATCCGAGAGAAGATTCTGGAATACGAATTCGAATCTCTATTTTAATATACGGGCTGTTCGTGTCGCTGTCAGCCAGCAATTTTCTAGCACACAAGTTCACCGATCTAAACAAGGTCGCCATCGTTTCTAAAAAAAAGTTACAACGCCATTACGTTGCTCGAAAGAAAACTTTTTCAACAAATTTTATTTCAAATAAAGTCGTCAAAAGTTGTATAACTCAATTGGCATGGGAACGCGACAAAAGCATGGGATCTTTAAGTTGCCTGAAAAATCGCAAAAAATCACAGAGCAAAATGTCATAAAACTTATTCTAAATGGTAAAAAATTGGCTTCCATATTCCCTTGAGGAAACGAAATGACATTCCGAACGAGCTAATAGCTATCAGATTGTAAGCCTTGCAGCTTCTTTTGAAATATGCTATTATAGAAGAAACAGTTTGCGAGTGAATTTGTAACCGTTTCGTTTTTAGAATAGAAAATATATGAAGTGATCATCAGCAACGTAAGAATATAGTAATGCGAAGGTTAATGTTCTTCCATTCGTGAATATTAAGCGGGACCGTTTGCGTTTGTGTCCACCAACTCGATAGTCGGTAGGGGAGGCGATGTTTGCGCGATGAATAGATACACCGTAATAATCGGCGTTACGCGTACCAGCCAACATAATCCTGGAAAATGATTCTGGGTCACTGAGCGAATCGATAGTCGGAAAAATTCGGACCAGCGGCCGAGTGCAGTGTCAGTTGACGTCTATTTGGACCGCGCGTCATTGATCGACGTGGAACCGTCCGAGGAAACCGTCGATCCTGGAAATTGAACAGCATTTCGAGATAACGAGATCCACGATTGCGTTTCCCGTGACTTTTTCAAGCGATGCTAGCGATAATCGAAAGGCAAACGCGCGACTGACGATGCACTTGGCTGCATCGCAGCCTCGTAAATACGATACGCGCGTGTCATTCGCGATGAAAGTCCACTTTGATTTCCCTTTACGTCTTCGCAAAAAATTATTGTACATTCGAGTCAGCACGATGATTCATTTGCGTCCCCATTTGCACTTGAGTCCCCATGTTATAAAACATTTAGAAAATAGAATAGACAGCGAATTTTATTTTAAAAAATTAAAACCATTAGCAAAATACTGTTGCATTATTTTCAGTCTATTAAAGATATTGAGAAAGAAAATGAACTTCCACTTCACTCCAGTTTGTTGCAATTCAGTTACAACGTTTTTAGTATATTAAAAATATTGAGGATGAAAATAAACTTCCACTTCACTCCAGTTTGTTGCAATTCAGTTACAACATTTCTAACGCTTACATAACCGTATGAAGAAAAGAAATGAATGTCGGTGTGGTTCGTGTGTCTTGTGATTAATGTAGAACATTTCTATAATAAATCTAATTATAACTGGTCTTGTATTCGAGCAGTTTACGTTTCGCTGATTATATCCTGATTCGAGGATAGTCAACTCTGTTTAATTAAAGTGCTGACGATAAAAATGGAAATGTCCGAAAATCGAGGGTTTCGGCGTGAACGTATACAGTGCCGGACAAAATGATAGGACATTTAATGTATTTGTATATTTCATATAACACAATAGGATATATGTACATATTACACGCCCTGTATATTAGATATGTCCTTCAAAGTATACCCATAGAATTCCAAGTTTGTATCTTGTACACAAAAGAAATTAGAGGAAGAAGCGTAAACATGGGCTCACTTTGCTCGGTCAAATTGAAGGGACGCATGTAATATTTTCTGTTATTATGTAGTACTCTGGCAGTAATCTAGAAGCAGACACAACATTTGTGCCATTAAAGTTAAAATGGGTCGAGGGGAACAATTAGACAAAAGTGAAACCGACCGAATTTTGTTATTGCGGTGACAAAATCAAACTATCGCGAAAATTGCGAAGTTACTACATAGAAGCTGTCACGTTGTGTATAACTTCTTAAAAAATCCGAAAATCTACGGAAAAAAGAAAAGTACTGGCAGACCTCGTGCTACAACGGAACGCGACAGACGGGCCATATTACGCGTAGCTTCTAATTATAAGGGAACTGCAAGAAAAATCGCTGAAGAAGCAGGTGTTTCAGCTAACGTAAGAACTGTGCGACGTATTCCCCAAAGCACAGTAAACAAATGAAACGAAAAAAACTGAAAAGAAAACCTCCTCTAAGCGAGCAACATAAAGAAGCTCGTTTAAAGTTTGCTCGCGATCATGTTTTGTGGAAAAAGAAGTGGAGAAATGTGATATTTAGTAATGAAAAGAAATTTAATTTGGCCGGTCCTGATGGCTGTAACTACTGTTTCCACGATCTAAGGAAAGAAGAACAATATTTAAGCCGTGGGCCGGTATTGGATATCGGGGAAAAACTGACATAAATTTTTTATCAGGCCGTGTAAACAGCACAAAATATCTTGAATTAATAGACGATCGGTTAAATAAGCACGCGACTCGTATCGCAGGCGGTACGTTTATTTTTCAACAGGATAATGCTGCGATACATACCGCAAGATGTGTTAAAACTTATTTTAGTTCTAAAAATGTGACATGCCTCGAGTTCACCTGACTTTAATATTATTGAAAACATATAGGCAGAATTTTCAAGAAACGTTTTATGGGAATGGAAAACAATACAAAGATGTAACGGAATTAAAACAAAGTATTGTTTAAAATTGGAGTCTTTTAAGAAAAAAACGTATTAAAAAATTGTTTAAATCAATTCCTAATCGCTTGGTAGATGTTATACAGCGGAAAGATGGTTTTACTAAATATTAATTTGGAATTCAACAAAATATTTCTCTTTAAACAATTGTATTTTTTAATAATGTTCTATCATTTTGTTCGACCAAAATCAATACGTGTCTACATTATTTTCTCTAATTTCTTTCGTGTACAAGATACAAACTTGCAATTTTATATGGATACTTTGAAGGACATATCTGATATACAGTGCGTGTAATATGCACATATATCCTATTGTGTCATATAAAATATAAAAATACATCAAATGTCCTATCATTTCGTCTGGCGCTGCAATTAAACCTGTATAAGTGCGGAGCCCGTATCACAATGCCGTAGAAGCCGGGCGAGTATCCGATATCTTGATCGATTAATTAAACTTCTTGCTGGAATCCCGCGAGAAACACTAACTGGCTAGATTCAATTCCAAGAAGCTGTGTCAGAACTCGCTGAACTGGGAAACGGCGTCGAACTTCGCTCGAGAGATGGCAACGTTAGGGGCACAGGAAATGGTCCATCGTCCCTGGTCGCTCGCGGGGGGAGGGTAGCACAAATTATAATGTAAATTACGCGAAATCGTTGCACTCGGAGCGGAGCGAAGCGCGGCGCTACACAAAGGACGGTTTCAGCCCGCTATTTTTCCCGCTTTTCCTCTTGTCCGGTGCGAAATTTATTACGTATACAGTATACTCCCTTCTTCCGCAGGCGTAACCGGCAGCGATGTGCTCGCGCGCGCGCGTATATGCCGCACGTCACACAACGCGATCGTAGAAAACGCCTCTGGCGAAAGTGTTTTCGCCCGTGTTCGCACCTCGACAGATAAACGACTGCATTTGCACCGATACAGTATTCATGCACATTGTCTCGCCTTCTGCACCCCTTTAGCCGGCCTCTGTACGTTTTTAGGCGGTCCGATTCTCTCGCGACAGTGTCAATATTTCGAAGCTCGTTCCCCGCATATATCTGCCGTTGTAAGGGAAAACGCCACATGTCACAATTTCGAAAAATCTCAGTTTATGCACTAATTCAGCTTTAGAGCCTAGGTCTTACGAATTTACCAGAAAAAAAGCCATGGAAACAAATTCGAAAGGCTCGAAATATGAATATACGAGGTGTGACCGAAAAGTAAGGTGACTTTTTGAATTTCGCGGTATACCTACAGTCGATTTTCGTTTTCTTTTTTTCCTTATGCTGGTACACTCGTCCCGAACATATGTTCACAGTTTCAGCTATATAGCATTTTTGGTTTGTTCGTGAGAAACATAAAGGTTAGAAGTGTTTTGCGTGTTCGGCGATTTTCTGCTGTCGAAAAAAATGGATCAAAGAATTTGCATCGAATTTTGTGTAAAAGCTGGAATTAAGTGCTCCGAAACACTTGAAATGTTGACAGTGGCATACGGTGAGTGTACCCTGAGTAAAAGAAATGTTTATAAGTGGTACAAGCTCTTCCAAGAAGGCCGAGAAGATGTTAACGACGAAGCTCGCCCTGGACGCCCCAGCGCGTCAACAACCGATGAAAACGTTGAAGAAGCGAAGAAAATAGTGTTGGGGAATCGTGGAATTACCATTAGAGAAGTTGCCGATGATGTCGGCATCTCGTTTGGTTCGTGCCAAGCAATTTTAACGGAATTTTGGAAACACAATTCATGGATTTTGCATCACGATGATGCACCTGCTCGCGCGTCGTTGCTTGCGAGTCATTTTTTGGCCAGAAACAACACCACGATCATGCCTCAGCCACCGTATTCACCGGATTTGGCCCCCTGCGACTTTTTCCTGTTACCAAAACTGAAGAGACCCATGAAAGGACGGAGATTTGCAACGAGCGACGAGATAAAGACTGCATCGCTGGAAGAGCTCAAAGCTATACCAAAAAGTGCTTATCAGAAGTGCTTCGAGGATTGGAAAAAAGCGCTGGCACAAGTGTATTATATCTGAGGGGGATTACTTTGAAGGGGACAACATATATATCGATGAATAAATAAATATTTGTTGATAAAAATAAAAAGTCACCTTACGTTTTGATCGCACCTCGTATAAACTGATCGAAACTTGAAACGGCAATATCTCGAATGTGCATGCAACGAGTTTAAGAATTTTGAACAGTGAAATTTTCGTTCGAGTAAAATTAATTCTATTCGTTCTGTAAGTCTGGTTAATAATAAATTTACTCGTAATTATACAATCTGGATTGCCGTGGCCGCGTCCAGCTTGTTACATAAATCGACAACGTATGACGGTAAAATCGATACTGTAAATTCATATTGCACTCTTCTCTTTACTTGACATATACATACGTTTCGTAACCAAATTCACACATACGAACACATCCACTCTCATATTTATATTTGTACACATACTATTCCTCTTGCACATCATACGAATATTACGCAAAATTACCATTTTAAAAAAACGGCTGGAACTTTCTTAGCAATTAACACGTCTGTTATAACATACCTCTATTGACATATTGAACAATTTATGAACTTTTATCCATTTATTTCAAGATAGAAGTTTGAGGAATCTGAAAATGCATATATGCGTCATCCGCGGCGAATATATCAAATAAAACTAGAACTACAGTAATTTGACTTTTTCATTTATTTTATGCAAACTTTTTTAATAAACGTTCCAAAAGAACTTGTTTCCGTGGAGCCTTTATTGTACAGATTTTCAAATATCCGGTCATTCCGAACACTTTTTGAAAAAAGTTTCTACCGTAGATTCCAGGCTGCCATTTCATACGCTGCTGTACGAAATTATACACGTTACATTATACAACGTTTCAAGTTACGTGTACCAATGTTTGTGATCATAATTGAAGTCATATAATAGAATTGATTTGTACATACATGTATAATAACAATTTGTTTGTACAAGTACCTCGCTGGAGATTGGTACAGAAACATGAATTTGAAAAGTAAATATATCGTCGACACGAAGCCGTAACTAACCGTCGAATATTAATACAAATTTCCGTTTTCACAAATAAATTTAAAGAACTCGAATTTACACGAAATATCGTTTCCTATCTAATGTAAATTAATTCGTGTCGATCGAGGAAAATGTGTTCAAGAGATCATCATTTTAGAGCAGTTATTTAGCCACCACTGTATAATCGAAAATTTATGGTAAATCAGAACTTGCGACTGGTAAAAGCAGCTTGTTCCATTTTACGAACCGTGAATATTACAAGGTAACCAAAACTGCAGAGCAATGATGTATTCTGTATGGTAAGTAGCGCAGAGCGTAAGAAAATGTCTGAATAAGGCCAACTAGAGGTCGACAAAAAAATTCCAGCAGTTCAACGACGGCGCTGCGCTGCGTCGCACCCTCTCGGGACTCATCCCTTTGTCATAAAATAAAGCGGGAGAGGCTGGTTCGAATCTCACCGCCCCAGTGGGTGATTCGAAACAGATTTTCAATTTGATAGCCTACGGGGGCTGCTTTACTTTCACGTTGTATCCTGGAAACGTTATTGCGATTCTCAAAAAAATGTAACTACAGGCACGTTCGATCTGTCGAAAATCGTAAATACACGAACATACGCTTCATACATTTTTTTTTCACAATTGCAGCAAATTACTAACCCTTACGTCAGCAAATTAGCAACCCTTTTAGTGTTTTCACAGTGAATTTATATTTTTCATTCTTTTTAACGCTTCTCACCTTTAACGACTATATCGCTGAAATTGTCTCGCGAAGGTCTCCGCACGCAGGTGTTCAGAAATATGTGATTCCATTAAAAAAAACATTGGTTGACCTTCAAAAAGAGTTATGCACACCACGTAATGGGTCCCTCGGTGTTCATTGATCATTTTATAAAAATCACTACGCGTTGCCGGACATCCGTTCTCAAAACCCCGAATTCCACCAAATCTATTGGATTGTACATCTGGTGACCCCATTCCGAGTCTTACAACCCATAGCAAATTTCGAGACTCTAGTAAAATAATCTCAACCGAGTGTCCCATTCGGTAAAAAATCCGTCACCAACCTTTTTTAATTACTTTATTGCCAAGTCAAGTACTTGGCCGCCTCGAGCGGTCCCCGAAATTCATTACCCTCTAACTAACAAATTCCCCACCATAGCTTCTTCAACAATTTCCCTCCACTTTTCCCACGCCTTTCCTTCACCCCTCTACGATCCATCCTTTCCAATCACATTCGATTCCTTTGAGATTTTCTTCGTTTTTTTCGACGCCTCCACTATTTCCCCCACCTCTACAGTTTTCAGAGTAAAAGGCTTCTTCAAGACGAAGATAGCCGAACCTAAGGACAACTTTTCGAACAGTGTGTTCGGCTAGAACAGCGAGTACCAACCGACCAAGATTTCCGTTTAACTAGTTGTACCAAATTTCTATGTTATAGTAGTAATCTTTATTCATAAATATATGCCTTTCGGCGTTACATTTCTCTCTCCTTCCTTCCTTTCTCCATTCTTTAAACTTTTACATTTTCTTCTCCCTATCTTAATCTATTATTTACATTGTACACCTATCCCCCCGATATACAATCCTTGATTTAATCCCCTCTACATTTTATCCTTTTCCCTCCTCACCCTCCATGTCCTTCACTATTTCCAAACTGTTTATTTTAATTTAATTCTCCCACTCCAATTTCTATGCTATAGTATTGAAATATATATACAGGGTGCGGCACCTAAAACAGGTCACCTGAATAAATCGCTTGTTTTTGAAGATAGAAAAAAAAGGATGAGACCAAACTTACTTGATATCGAGGGGCTCGTAATCTGATGTTATTAATTTTTTTATAGGTGGAGACGTCAAGGAGATACGAAGGTCAACTCTGTTTTTTTGAATGGAACGGTATGGTTTTTTATTTACATTCTGATAATGTGTTTCAAGACGAATACAATGACCTATTATGAAGGTCATTCAAGGTCACGCAAGGTCAACTGCAATAGAAAATAAAGTGTGTCAAAGCACTCTTCGAACGCTACGACGATTTACATGTAACATGTTATTTACGTATCCACTGCTACTTCAAGTGTTCAAAATGACGACCTTGATCGCTGATACATAATCTAAAACGTTGCAATACATTTTCACTTAATTTGTTAACCTTAAGTATTCGCAACATACTTCGTCGACCGATGCCACTCTCGCGTTCAAGTTGCCTCGTACCAACATGTGGATTCTATATTACACTTGCTAAACTGTTTATCGTGTTTCCATCATCGGTTGCTTTTTTGGCTCGAGTGCGTTTTTTCTTATCCACATTTCCAGTTTCTCGAAACTTTTTTATAATGTTTGCAAAGACAGAAAGCGAAGGACTATTACGATCGGTAAATCTTTCACCATACACGCGTACCGCTTTCCTCATAATTCTATGACATTCGCCATAAACGATAACCATTTCCACTTTCTCTGCTATCGTGTAACGCATTCTTGAAAATTGAACACTCGGATTGAATATTTCGAAGTCGTACTCTTGTCGGTAGTCAAACTACCAATAACATTTCTGGATACAGGTAAGCATACGATGCGATGGTATGTTTATTTATGTTCTGCGACCCTTACCAATTACTTAGAAGAGCAGTATGCCAACAACCAGAGAAGACACAAAAGTATTTGAAGAGTGCTTTGAGACATTTTATTTTCTATCGCGGTTGACCTTGCGTGACCTTGAATGACCTTCGTAACAGGTCATTGTATTCGTCTTGAAATACACTGTCAGAATGTAAATAAAAAACCATACCGTTCCATTTAAAAAAACAGTGTTGACCTTCGTATCTCCTTGACGTCTCCACCTATAAAAAAATTAATGACATCAGATTACGAGCCCCTCGATATCAAGTAAGTTTGGTCTGATCCTTTTTTTTCTATCTTCGAAAGCAAGCGATTTATTCAGGTGACCTGTTTTAGGTGCCGCACCCTGTATATTTCTGTTTTCAAAACAGTTTGCAAATTAATATCCTACGCCCGTAACACGTCGTGGGAATTCGCGTTTGTCGTGTCGTCAGAGTTATCCGGGTGAAGATTTACGACCTTCATCGACGAGATCAGTCAGCAAGACTTATGTTTGAAACACTTGAAAAAATCTAGAAGTTATTCAGGTCTTAGGTGACTCACCCTGTATAAAATACTGTATTTGGGTATCGCGAGCGAAGTGTCGATCAACACAAGTATCTCAATGGCGAACTGCAGCTTGACACCGTGAAAGAGCGGTCCCCGAATGGTAATGGAACGAATCCCGTTGCCACACTCGGTTGCCACGATCTGCGGTAAACCCGGTCTGCCATTGAAATTCTAGGACCGTGATTTACAGCGGCTCCTTTGCAATTTAATGAATGAGTGGTAGCCGGCACACGCGATTCTTCTTGACGCTCCGTGAACGCGAACACGTCAGACGATCGAACGGCTCTCGTGCAAGTGATACGGAGAGTCTGATGTATCGCGCGGCTACGCTACTGGCGAAATTTCAAGTGGGCTTCGGGCGAGTCCGATAAAAAATTCACCGACAATTTACCCGACCACTTTCTAGTCCATACGCAACCCGTTCTGTCGAGCGTTATATACTCTGGAAAATTTTGACCGTGCACACGGCACCAATGAACGAAAAACCGATAAACGGAATATGGAAAGTATCGGACGTAAATACCGTAACTATTTTTCAACCTTTCGGAAGTTTACTGGCCGGTACGTCTGAGCGCCGGCGAACTTTGCCGAAGGACAAATCGATCGATGGAATTTGTTCGACTGTAAGCGGGGGATGTAAAAGACGTTACTTTGAAGTTCGACGTGTTTTCGGGTGGAATTATGTTATACGGTAAAGCCTTGATCTAAGAAACACGAATATCCCCACCCTCCAATGCGGGGAAAATTAAAAAAGAGATTAGTTTATCAGGTATTTCACGTCAAATTATTTGAAACCGAATGAATTCCATGTAATTCTTACAGATATTCTAAAAAATGAACCTTAGATACTTGTCATTTTTCAACATTACATAGAATTCATTTAGAAATATACCACTTAGACCACTTTCATCGTTATGGGCGGACATGTGAGAGCGTAGAGACAAAGCGTGGAGATTCGAAATTTCACGGAACAGTGTTTCGGGCAAAGAAGATCGTTTAGGAAACAAAACGAATGGAAATAAGGGAATATTTCCACAGACCCTTCACTGTTTAAATGCTTTTTGAAGCGACTGGACGACCCAGCAGCGAGCGCGTGAGAACGAACGCCTGGAGCATACATAAAAATTTCGATTCCGGCAAACTTTCTGTACGTGGACGGACCGGAGAACTTTGTTTCATCCACGCGACTATAATTACCTGCTAATAAGTGTAATGGACTGCGTCGGAGGGCCATGGCCAGCAGGCGCAAAACACTGGCATGCCGTGAAGTGGGGATTAATTTCTAGAAAGCCGGACGAGAGGTAGTTGCAGGAGAGATCGAGAGAGCGAGAGAGAGAGAGAGAGAAGCATGATGGGCGAGGGCAATGACAGGCGTCTATTTGGCTGATGGCGCAGGATTTAACCGGGGTTCGGCCACGCGAATATTTTTACATGTACACGCGGAATAATATGCTCGAATAAGCCTCGGCGTGCAACGCCCGGATAGAATAGGAGCGGGCGGCAGGCATGGTACTCGAGGCGAGCCATGGTATCCGCTCGGCGCACTTTAACCGAAAAGGGACGCCATAGACAGAAATAGAGAGAGGGAAAGAGGGAGACAGAGAAAGTGCAACCGATTTCGCGGGATTTAATCTCGCAGGTAGAGGTATCTTCCCGGTGTAACGTGTAGTACTACCCGGTGCGGCAAGCACGACCGGAATGAAAGCACGGATGAATGGAGATACCGGATTTCCGGCCGGGTCAAATGAAACAGTTTTTAATACCCATTAACGAATTGAAATGCCATTTAGCCGGTGTAATAATTCTGAAAGCACAGCTCCCAGGAAAGACAGACCCACCAGTTACCTGTAGCCCGGCACAGTCTATGTTTATTTTTCTTTTTTTTTCCTCCCCCTCCCGACCACCGCCGAATCTCGAGACGCGAAATCGAGAATACAATGGCACGCGAGCGAGCGAGCGAACGAATGAACGCGCGGTGCGCTTTTAGCCGTTCGAGCATTTAATCCTGGTGAAAATGGCAAGCGTACGCTCTTTGTTTCGGTATTAAGGCAGCGTAGACTGCTCCGTTCGTGTGAACCCATATACCATCCCCGACACTTCGCCACGTGAATTATATGTAGTGTAACGTAACATTGTTGACGATGTTGCGCATCGGGTCGTTTATAGAAGTATAGAAATATGTATGCGAATTGACTAATTCAAATAAACCAACACTCGGAACGGGGACCGGATGAACGACGAGTTTGATGCAGTTTGAGTTGCATAGTTTGTAACGGATTAACGATTTCTAGATGTTTGGACACTGTTTGTGTTCGCGTACGCACAAGTATGTCGACGTTTGGATCTGTTGATGGAATCTAAAATACGTTTGCGATCTCTGGAAATCAGATGAGAGGAAGCCAATATTTGTTTGCCTAAATCAATGTACCGGATTGTTGTGCGCGTAGATGCGCGATACTGGCAAAGGTACTAAAAAACCGACTGTATCAATTTCTCTGTGTCGATATCGCGGATGTTATGACGCCAGGTAAAAATACAAATATATAATTTTCTGTTGTATCGCGATGAAAAGATTTTTCTGATAAAGAAATGACAAAATTCGAATTCAATTGTGATTTGACAGGTATATTTACTGTTTTACTGTATAATTTCATTTCTAAAATTACGAAATAATCGCGGATCCGGTCGATGTAAGAACGTAATAGCGTGTGAGAGCGATGGTCGTCAATGTGCGACGACTGGTAGCGTACGTGTGAAACACGCTGAATACAGTTCCCTATTTTTTTCGAACGGATTGTTTCTCGCACTTTGCACTAATTTTCTAATGAACGAAGTAGGACGAGTTACAGTAGTTACGCGTACCAGTGTAATGGTGACATAAATTCCGACTGTCTAATTCACGATCCCAACCGTCTAAAACTAAAGCCCCTGAATACGAGTGACTTTCCAGTGCCAGTTACGTTCGCCTTTACGTTCTTCGTTAATTAAACTAGTTAGCAGAGTTGCCATTATTCGATTGAAACGGCTGTCATACGGAATTTCATCGTAACAATTGTGTAACCGTTGAATCTCGGAACTGTGCCAATATCGTTTACATCGATTTCTAGATTTAATCACTCTATCATTCGATTTACATTGGTATTACAAATTTCAATGTTCTTCGATGCAAATGTCATTTTAAAATGTCCCCGTAATTCACCCGAAAACTGGTATTTTTCATCCTTAACTTTATACGGAGTGATCTATTTTAATTTAACCGCGCAATTATGGTCAAATTATAACGAGACGTTCTGTATAATTCCACAGAAATTGCCTAATAGCTTTATCAGCGAAATAATCTTTTTTCAGTTGAATTTTTGGTTTTCGCTAGGATAATCGGGGACGTGTTGCAATAAATTAGCAGAATCGTAATCAATTATTATATTACGAAATTCATCGACAACGTTCGCTGACCACGGAAATCAGCGCATCAGCGAAAACTAACGAATTACCAGTTGCCATGGATAGTTAAACGGTTAACTCAAAATTTTGATGTTACGTTACGCCGATAGCTATCTTGGAACCTGGCGCTCGATTCCCACGGGATCCCTTAAACATGACCAAAACAGTATAATTCATGTATCCACGCGGCTCTTATCAAAATATATCTCCCGGTCGATTTATTCCGAGCAGGAGTGGATGTTCTCCAGAGTGTCGTGTACCAAACGCAGATTCCCGATTTTAAGAAAAGTTCGTTGTATTCCCGCGTGGCGTGCTTCCCTGTAGCGGTGATAATAAATCATTCCCGGATTTTCGAAACGCGCGCGTCTCGCATTCTTCATCCCGCCGCTGCTTCTTGTCATTCGCTTATCAGAGTTATGAATCTCGCACGGGAACGTGATAAAACGGACGCTTTAAATCGGTCCGAACTTTCGTCCTCTAAATTCTGCTCGACTCGCAACAGCTTTCGAATCTCTGCTGCGCGTCGCGCTGCGCTCCACCAGGATCCTGTGAACGTCGCGTCGTTCTGATTAACAGGCGACGGCACGATTGTTTCGGCGCGCTGCGAAGCCGGAAAAATGGGCAAACATCGGCTGGCTCTTTTAATAAAACAACCGATACGACGATACCGTTGTTCCGCTAGTCAACAAAGCCAATAAAAGACAATAGAGAGCGCTTCGCTACGCGGAACAGATCGCACGAGTCGCGCTCCTGGAGAGAATAAATTGAATTCTACCTTGGTTTATGCGAAATTCGCTTACGCTGTTTTCAAAGCATTCTCCGTCAAAGGACGCGAGACGTTAGAAGAATGCTATACAGTCTGTTGATCGTACAGGGTGATTAAGCTCTACGGGAGAATTACGTTCTCCACTCCATTTCTTTATTTAAAATGCGAGAGAAAAACACAATATTTGTCGAGCGCTATTGTGTTTACTAATGTTTTTCAAAGTCATGAAATGGCGAAAAACATGTTCACAGGTCACACAGAGGTTGCAGCATTTGGCGATCTTAAATCTTGAATCGTGCCCAAAATTCTGCGAGAGCTGTGAGCTTGACTTTCGATGGTACAACTACCACGACGAGATATTTACCATTATCGGTGTCGATTTGTAAAAAGTCCCCGGGGCGAGTCCAAAGTGACCACGGCCTATCTTTAACGCTGTCGAGGGGATATTTTATCCTCCGCGGAGATGCTTCGTAGAATACCGGTGGGGCGATCAACGTCGTTGAAAACTGTTTGAAAAAGTTTTTTCATTCTTGCGAGAGCGATAAATCGATATCTGTTAGGCGGCGCCAGTTTTTCTCGCAAAGACCTTTTTTTCCACCTCTTCTTCGCCGCCGGCGTTACACCGCGACGATTTTAGAAAAGTTTCTACAACGAAGGGTAAAAACTTTGGTTTTAAGCCGGCCGAGCTTGAAAGTGTCACATCCTGTTTACTCTGTCCGGTGCTCAGAAACCGCAACTATGAAATATGTACAATGGAATCACTGGACGAGTCCGATCCGGAAACTTGCGACTATAAACTTACAATTCGTTGAAATGTACTAGCTATTTTTTTAGCGTGGCGGCTAACGCTGGGAAGAATGGCACATTTGTAGTACAACTAAACAACGATGAAACAGTTGTTTACGGGCACACGTTCAATCGAGATTTGTTATTAACGAAATTTGATTCGTTCGCTGTGAAACAATACATTAATTGCTTTGGAAAACTGAAGAGAATCGTGGAAATATATTGAAATCACCGGACTGCGGAATTCTGTATATTTATATTTACTGCAACTACAAATCTGTACACATTGAAAAATATAAATTTTTAAATCCACTCTGTTTCTAAACATTTTTGGAAAAATAAAATTTTTCAGAAACACACATTATTGAAAAACATTGTATTGTTTAAACGTACGATTCCTTTCAGCAATTTGAATCGCTGTTCGAAAACGTAAAATTTAAAAAAGAATGTGCTGTTCTACTTTTCAAGCGAACGATGGCCGGTAAATCAAAATAATCTGTGAAATATTTTTCTAAGAACCATCTCTCGCAAATAGACTTGCGTAACACGATCCGTCCCTCCGTCCCTCCGTCATTGGAAAAGATCGTCGAAGACTGGCAATACACGAGTGCAAACATTATCGACACGGCGAATACGTTCCGCTTGTATAAACATAAATATTATGTTTGTCGTCGTAGTTCGACTCGGTCGTTAGAGCGTCGAGTCGCAAATACCTCTTACGCCGTTTCATCTATGGTCTAATATTCGTCCAAATGATCGCATCTGCAGACGTGGTCCATCGATCGTTCCTAAAATTAACCAAGGCCCGAGGACGAGGCCGCAATGGAAAATTCATTGTGCGATTTTTGGTCGAGCGATGTGTGAAACTTGGATTCAACGGCTGACATCCCCGGTGACCAAAGAAAATCCTTCGGAGGAATTACTCTCGATTTGTCCGGCGGGAGTAAGTTCTCCGAAATGGCAAGTGTGAATGAAAACAGCCCTGAGCTGTTATCACGGCAATATCGTTCCGTCATTGTTCTGCCCGCGCGTTCGATATATAAACAGCGAATGCTATGAACTGTTTTCACTACGATTTACGACCCGCGAAATCTCGATCGCTCAACAGAATTTCCAATAGCGTTGGACTATCGGCAAAATCACTTTATACTCTCGCTCGGTCTTTGTTCTTGTCGATCTTCGGGTTGACGCAACCTTTGATGGGCAGCGCGCTCGATGCTTTTGTAATTGAAATACGTAACAGCAAATCTAAGTTGATATTTTATGAAAATTCGGTTTTCACCTTCGTCTTGTTAGGTACTTCAATTTTTACGGTTTGAGGGTAATGGGTAATTCAGCGATATAAGTTGCTATGAAGCAAAATAGTTTCGCTTTTATCTATTTTCGCCTGCTGTAAAATTTACTCTTTGGACTTCGGCAATTTTCATGAGGCCGACGATATACCACAGAAGTTTTGTTATCGGATTAGTTATGTTTACACTCTCGGGGCGACTGAAGCCTCTCGAGTTTTTCTGTCCTTTCCTACGTTCGGCAGAAGTCAAAGAATAGTATCCCCGGCCGGACACGTGTTTTGGACAATTATCGAGAAAATACTGTACTCGCGTCTCGAGAAGAGACCGGCGCGGCGCGCGTTTAATTCGCCGATGCTTTTCGATGGCAGCCGTTGCATCGGTCGGATCTATCGCGGTAATTACACCAATGTAACCGGTTTTTGCGTTGAATCCACTTAAATTAAGAGACCCTTGGAATGCATGGGCCATTGAGCACGGCTTGAAAGGATAAACGAGAGAAAGAGCCAGGAAATGGGCCAAGGCAGCTCCGAGCAACGAGAACAGAAATAGAGGGTGGAAAGGTTGAAACCGTAGAACACATCGACAGAGAAATGCATAGTTAGACAGGGCTCGCGTATAGGATACCGTGAAGCAGAAGATAGTTCGGGGGTTTTGGTACACGCGGGGATGATCACCCCGGGCGAATTTGCATTGTGGCCGGACGTTTCGTGTTTGAGCTGCACTGCAGCACCGCGCATCTGGTTGGTTGGTCGGTTGGTTGGCTGTACGCTGCACTTTAATTCGAGGAAAACCGTCGGTATACTCGAGTGAACGCACAGCGACGTTCCTGCTATCTTCGTACCCGCGATTAAATTAATGGTAGGACCACGGCGATCGGACCGCGATCCATGAAAAATGGAAAGCGTCCGGAGACCTTTATTTTCATTGGACGTTGCATTGGCGGAGATAGCGAATTGAGTTAAACATCGGTGAAACTTGGTATAAATAGAAAAATGCATGATTAACAGAACAACTGTCAGGAGTATTGCCGACGCTTTTATATGGAAAAGCAATACAGGGTGGTCCAATAACTTTCACCCCCTTGGATATTTCCTTTATTATATTAAAATGCTATAATATTCAATTAAATATTAACCCTTAGCACTCGAGTGGCAACTCTGAGGCGTCACTAAAAATTGCTGTAACATTGTTCAAAATATTACTTGGATCATTAAACATGTTGATATCCAATCAATTGCTAAACATGTAGGTCTTGGGGGAGGTGTCACATTAATTTCGTATCCATAAAATGAAAAAAATAAATGGTATAGAATGGAATTATTCTAGGTATGAAGAAATGTTTAATTTTCGAGTTGAAATAGCTCCGAGTGCAAAGGGTTAAAATGAAATATTGTAAGGTAAACACTTTTTATACGAAGGCGTTTCGGCGATTTGAAGGTCACCTTGATTTCTTTGAAAAGGAGCGTATACGACAAAAGTCATTTCATTTACAACGAAGAAAACTTGGTACGCGGAACGAGTACGATCTACTAACTAACTTTAATTTACAAATCTATGAATTTTACGGTTTCGTCCTCGATTGTAAAGTAAATAAAAATAAAAGGAAATCGGAACTCTAACGAACCGAATATCTACGACAGCAAGGAGAGAAGTTGAACAAACACAAAGATAAACAGGTGTCATTGGCAGTTGCTGGCTGGTTTAACTGCGTTGGTAGAACAAGTTTTACAGTAAATTCGTTAAAATGATTATTAAATGAAGCTGCTTTTCATGCGAAGCGTATAAATATACTAATACTGTGGAAATACTGTGGAAAAAAGTAATCGTGGATTCAAACGTCATAGAGCTGTATAAGAAGATATCGATTTATTCATAAATATCGACGAGATTCAACGATCGCCCCAGGAGATGTAGTAGAAAAATTAGGATTCAACGTTTAAATGATAACGATCGAATAGAAATTGTATGAAACTGGATTAAAATGCTCCATGGATCGATCGTAAACCATGCTTCGATGAAACGAATACAGAGAAATATTTTGCGGCTGCAAAAAATATGTAGATACGCCAATATCGTTCTGCAAAAGTACAATACGGTATGACGAAAGTAAATTTCTGTTGCGGCTATTAACCCACTTGCATCGATAGCGTATACCATGTTCCAGTACAAAAGAACGAATCAATCAGTACAAACGGATTAGATGACTCACCCGGTATAAAGCAGAAACAACGTTACAGATTTTTTACCGGAGTCGAGTCGTTTCATCGTATCGCACTGTTCGCCTGCGAAGACGAAGAACGCGGATGGCGCGGCGAGTCCCGGGATTAAATCAAATATCTCGAGCAAGCGGTCGTCGCGCGTGGCGAGGACAACACGCAAAGTCTCGGCTGTTCCCGACGGAAAATCCAATCTTGCAATTGAAGAGGAAACTGCGGAAGGAGCGGGCCTGGGAGGGTAAACGGAAGGAGCGCAGGAGAGTCGGTCTGAATGGGAAACGAATCGCTCGGAAAAGTTTTAGTCGCGCGCAGATCAGTCCGTCGTCGCGAGAAAGTTCCCGTTTATTCGGTATAATCCTTTCGAATGGGTACGAGAACGGGGCAGAGCGAGAAGACGGAGAAGAGGCGGAAACTGACGAAGGAGGTGAGGAAGCACAGAGAGAACCAACTCTCCGATCAAGTTTCTCGAAGGGGTTTCGGAAGAGGTCGCAGCCGTGAGAAGAAGAGAGGTCGCGGAAATCGTGAAAAAGTGGTGGTCGAGCGACATCGTTCTTTTTCTTCTTCTATTCGCGTGGTTTCCGGTGTGCGCGTGTCGCGGCCATGATCGAAGCAGCGCGTTACGGCGCTCAACAATGCGTAAACTTTCGGGGAGGAGCGGGCGAGTCGTTCGGCCGGCACAATGCGGCCATTACGCGGCTCGGAAGGAAAGAAGTTAGAAAAGTTTCGGCGGGAACCGAGGCTGGAAATTCTTGTCGGCCTGGCCGCAACAGATAAAAGTCGTAAAATTTAATGCGCATTCAATCAGCGACCGTTTGTGACTGCACGCGAACTCTCCGAACGTTGTTTCGCTGTTTCGTGACGTCTCTAAAGAGAGGGTCCGAGGCCGATATCTCGCATCAGACATGCGACTGTGTAGCACAATGACGAGAAAGAGAGAACTTCTCGATAGAGCGTGAATAATCGAGCTGCGCATGAGAAAGGACACACATGGCTCGGTTTTCGAATTGTCGTTCCGAACAATTTCCACTGTTTTCATAAGCTCCGCCACGCCGCGCCGCTGCTCGTCGGGACACTGTCTCTCTCTCTCTTTCTCTCTCTCTCTTTCTCTCCTCTTCTTTTTTTTTTTGCCGCGTCCAATACCACAACTCATGCGGGGCTTAGAACGGGCTGGGCATGATAATGTGTGTACCGGGATACTCGAATCGTCCCTTCAGACTCTAATTAACTCGGATATTGACCAGAGCGGCGTATATCAGCGCTCCGTGTATGCGCATATGCCTTTTTGGCCCCCACCATTCGCTATCATCCCTCTGTCGTTCTCTCCCTTGGTCCCCTGTCTCTGTCCCTCTGTCCCTGCCTACATACGCATCGCTCTCGGTATACAAACGAGAGGAAAACGGGCAAAAAGTGCCACCAATTTATCAGGCTTCTACGTTTTTCTCGCTGCGCCATTTTTGCGATCCTCTCGACCAAAGAGTTGAAACCAGAGAGGGGTTCGGAGGAGGGTAAAACGTCAAAAACTTCGCCATCACGTGCACCGAGACGTGACGCCAGCGAACGATATACGACAAGAGTCCTTTTTGAATGCGTAACGAGGATGCTTTGGAATTGTGTTGTACGCCGGAGACGCATAGAATGTTTTCTGCTCGTTAAGTCGCGACTGTTGTCATCCACGATCACCCACGAAACGCGTATTAGTCCGACGGCTATTCCATCGCGACGAGACCGACGCGCGACCCGACGAGAGTCACAGTCGAAAAACCTTCGATATCGTTAACGAGAGTATTCCGATTCGAGAGGAGGAACGGTAGACTTTCATTGTATTTCCTTTTCAATGTTTAGAATTCTCCAGCTTGACTTCGCTGGGGATCCGACCAAGTATCATCACGGTTCAGTCGAACGATTTTTAAAAATGTCACGAGTGATTTGAAAGTATTGGAGACGGTCTTCACTCTCGCAACATCGTACGAAACTTGACGACGCAGGTTTGTACGATAATATGTTTCAATAGAAAATGGAGCGAAGCAAATCAATAGAAATATTCTACACTTGTGAATGTAAAATAAAAATTCTGCACGTCAACTACGAGGAACGGCTATAAAGAAAAATTAATTTCTTCTTTTGTTAACTCCAACAAGTTTGGAAGATTATTAAGGGAGTGGAAATGTTTCACGAAATATCTTGACAACATTTACTTTCTACTATACGCGGTACACGTGTTGTAGAGTGAGAATATAGTCTAATACATCGAGACCGAGAATATAAATTTTTGTCGCGCCCCGTCGGTATTTACCCCCGCGAATATCTCGTTTGAAAACAGATCGACCGTCATTCTTGAAACGCCAGACACGTGCCGCGTTTCGCTCTTATTGAACCGCGCGTACTTATTGCAATTTCACTTACCGCCCCTCGGCGTTGGGAAGATGTTCAAGTTGGAGTCTCGAACCCAGGACGTGACAGCCACGTATTCCTTAACGAATGTCGGTATTTCGCACCTGATCACTCCGGTATTTCCAGCCAGAACGAAAGCGTCTCGCACTATGACCTCGTACTTCTGCCGCACCACTGTAAAGAGAGTTACGATCACTTCGCTGGAGAACGAACTACAAGGGCGTCGACGTACGCGTCAGTTTTGCGAGGGACGAAGGGTTTCGAGGATAAAGAAACCCGATTACGTTATCGCGGAATGAAGACATCAAGCTCGCGGAGATGACCGAACGATCGGGGAACGCGAAAGCTTCGAAGATATTTCCTCGTGTGACGACGCCATCTTCTTGGCTCCAATGTTACCGCCATTTTCACACGGTTTCAATACCGAAGATTCCGGCCAAACGAACGCCATCAAATTTGATTTCACTGTACGCCGCAAACGCGAAATTACGCACCGCTTCTGCAGAAATGTTCAAGGTTAGATTTAAAAGCGACACATCGGTGAGAACCGATTTCAAACACTTTTCAGACTTCAGTCAGTTTGTAAAAATAAATATTCTTTACAACTATTACGTTAACAGTCTACCATGCAGCGTGATAGTTTTTCACCAGGCGTGTACTTTGCTCGGACTATTTAATCATACGATTTAGAGGTTCTGTTACAGCCTAATAATCCTTAACGTACTTTTCAGATCTGCGATCTTGTGGCCCGCCGCGGCGTCGACATCTCGTAACATTATCGTCACCGATGCAAGACCAGCACGAGGGTGCCACAAATTCCGCTCCAACCGCAAATATTCTCAATTAACAGTTTCTTTACGACAACTTTAACCTTTCCACCTGCGAATCGTTAACCGTAAAACACGTGGCTCGCAACAACTTGCCGGCGCGAGATTTCGTTCAGAAAACACGTCGCCTGGCGATAATACATCCCGATGATACAGGGTAATCGGTAATTGGTGGTACAAATATAAAAGTACAGAATAAAATGTTTTATATCGCACGTTCTAGCTTTTTGTCCGCGAGTCTAGACCATCGGTTCCCGATCACCCTGTATACTATACTAGACATCTTCTATTATAAGCTCGTTATTCCGTCCGCGAACAACGCCGCTTTTCAGACCGTCTGGCCGTCGTGCTTTCGGTAATTAGTGCCCCTCTCAGTCCCGTTCCTCAGCTGTGCAGCTCCTCGGCTCTCACCAACCGCGTAATCCACCTTTCCCCGCGTAATCCAAAGCCGCGATTCTTTTCGGAGTCGCGCAGAAATTCCCTCGACTCGCTAGCCGTTAAATGCGATAAGTGATTCTTGGCAGGACCTCGCCTCGGAGAGGAAAGATTGTTATAGCGCTCGCTCAGAGACCGAAAGAATCTCGTTGGTGGCCGTTTGTCGCGGTTGCCCGCTAACAGAAGGCTTGCCGTGCTGTTTCCATGCCTTCCCCTACACGACCGAGATGAAACGGGCGCAGACACGCGAATTCAAATGTACGGGGTGGCTTGCCAATTTTCTCTCGTCTCGAAACCTTAACGTTTATCTGCTACGCCGTGGGAACCGGATAAAAGTCTGTTTCCATGATTAAAATGTAGATCTTTGTGCATGTATCATTGGTAGAAATCTGGTAGAGAACTAACACACTAGGGACGTTTGTAAACTGTAGATTTACCAGGCGGATCGGTACGGCTTCATTTGATTTCATTGATCGAATCTCAGTGAAGGTATACAGTACCGAACAAAATGATAGGACATTTGATGTATTTGTATATTTCATATAACACAATAGGATATATGCGCATATTACACGCACTGTATATCAGATATGGCCTTCAAAGTATCCATATAGAATTGCACGTTTGTATCTTGTACACGAAAGAAATTAGAGAAAATAATGTAGACGTGTATTGATTTTAGTCGAATAAAATGATAGGGCGTATGTAATATTTTCTGTACTCTGGCAGTAATCTATCAGCAGTGACTAGAAGCTGACGTGCAAATTTTTCAGTTATCTACAACATTTGTGCCATAAAAGTTAAAATGGGTCGAGGAAAACAATTAGACGAAAGTGAAACCGACCGAATTTGGAACGAGGAGAGGGATGGACGAGGGTTAATATTGGTTTTTTGGGAAGCAAGGTATTTATTTTAATTAAATAAAAAGAAGGTATTGAATTTAGAACGATATTTATTTGATGTTCTCTCTACTAAGGCTGGGCTGTGACTGAACAGAGTTCGGCAGCTCGTCGATACGTTTAAAGAAAAACGTCCGAAAGGGATCACGTCGGCGGACTGAAAGAAACGCGGCTCTGTCTTTGATTCGATACCTAAAGACACCGCGAGATACAATGTAACGGACCTGTAGATATGGGATCTGAAACATTATACATATACAATAGTCCCTGGAACCGTATTTATTTCTGTACAGATATCTATAGTTAATTCAGTTACAGTAATGTCCCGATTACTGTCGTGAGTTTATACTACGTTCTAAGACCAGTGCCTACCCACTCCACTGGCGGCCATCGCCGCGCCGCGCCGAAGGCCCGTACATCGGTGTAAACACCACATATTGACTCGAACGAATCGAAATTTTCAACTTTCTTAATTATCATTATTTTTTTAATGACATTTCACTATCGTATTTCCGGCATTTTTCTGATTAATATAAGACCAAACACGATATAATTCCAATTGTATTTAGTGGTTAAATCGACGATTCAAGTTTCGCTCGCAAGGAACGACAGCGTATTGGAAAGAAAGAGACTTCGGAGACTTCGGCTTCTCCTTTGAATTTCATTCTTCCTTCTCTATGTTCGGACTCTCCTTCGAATTTCATTCTATCCTTCTCTATGTTCGGCTTCACCTTT
>CM052194.1:5794873-5828478 GCA_028455805.1 Lasioglossum figueresi | reverse complement strand
AAATGAGACCTCGCATAATTTGTGATTAATTTAGTGTAAATAGAAAGTAATTTTTTTTTTTAAATGGACTTGCACCACTTTCAAAATAAACGGTCCATATATGGAATTGATTCAGTGTTAATATCCTCTTCCTTCATGTATCTCGAAACAAGAAATATACATATCATTTAGACCACTCTTATGATTATGGCCACGCATGCGAACAAAAACATAACAGTGTCGTTCTAGGGTTAATGGCGCAATCGTACGTGTTCCTAAAAAATCTGAAATATTTGAAAATTAATATTCACCAAGAATAGCTAAGGTCCACACAACTAGTGTGCACCGAATACGGCCGCTATACATGTTGCGTTCTCGAATTAACTTGCACGCATGCGTGCACCGGAAAGACGTTTATGCACGGCCACTTCCTACGTTCTATGAGCGCGATGCACCTGCGACACCGGTTTATAGCTGGTGGAGACCGCTTCTATATTCCGCACTATACATACCGCTGCGTACGCTCGACCCACATACGCAAACCACAAGCCATCCACGTATTGTGCACGCCATGCTCGGAAATCCCCGAAACTAGACAAAAATGTTAATCCCGTTGTTCCTCATTTTGTTTCACGCGCTCGTGGCTTTTTACACCGTACCGGTGCGCCATGAATACGCTATTTGCCGTGCCGAATCGAGGAACATTAATTTTTCCCGTACTTTGAATTGGTTGTTCGTGTCCAGGTGACATTGTCAGATTTGTTACGTACTTGTCCCAAGTACCTTGTGAATTGATCAACTCGTTATTAAATTATTTCACATAAATTTCATCTGTTCATCGTTCGTATCGGTTCTCAAACTTTTTCGTTTCAATAGAATATTTTTTGTCAAGTTAAAATTTTTAATGCTTTGCAATAGCGTAATTGAAATAAAGAGAAGTTTTTCGTCTGATTTGGTGTGTTAAAAATTGTTATCATTTTGAAAATGAGTGTTTTCAAGAGTTTCTTCGTGTACATGTAGAAATATACGGTAAAATGTAAATATACTGCTTGGATGTGAAAGTGAGGTCAGCAAATACCCTAGTTGAATGTCTTTTGAGAATGACAGGAATAGTCGTTTGCGTTATGTTTCTAAGGTGCTAGTGGCACTGGTTACCGGTGGCTGGCGTTGTTATATCATTATAGTCTCATCATTCGAGGCTAACGATCCAACAATGCACAGTGGACTAGATTGTACGATCGTTTCATTGATGGAGCATCTCGTCAGCTAGTTTCCAATATCGTGGGTACGACGAGGCAATGATTCCAATCATTTGTTCGGGTTAATTATATGTTGGTTTTTTCTGTGTCCCATACTTGTGTCATAAATTTGTTTAGATTTTATACGATACCGAATGAGAGATGAATCTTGATTATATATCTAGTTTTAACTTTGCGTGATTCGAATGTATCAATTTACCGAATCTGCTGCAATTAATCTGAAAAATGTGATTATATCGTATTCGTAAAATACGAAATATGGGGTCAATCGACTCGAGGACATGCGGATGTACGTTTGAAAACGAATTCTGAATATTTCACTCTGGAACTGGAAACATCCTCCGATGATGTACACCGTTAAATTAAAATATGTACAGCGTGAATTGCTGCTACGAGAGGAAATCGTATTCTCTTGTTTCTACGCTGTATTTTAACGTTACATGTCAAACACGATACGGAATGCTTTGAAACTACCGATTGATTAGCATCAACAATTAGCATCGACGATGCTATTAAAAAAGTCGTTTCTTTTTTCGAGCGTCCAAGTATCAATGCAAGTCACTGTATGTTGGTTCGGTATTCAGGCATTTCGATACCGGTGTCAAACTCGTACCGGTTTGAAATGCCTGGTTTGCGCTCGCGTATTTGTAAAGATCGTTTTTCATGTAGTTTCATTAGGACAACAGGGGAAGCGGGAACTTGTCCCAGTTACTTAACGCGGCATATTTTTCTCTTTGAGCGGGAACGCCATATTTGGAGCGGGGTCCTATAACGCGGTCACCGTATCTCAGCCATATTTGTACCCGTCACTTGAAATCCCCTTGTACAGCGTTCGCTCGAACCGGCGTAATCCGGGCGCGAATGATGTACCCTCGAGTCCGCTTGTGTTCCCGCGTACACGTGTTACTCGCGACTACAAAAAAACGCCGCTTCAAGTTCGACTAAATTCTCTATACAGAAGCCGCGCCCTGTGCGACGTGTCGGCGGTGCATGTCTCATCATAAACCTTTTTGCGGCGGAGACGATAAGACCTTGTTCGATCGAAGGGCGTCTAGGGTGAACAAAAGAAAAATGAAGAATAACAAAAGGGCGTCGCTTGAAAGCCGAGCTTCAGAGGAGACCGCTGTAAACATCGGTCGATGCGGTTTTGTTGGAAATTTAATTGCACAGGCTGCTGTCAATTATTTTTCTTTCCTTTTTAATCGTCTCCACACGAGAGTCTGGACAAAAATAAGTTGTAAAAAACGAATTACATTTACAAATACATGACGAACTATTGCGCAATTCTAGTTATATATTCGTCTTCTCTTTGGCTTCCCTACCATTCTGAATATAAAAATCGAAGAGCGAAGGGCTCGGATGAATGCAACGGTGAATAAAAAAACCGGTGGAAAATAAATCAGTCTCGTGTATTTTTACTTTCATGCGAACGCCCGCGTTCTCTGTGCTCGTAAACGTAGGGAGGATTCTAATCTTTTTATTTGATATGATTATAGGTGGGATAATGGACGACGAGGGGGAATATAAATAGAGCACAGTCGACTGTGAAGCTCCGTACGATCGCGGAAACGTGAAGCACGCGAGTCCGTCGATGGATGAGACAGAGATCCAATGTTATGCGTTCAAATTCCTACGGGAATATATTCCAAGATCCAAAAATTCCTCCCAAATACATCTTTTTAAGACTAAGTGCCTCTACGATATGCGTAACAGTGTCTTAGCTATTTATTGTCTCTAAATCAGATTAAACGTTCGTAGCAAAAATGGAGTACGCGCAGAGGCTTGAGACGAGTCTGTGATGCCAGCTCGCAAAGGGCTCTGCAGCCAATGCATAAAGGTTTGCGCCGCGTAGGTACGTTTGTGCTCGTTCGACGATCGAAGCATTCCATCCGCAGCGATCTACATAGTCGGCGCGTGGAAATTTCGACTAGCTTTGGTCATAGGCATTCGCCATCGCTCGCGCAGGATCAGACAGGATTCGTAGCAGCGGAACAAATTAGATCACGGCTTAATTAATCACTTCATTGTACGTTGCTGTAACTCCGAGATGAATTTCAAGGAAACGTGTTCACGAGTCACCGTTCGCCCCGCTACTGGCTGACCATTACTTCAATTGGTCAGTTACGTGTCCAGGTGAATTTCTAACTTCCCTCTTCAAAGACTTCAGCTAACTCGTGTCCACGAAATAGTAAGGCAGGCTCGGACCGTGATCCTATGCGCACGAGCTGAGCCGTGGGCTATTCCCATGCTTATCTCTTCGTTCCACTCTTCAGCACCTCCTAGCTTGAAACGTCACAGAAGCCGAAATTACGTATCCCTCCCGAGCAATGTACGCAATGATTAATTTTCTCGCGTAGAATCTGCTCGGTGGTACTACGATTTCCGTCCGATCCTATACATATTCAAAGAGAAAAATAATGATCGTAAGAAGAACGAACTGGAACATCGGAGCAAGCACAGTCTGTCATTGTACTACACGTAAGTACCTCTGATGAATATCAATAGGACGTCACGCATCTATTTTATTGAAACTAAATCTCCGTTACACGTACGTGTATGTAATATTCCTCGCAAGAAAATGCTGCATTGTACGGAGCATGGAGAACAAGAGCTGTGGGTAGTCTCCAGGGGTAGCGTTCCAGAATAAACGATGTCAAAAAACAAGAGACCCTTTCGGGCTGGTTCGGTATCGACAGTTACTTGAAATATACGCAATGATAAAATATCACGACTAGACGTGGTTCCATTACTCACGATTTCGACAATGCTGGGACACTGCACCGTAGGGCAACCGTGTCCGTACTTGGCGAATAGGATCCGGGGATATTACCGATCTATTTTCTTCCGCGGGGATTTCGCAAGGATGACATGGCTCATAGTTTTCCACAATCAGCCGGTAATTGCGCAACAGAAGAGCCTGATGCGCTTGTGTAAAGTGCTTCCGGTGTTACGTAACCGCTGGATAACTACGTTGGCACACAATTATACGGCGACAACGTCCTCACCGCAACGGTAGACTCTCTCTCTCTCTCTCACTCTCTCCATTTCCCGTCGCCTTTCTCGATCTGTCTCTCGTTGTTTTCCAGAGCGGCCGTGGCGCAACCATTTGCCGAGGTGTATTTGTCCGCATTATGCCGCGCCTCGGAAAATTCCAAATATTGTGCAATGCAGTGTCTTTTCGTGACTTCGCCCCGGCTTCCTGTGACCGGAGTGTACCTTCGGTTGTACGTTTTGTTCCGTACACAAGCGAGCGACGCGCAGTTAATTCATCACGGAACGGCGCGACAGCCGGGTTTAACGGGCGCGAATAAGTCCGTGCCAATTAGACATCGACATTGTTAGCCGACGACGCGCTCGTGAATTTTCGTCGCTTCGTTTATCGTCTTTGACGCCCTGCCCCGTCTTTCAACCCGTGTCACACCGGCTCGCTCGACGCGACTGTTCAACGCTCGCACTACTCGAAGCACGACCGTTCCTCAACCCGGCCCGAATACTCCGTGGTAACTTTGTCACGCGAAATATGTCCTGGCACTTCTAGAAACGCCGCGACGCTGCGCTGGAACGTTACGGTCGAAAGTCAGCGACACTTGGAAGGAAACATTTTGTACGGCGACGTTTCCTCCGTTCCAGAAGTACGCGCGGCGTGTTATGCTGTCACACCGAGGTGCATTATAAACTTCTTGCGAACTTGTCGGAACCTAATTGTTCCTTTTTCTTCTCTTTTAACGTTAGCTATTTGATATCTATTTGTGGAACAATTGATTCGGGTAAACTTAACCTTACCGGACTCAAAATTTGTGCCTTTCTCCTATAAATTATGATGTATTTGATATGTAATTCGGCAGATTTGCACCCTGGGCGGCTGCAGTCGAAGTTTCGATCCTGTAGGATCAATGGTTGAGGAGTTATGCTTGCTTAAAGTTGTTCATTATTCAGTGTTTTTGACAGATGAGGGCGCCGCCATATTGGTTCGTAGCGAACGCAAGATGACAGCACGGGCGCACGGTATTATCTCTAACATAGAGAAAATATCTCAGAAAATGTTTGAGAAGAAATATCGTGGAAAATATTTACAAAAACCTAACCCAGACCTGACCCAAACCTAACCCGAACCAGCTAAAACGCAACATCGTGGCCATGTCTTCTAAAATTCAAACAACAATCGCAATCTGAATAATGAACAACTTTGAGCAAGCATGAGTTCTGAACCATTGGATACTACAGAATCGAAACTTCGACTGCAGCCGCCCAGGGTACAAATCTACCGAATTACATAACAAATACATCATAATTTATAGAAGAAAGGCACCAATTTTGAGTCCGGTGAAGTAAAGAGCAGCCTAAATGTGTTGGTAAAAGTTTCATAGTAAAAAAATACGATGATCCATTTTATTGTTGTCGGTATGTAACCATCGGAGAAATTCTTAAGAAGTTCTAATCACTGCACCGTAACAGCGGATATGTAACAGGAAATTTGTCGCTCTCGATCGATCAGGAATCGGCTCTTCAACAATAAAAATAAAGTTTTGATGTGTCCTGGTTTGACAGTCGACACCTTCAGCCCGTGTAAGTGAGATTTTGCAATTTCGTGAGACAAATGTATTCAATTAGTGGTCTAGGGGCTAATGGAATATTATCGGAGTAAGGGGTTGACGTGGTTATCCGATTCGTGGTTAAGTTTCACGATCCAATGGGGCACAGTGCCCAACGCGAACGTTCACAAATTCCCATGATACACGGTATTTACAAGTGAATGGTGAATAACGTTGTTACTATAATTTGCTGGAGAGTATTACAGTATTTACAAGCGAATGGCGAATGACGTCGCTATAATTTGCCGGAGATTCGGACTTTTTGCTGTTTTTAATATAATGAAGTGCTGTATGGTGCACATACGATTCCTGGAAGGTTGATTACACTGTCAAATTATTTTTAACAGTTTTCTGCATCTCGGTAATCAATAGCGTAATAATATTCCTGCTAACGAGTACGCAGTTCCATTCAGAGAGAAATAAAAATCGAAATAAACGAAGAACGGAATACATCGTTATAACTTGAAAACAATGTTAAATAGGATACGTGTTTTACACGAATTTCTTTCATTATTATCATGTGTGGTGTCCACCACCGAAGTGGCTACTCAAAGGTAGTCTACGTGTTATTTGTTATTCAAATACCACATAGGAAATTCAATTTATCAGCCTGATTACGGTAAAACGTTTCGACGAAACGTTCAGTTTCACGGTGTTGACACAATTGAAGACGGAGCCTTTACAGCCTCTGTTAAACCGTCTTATACCTAAGGCAATTCTCTTCGCGGACTCCACGTAAAAATAAAACACGACCTGGAAACTAAAACAATTGTTGGACAACACTGTAATTGAATTACGTCGAAGTATTGGATGTCGAAAGGTTTGAAGCTCGTTCAAAGTGTTCATCCAGAGCTTTCTTCTAGATCTTTTGCGGCGATACAATCGAATGAAACGCGTGGCATGGTGGATGATTTTCTAATAAAATGAAATGCATTTTCTGAGGCTTTTGTGCATGAAAGATGATTCTACATGAAAGAACGAGACGAAAGTAGATCATATGGTAAGCGATTGACAAGCAAAATGAAAAGGAAAAGATTGAAAGTTTTTACGATTACGGGTTCCGGAAGAAATATCATTGGACCATCGGTAAATGAATAAAAAGCCTTTCCGAAACGCTGTATAATTCATTTGAGCGTCGACGTTCGACGTGTTAAAGAGCCAAGAATACCCGTCGAAGTTAGTCGACTAGAGAACACCGAGAACAGTGGAACGAGTGATGGAGTTTCCTGGAGTTCGGGCTACAATCACTCTTTAGTGTTTCCAACGCAAACACGCTGTTCCATATTGCAGTCTATTCAATTAGTGGTCGAATGCTCGGCTATATAATCAATTCGAAATTATTCCGGAAACTCGGCGATACATTGGGAAGTTCGAAGTACAAAAAAATCTGTCAACAGCACCGCCGCAGGAAATCCCGAAACTATTTAACCTCGAGTGCATTCCGTTTCGCACATATGGCCACGTGACGGTTGCGCGGGTCGCTTCCTCCATTCTCGAACACGATACACCTGTGCCGGTCCACAATTATGCACCGACGCCATTTATACTGCATTTATACACTCGACCCGCCCGTAATCTCCCTCCCCCGTCCTCCTGACCGCCATTGCACGTATACTGTGCCGTATCCGGTCGTTCGACCGTAGCTGCGTTGCGCGTTGCACCCGTGCGCGCGTATGCATCGACTGTGTAAACCTTGCACCCGCGCTGCATCGCTGTATTCTCGCGGTTCCTGATTAATTACAGAGCATCGCGACGGTACGCGCGAAATAGCGAGGGCGGCGCCTACGTTGCGCGCGGTGCACAACATTTCTATAAAAAATCTACTGTTTCCAATAAAGAATGTTAACGCGTACGTTCAAGCTACCTGGGTCGCGCATGACCCACGTTGGTACAATGAATTTGTTTGGCTTATGACTTCAATGTGAACGAATGACGTGAATTTTTCAATCCTGCTCGTAAGAATCTTCGCGAAGACCAATCTTTCCATAAACACGTAAAGATCCCCAGTCTAGTTATAAATAAATAAAAATCACGTAAATCTTAATGCGGGTTATCTCCGTGTCCCGGAATGTAGCGTAACGTGCTCGGAGAAATTTCGTATGTGCACCGTGTTATCATACGGCGCACGAAATCCGCCGCGTCACTGACGAATTAACCGGCGCCGTTCGAATCTCGCGGTCGCCTTATCGAAGCATCTCGTGGAAGAAGACGAATCGCACCGCAGCCAACCGAGTGCCGCTCGGAAATTTGAATATCGACGAAATCCATCAACCGACCGCACATCGACCCGAAATTCGCGAACGTATACCCGCCGACGTCGAACGTATTTAATTCTCTAATTAGAGGAAGCCGCCGGTTCTCTCATCGCGGGTGAAATTTTAGTCCAGAATTTCCAGATACAGATATCTCTTAGGATTTCGGCGTAGATCGACTCTCGCGCCTCGGATTCCTGCAACTGTAATGCATCATTCGAACTGAAATTTTGTTGACGCGTATACTCCGATAGAGACCGCTTCCAGACTGGGACCAAGCGGGGGAGAAAGATGTTTACTCGAATTCGATCTTCGGGCGTAATCGAATTCACAGATTTCAGAATTCTTCCTTGATCGGTCGCTGGCCATATCGCGTTAATTCGGAAGGAAGTGGAAATTGGGAACAACGTTATTTGTGAGTACGAAACGTGACACACTATTCGCTTCATAGCAGATGCCACTTCGAAAATAAATACAATGACAAAAATAATTCTAGGCTCAAATGTTTAAACTCGCGAGGATATTAACGTACATTTTACGAGTACCGCAAACTAACAACAATTTTACATTGATTTCGAAGCAGTATAAATTGTACGTTGTTCTGCAACGTTCAAATGAAATTGTAAGGCAGCGAGTTTTAATTAACTATAAAATTATCACCGAACGTGTAGATGTGCATATTCCAAATACAATAGCATCGCAACAATTCCACTGCTATTAACGTTATATTATTATTGTTCGAGCTATTTTAAGTTCCTATGAATACGAACAATCCTTGCAAAGCTCATTAGTCCAATCATGAGGGTATTCCATGTCGGCGTTTCATCCAATCATTGTTATTAGTATTATCATTATGATAATCACACAAGAATGGAATTAGGGCGGCCGGTTCGCGACAGAATAGAATCATCGCGCAGGCGAGCGGCATTGCGTGTTCTGATGAAACGAACCAGAAGGTACATATCATCGGTATTACGCGATCAACGGTGGACTTATTAAATACATGATCGGTAATGGTCGATTGTAATCGTTGCAGCGAGACGATTAAAAAATCAGTACAAGCCGAGAATACCGCGTACCGGGGAAATCACAGGGGTACCACTTCGGCTGCGTCGATGCAAGAGTCCTCGTAATCCCCGGCACGGTTCCTCCTTGTTTTACCGATAATCATGGCCGTGCGAATGCGTGCCAGCTCGGTCAAATTGGATTCGGCGCACAAAGACGCAGGTGCCATTCAATTAACGGGTGTCTACGAGGCTGACGTCGACCGGCGCGGCGCGCGGCGGAGCAATTTTAACGCGCGATCAGTCCAGTTCCTTTCGTTAATTTGAACGGGGAGTTAAACAACGCCCCGCCGTGCTACGGTACACTACAGCGAGCCGGTTCCAAATTGAATTTCTTTTCATAAATACACAAAATACGTAGTTCGATCAATAGGTAAGTTACAATCTCCACGTGCAAAAATAGGCGAACGACTAATTGTAAGATAAATATTATCCACCAGTAACATAAACGTACATTTTGCCATTACTTCTTCGCGTGTTTCCTCGTTAACTATTTAGCACCGAAAATTGATCACAAACTATTGGTTTTGCCTGTTTAATAGAGACTGTCTCAGTACTTTGTTCCTACATTATTAGCACGAGGCGTGATCAAAAAGTAAGGTGACTTTTTATTTTTATCAACAAATATTTATTTATTCATCGATATTTATGTTGTCCCCTTCAAAGTAATCCCCCTCAGATATAATACACTTGTGCCAGCGATTTTTCCAATCCTCGAAACACTTCTGATAAGCACTTTTTGGTATAGCTTTGAGCTCTTCCAGCGATGCGAGTCTCTTCAATTTTGGGAACAGGAAAAAGTCGCAGGGGGTCAAATCCGGAAAATATGGTGGCTGAGACATGATCGTGGTGTTGTTTCTGGCTAAAAAATTGCTCGCAAGCAACGATGCTTGAGCAGGTGCATTATCGCGATGCAAAATCCATGAATTGTGTTTCCAAAATTCCGTTAAAATTGCTTGGCACGAACCAAACGAGATGCCGACATCATCGGCAACTTCTCTAATGGTAATTCGACGATTCCCCAACACTATTTTCTTCGCTTCTTCAACGTTTTCATCATTTGTTAACGCGCTGGGGCGCCCAGGGCGAGCTTCGTCGTTAACATCTTCTCGGCCTTCTTGGAAGAGCTTGTACCACTTATAAACATTTTTTTTACTCAGAGTACACTCACCGTATTCCACTGTCGACATTTCAAGTGTTTCCGAGCACTAAATTCCATTTTTTACCCAAAATTTGATACAAATTCTTTGATCCATTTTTTTCGACAGCAGAAAATTGCCGAACAGGCAAAACACTTCTAACCTTTATGCTTCTCACGAACAAACAAAAAATGCTATATAGCTGAAACTGTGAAGATATGTTCGGGACGAGTGTACCAGCATAAGAAAAAAAAAGAAAACGAAAATCGACTGTAGGTATCCCGCAAAATTCAAAAAGTCACCTTACTTTTTGATCGCACCTCGTACAACGCTATTTTCTCGTCACCGCTCCGCTATGAGCAATCGCATTTAATCACATTGCTTTGATTTTGCCGCGATGTTGGCCTCGCCGCTATCCTCGATCTTCACGGCTCCACTATATCTGTACCCTTATAGTTTCGGCGCATTTTTTTAATGAAATTCCTACAACCATAGCGTTAACCCAGACCTAACCCTTGTGTATCCAACCTTGCACCTGGGCACTGCATCTCTTTCAGCAATTTGTTAATGTTCCTCTAAAAAATATGATAAAATTTCTCTGAATATCCATTCTTTGCTCGCTAATACATTAATTTCTAGCTTTAAGTTGAGAATTTGTACAAATATGTTTCATACAAAAGGTTTGAAGCAATCCATACATTTCTGTTGGCTACACTCTAATGGCGATACCGTACGATTAGGGATTGCAATACCGGTACATCGGTATACCGAATACCGGTATTTCGTGCTATTTTGCAATTTCGTGAAACCGGTATTTGCTAAGGTAAAATACCGGTATTTCGGTATTAGCTATAAATAATAAATATCTTTGTTGGACATCTACTCTTATGTGAAATACGTATTTACAGTAGTACCAACATCAATCAGTTGCTGTCTTGTCATTTGCTGAAACCCAACCTCACATTTATAAGGGTTCGCCGCTGACGATACGTGTGCGCTTGTTGCCGATCAAGGAACATTACCGCGGAGGCACATATTTAGAGGAAGTGTATCGCTCATTATTAACAGTAAGATTAACCAGCGTGGATGCGGATAGAGCATTTTCAACTGCAGGTAATTTGTGCAGAAAAATACGTTCCAGGCTTAACGACAGTTTAATGGATGCATTATGTTTTTTACAATCAGATTTAAAAAGTATGCAGTTCATAAATTAGTTAACGTCTTTTTCTATTAACCCTTTGCACACGGAGCTATTTTAACTGGAAAATTAAACATTTCTTGCGATCTAGAATATTTCTATCCTGTGTGATTTTCTAAATTTGGTAGATATGAAATTGATGTAATACCTCAAACAATACTTATATGTTGAGTAATTGATTAGATACCGACAGATCTAATAATGTAAACAATATTTTAATTAATGGTACAGCAATGATTAATGTCGCCTCAGAGGCGTCACACGAGTCCTAAGGGTTAATAGACATTATACAATATAATAGACTATACAACAAGATTTTATATTTACTCTTAGCATCTATACTATTTACTCTTAGTTATTAGTATCTTCTTAATAATAATACTATACGTTTTGTTCCTTTATTGTATTATAATACCGTGTAATGGTTTATTTTTCATATTATATTTTCTGTTTCTAATGTTAAAAATTATTATTTTACTCCTCTTATTAATAATATTTGATTATAACATTTGTTCCTTTTATTTTATATTTGTACATAACAAAATTGTTTATATTTTTATAGTTTATTATTTTTTGTATAAAACTAATATATATGGTAAAGAAACAGCTGTGTTTCTGTACCTTTTTGAAAATTCCTAATACCGGTATTGATACCGGTATTCCGGTACAACGTTTAAAAAAGTACCGAATATCGGTATTGTATTTTTGGTTCGGTATTGCAAACCCTACGTACGATGCAAACGATAACTACTAAATTACACGTTTAGTTAATTTCCTTGTACTGTTCTGTTCGTGGAGTTTATCGCAGGGTGCACTGTACTCCCAGGGAAAAATAGATTTTCGAATTTTTGGCGATTTGGGACCGACGTGCGTCGCGTCGAGCCAGGCCGAGCCGCGCCACGCAGCGGCGTGTCGTGTCGCGGCGCCGCGTCGGGATCGATAACACGGCCCATGATTATCCTTGCGTTCCGCTCGGCTAATCCAACTTAAGCGCCTACATAAATACGAATATATTTCGCGTACGCGGTTCCCGAAGTTAGCTGCAATGCAGTGGCACGATATTGGGGCCGGTTAGGATTTCGTGGGCACGCGCACACTGTTAGGACCGTTTGATCTGGATCATGGTTAATTTCACCGTTGGTTATGGCGTACAATGTCGTACCAATCACGCCGTGACACAGCTGCATTGCGCAGTCCGATTGGTCCCTCCACAGTGCGGCTCGCTCGCATACAGACGCGTTGCGCACGATTCAGCGATACCACCGGCGCGCGCTACGTGCATCGGCATGGCTAAACGCGCGGACGTACCCTATGCCATGCCACGAATGCGTACGCGTAATCGACGAAGGCCAGATAAAGCCGCGGAGCGGATCAATCCATGAACAACCCATCGACTTCCAAGTGCTAGGTTTCGTTTCAATCCGCAGCCGAACGTATCGCGACAATACCCGGGGGCGTCTGTTTTCGAATTAACGATTTCAGTGACCGATCGGTCATTTCATGTTGGATGTTAACGAGTCCCGTCAAACGATTCTTCTATACGAGTAAAGCTTGTTCGTTTTTTTTTTTTCTAACGTACAATCGACGCGGAGCGAAAATCCAAACTCCAATCGGGTTTGTTCAACACGAATATGCCTTTTGTTTCTCCGGTTAGCTTCCCGGTAGGGAACCGGCTACAGGAAATTTGATTTCTGATGGAAACGAGTAGCAACGATTTGTTTTGACGATGGAATTATCGTTACAGCGGAATTAGAGGGAATTAGAAATTTGCTGCCGCTAACGACCTGGACGTTGATGCGATTTGTGGAAATAAATAGATTAGAACAAGTCGCGTCAATCTCGCGTGAACGATGGCTCAACGCTCTCCACCGCGATCACGCTTGCCAGTAGAACAGGCGCTTCAATGTCAGACCTTCCCGTCGACTTTCTACTTGCTCGGCGATGATATCGTTGACCGCTTCGCTGTAAATCGAGCACGAGTACATCGTTTCAAGCGTAATCGATAAGATGATTATATTTTCCGGCTACGTGTAACTTCAATTGATTTAGTTTGCTCAAAGTTTCTTTAAACAGCCAAACAACACGTTGGAAACATTATTTGGTTATTCGAATGTCGGAGATGGAACAGATATTTTCATCGATATTCTATCTGGAATTCGTTTCTGTCGCGTCGGAGTTATGAAAAGATTGATAGCGAAGCAAGGCTGACGATAAGGCAACAGTCGTGCGGCGAGATCCCAGCACGTCGGGACGCTTATCTTCCTGGTTTTCCGTTCAAGTAGCTCACCCGACGCGACTTCCGGGCTCTTGCAACTATCTCTCTTTTTATCTGCGGCAATCCTTGACACTGTGTACCGTAGTACCGTGTAGGCATCTTACTGGCTCACTTTGGACGATGTCGATCGTCTGGCGTGATCTTCGAGTACATCGATAGGCGCATTATGCACGCACCATGGAGCATGTTGGTCGAGATGGGGTTGTCGCGCGAGGGAAAAGAAGGGAAACGGACAGTGTCGTCGTCGATGAAATTAGTTGTCATCGTCGTCGTCGTCGTCGTCGTCGTCGCCGAGAATTTTATATCTCGTCCCTCTTCCCTTTCTCTGTCTCCGTCACCACATTTAACTACCCGATCTTCCTTTTTCCTTCGTCGAGCCTCTGTGTAACCCTCTCTTTATCTCGTTCTCTCTCTCTCTCTCTTCTCTCTATTCTTCTCCTCTCGTCACTCCCACCCTCTCTCTCTCTCTCCTTCTTCCTGTTCACCACGGATGAATATATTTCCCTCGGCAGCGTCTTCATCCGACCAAATGGAAGAATCTAGCGAGACGGGAGCAATATCGACGGAAATCGAATCGCAAAATGGAGAAAATGACTGCGAGTGCTTCACCCTATCATGAAGTGGAGTGAGGCGAGAAAATCAGGGGAATGGTGGACGTCGAAGAAGGAGAGAAATTCCGGGAAAAGACGGAAAGCCTGAGAGAGACGCATAGGAGCCAGAAGAGAGAGCGAGAGAGAGAGTGAGAGGGAGAAAGAGAGGAGCAGAGCTAGAGCGAGAGGAACGAAGCGAAGGGACGAGGGAGAGAAAGGAGGAATGCATTCCTGGACGAGTTAATCCCTGGAGTCTGGAATGGCTGACAATTCCATGGATCCATACCTTCTGCCTTCCACTGTGCTTCCCGTGACAGTGTGCGTGCTAGTACGTGCACAGTGACGCGATCGGAACCTCCTACGTGCGAACCACGATCGCCGTATTACTTCGTGAAATCGATTCGTAGATTCCTAATATCGCGAAACTCGACTTAAATGGTTCGTAATATTCCGGTGACTCGGAGATCGTACGCGTAGCCACGTTCCTCATCCTTCCGGCCTGCGAGGTCCTGCTGACCCGATCGTCGTCATAAGCTGCTTACCAAAAGCTCGATAAACTGTCATTTATCTCCGATATACCTTCTCATATATCGCAACTTGCGTTTTCTACCTTTTCGCATTTTCCTTTTCGCGAAAGTCATTTCGAAATACAGTAATGCTGAGATAGTGAACGCGTGTCGGCCACGCGGAATCGCTCCCGCCGTTTCTTCGAGCTGGTCCTACCAGCAAACATCTCGGCTAGCAAAACTATCACGCCATAGAACATTTGTCGATAAAATTCATAACAAAACGCGATTTTATGTCAGCTTATATCAGCTCTATTCGATGTTTCGTTTAAGCGAAAAGCAAGTTATTAAATGTTCGTACGTGTATTGTATATTTTCTCAGAATGGTTTCAGCAGAAATGATTTACGTGCAAATTTTCTTATAAAACAAAATTAGACGAAATTTCATCTGTCGACGGATACATGCGATAGCGGTTTATAGAGTATTTCTCGCGACAGCATAAATGAAACGAGCACAGTATCTACAAGTGACAGAATTCCGCGTTTCCAATTGTACCTAAAGTTCTTGCGAGCATTTACGTTTCGAGAGGTCGACTCTTTTTTCAACAAGCATCGACAAGCGCAATCAGCGATTTCGAGCGGTTCCATCAATCTGCCAATCAATCCAATCTTCTTTCTGCTCAACGAGTAAAACGTTCTGTGTCTGATCTTTCGGACGCCGAGCTGCCCAGGGAAAATTTCATCTTTCAACGACACGAATGGCGGCTGTTAAATCGTTAATTGCTACTGTGACTGAGACGGGTACATCGAACGGGAACAATTGACGTGATGGAAGTTTTATACTTTCAATTCCTTTCTCGTCAATTCGTTCGACTAAAATATCGAACTTAAGAAGTTACACACCATTAAACGATTGAAAAAAGCGAACAATTCGGCAATTTTTATAATATATACAATTATGTTTCTTCAAAAAATCAATATCTATTTTTACCGTCTAATATTTAAGTATTAATTGTTGAAAAATTCAGTTGTTTTTTGCAAGCAATGTAATCTTTCTTATACTACATTATTTTTGTAGGAGTGAAAGTGACCTTTAATTTTCATCATCGAAGTGTCATTAAAGTCACCTTCATTTCTAAGAAAATAGCGCACACACAAAAAGACTACATGCGCCATTACGTTGCTTGCACGGCACAGTATTATTTTTCTATTATATTCCAGTGTTTTGTTGTTTGCAATAAAAACGCAGACTAGTATGCAATTTATGACAGGAAAGCGGAAGGTAACCTCGGAAAGCTCCGTTGAATCTGAAAACACTGGCCAGAGAGATGAACTCGCGTTTGATTGACGGATACTTTACGTAGTGCAAGTTGTTACGCCGCTGGAAAAGAGAACTTAAAAGGAACGTCGGTCGATTCGTCGAACAGAAAATGAATCGCAAAATGCAATTAGCGGAGCTACCGGATAATTGAAACAGTGAACGGGAAATGGGCTAGCGGGAAGGTAATACAGTTGAGCCCTACTTACGATTCTCGGCTCTTCGAGAAAGAACATCTTGAGGGGCAACAAAAAAAGGCGACGGTCGTGCGCCGCGACGCACCGCGCCGCGTCGGCGGAGAAGCCATTTGACGACATCATGGGGTCTCTCGCTCCTTCGTAAACTGCTTGGCAGCGGCCGAGCTCTTCGCCGACCGAGTAACTTTCTTAATCCTCTTCTTAGCGGAGTTAATCTCCGCGATTAATGTCCTGCTAACTTGCCGCTCGAATAGCTTCTCTCGTCGAATGTCGAATCTCCTTGCTTGCTCGTCTCGTTTTACCTTTTGACAACCCGTCGAGCTCAAATATTTGACATATCGATGACGTTGATCCGTGTATTATTTCTGGACAGCGGATCTTTATGCAAAGTGAACGTTGCCTACCCGAATTCCAGCGAACTCGAGCGAAATGGAAATGTAGTTACTTTCTTAACGCGTTTAATAATAACTTCTTGTAGTAAAATAAGTTTAGGGACGAGATGTGGAAGAAACAAACGTACAAGGTGTCCCAGAAAGAGCAAAAGTGCAACGAGTAAGGAAAGCGAAGGAAGAAGGCGAGGAACTTTTATGAGGGAGAACTATTTTGGAAAAAGTAAGGGACTAGAGCGGACGGAAAGGAACTTGGACCGATGAAAGGGTGAGACTTTGAAAATGGGATGGGTTTGTGAAAGAGAATGAGGGCGGGGAGGATTAAGGAAAAGGAAAGGAACTTAGGATATTAGAAAGGGAACCGTGGATGTTGAAAGGATCGAAGAGGGAAAGTGATTGGAGAAAAAGAAGGCCTCTCTAGGGGACTCTAGGGGACTCTAGGGGACTCTAGCGGTCTCAGAAGTCTCGTCCTTCGATGCTCGAGAACGAAATCTGCAGCTCCAAAGTGTTCCGTCGCGCAGGAACACGACACATAGGTTTCGTTGCAGCAATATTTATGGTACGTTCGCGACTAAACATCTTCCTCGAAGATGACGTAAAGTAGGGTCATTCGGCGACCATTCGAGACATCTGGCAAATGTCTCGTTGTTGTATATCTTAAAGAACAATGTACCATAGAATTGGTCCCTTCGAACGACCACCCGGACCTTCCCGGGCAGCGTCATATAACCGAGCCTCGTCGCGCCTTCTTCCCAACGCTCCTTCGCAACAGCAAGAAGGAGATGTCAACAGTCGAATCATGCTGATCGGTAAATGCAACTTTCGGCAGGAACCAATCAGCACATGTTTTTCCTCGTCGCGTTCGGACAGGAAATCGAGTTCCGACAGTTCTATCTTAGCTTTCGGACAAGCACCATCTTAATCCTCGGTTAGACAAGGACAACGCACCGGCCGTTGTCTTGTCATTCAAAACGGGATTAATGTCGAGACGTAACATTGCGGTAGTTCGTTGTCCAGCGATCGGGACAACCGCGCTAAAATCCGGGTCATATCAATCAAAAACCCCTCGCGTGCGCTAGCATCTAAGGCAGGACCTGCTAGATCAGCCTTACCGACGAGTCCACTAGCAGGTCCGGGACGAAACGCTCCTTTAACGTATGCTATTGTATTCGAAACGAACTTTGTCTTATGTAATCGCTAAACCCATTTGAACCGGCTACCCAAGATTAATTTGGCGGGTAGTAAAGGTCGTACGAGGGCATTCGCGGGGACGCGTCCGCGATCAAACCGGGCTCAAGCCTTACAACCTTGAGTGGAATCCGTCCGCGCGTCACCCGTGAGTGTCGCCTCAAACTTACGATTTGAACAAAAAAGAGTCAGTCGAGTTTTAACGCTCGAGAGTGTCCGAAAATATTTAGTTCCGCAAAGTGATTTATCTTAACTTACAAAACATTATCTTTATAACAAATTTATCAACACAAATTCGAATCGCATCAAAGTACGCCCGACTCAATGGTATTCTATTCTTATCGGACAGGTGTTTCGCCAAACCCATTACACGCGCGGAGCAATCAAAGTGATGCCAGTTACATGCTCCGCTCTGCTACCTGTCTACATATGTATGCATCAATCTCCTTTGAGAAGGGTTAACTCCCGCGAAGAGTATGCACGTGTGTCCACGAACGTGTCTCCCGCTCGCAGCCGCAGTTACGTTAAACCGGAGAAATTAGTCGTAGTTTAACTTCGCGCCGCGAACAGCAGACGGCTCTTAATAGGGCCGTACGTTTCTTTGTCGGCGTAGTGGATGGAGAACGGCGCGGCGCGGCACGAGAAAAAAAGAAATTCCGCGACGAAGGCGTATTTTTCTTCCACGTTCCACGAAGTTCGTTGGAGCATTCGTTGCGCGCCTGGTCCACCGACCACGACTGTAGTTTATTTTCTCCCTTTTCTTTCCCTCCCTCTCTCTCTCTTTCTCTCAACTAAATAGGGAATTATTTTCAGATCCCGTAACCCTTAGCCGCACTTTTGTTTCGTCCTTCCGACCCTTCGCCGCCTCTCCCTTTAATATCGTCAAGGGTCTCGCCGTTTCGCTGTCTGCACCTCCGGCGAGACTGGGTTCACGCTCCGATCGATATTCTATTGTATCGGTGCATTCAAGTATCCTGAAGAGTTTCACTGCCTCGTAACGACATCGATGGTATTATGCTAATTCAGCGTGTCGCTGAAGTGCGGGATGCCGGCGAGTGATAAGCTACGAACACCTGGTTCAGAAGAGACGAGGACGTTGCAACGCCCGCTTCTATCCACCCGCCGCGCGGAACGGCGCTGAACCATGCTGGCGAACCGCCACGATACGCCCTCAAAATCGAAACGCCCGAAAGCTCTCAGAAAAATCAAACTACGGTGGAACTTTAAATTTTCTTCGTGGTTCAGGGAGTAGACTCGTTTTTTTCCAGGATTCCAAGGGTCCGGGATGCGATTCATAGTTCGCGATTTTGAACGGGTACTAAAATGCCCGAGTACGCGTAGCACGTAAATCGTGTAGTAAGGAATTACGGATCCGTTTCCACGGATTAGAACTTTCGTATTCCTCGTTTTTATTCATTCGTATTCGGTGGACTTTGTTTGAGATCCTTGCGAGTCTGAAGCGTCCAAATACCGTAGTTCGTATACCGAGCTTCGCGGGGCGTAACTCCCGTTCCGCTTGCTCGCGACGATATTCCACGTAACCGCGTCTAGTTGAAAGAAGAATTCCCGTTCAGGAAACAACACACTTAAGATATATTTAATAACTTAACAAGATACAGTACCAACAATGTTCAAGGTAAAGTACTATCGTTACAAGTTAGGTTCGAGCGATATTTAGAACTCTGCTGAGTTCGAGCGATTCGTTAGAAGTCTGCCGAATTCGAGTGATTTGTTAGAACCGACTTTCGATGTGGCGTCATGCGTAAGGTCAACTCGGGTCTATCTTTATTGGCTATCTAAAAACTGTATGGAGTAACAAACTGATTTTCTATTGGCGAGTGGGTGGTGCGTTTTGGTCGTCGGAGTAGGGGCATTCCAGTAAATCTGTGTTTAGGGCATGCAATAAATTAGGTTCGACGATACGGAAAGGCGATGTGGAAAACTAAGACTATTTGTTCGCATAAGATTGCCCTATCGATGGGTTCGCTTATGAGGTCTCGAAGTGGTGCCCGGTGACACCCAAATTGCTCTTAGAGCCGACCGTTTCTAAATAAATCCATATAAATCTTACGTTCGGTCTGATTAGAGACCGAACAGAGTCTGACTCCGGGAGTTGTAGTGCTCCGAGCCACCCATTAGTATTTTCGGAAATGAGAAACGAGTGATACGGGATGACTCGGCGAACATCGAACGAGACTTCACAGAACTTTCTTGGGTTTCTGACACTCGTGATGAATTACCCAGAAAAAAATAGACCGATCTCTGTACGCCACCGCCAGGGACCGTCGACGCAGGTGTGTCTGGTTAATTCTTTTGTCAGTAGCGCGCCGATCGATACATCTGAATGGCACCGCGCCGCTCCGCTCCGCATCTGTACTGATTTATACCTGATTTATCTCTCACTGACCCATCGGTGACGGCGTGCCGAAGGAATTATAGACTGCGAGAACAGAATTCGACTGGCCGGACTGTGAAACGCGGCGAAACGAGGTTGCAGTGAATTGTTCGTTTAAATCGTGGCGTATTCGCGTTCCTTATAAAGTCTCGTAAATTCTACGACCCTTTTTCTTGTAATTTACGCCATTTTTAATACTTACCGTTACAACCGTCGCTCTTTATTCCACGCTCTTTCCACTTCCATTTTATCTTTCCACGTGCCCTATAAACTTCACGTTCAAAGGATAGCTTTCGCGCACAGATGCGTGAAACTCGAAAAGAAACTTCTGTCGTATGTAATTTCCATGGAGTCTCTCTGCTATGTACAGTTGATAACAGTAATAGTCGGACACAGCGCTGTCTCTGCGTGTTGTTGCAATAAGAAACATTTATTTTGTGTCAAGATTAGATAAATAATTTTTTCCTAATAGCAAGTCGTGCCCATAATTCTGAAATTAGAAGGGAAAGGATATTAAGCGCTATCTATCGGTTCATTTCTAACGGTACACACTTATCGATAATCACTAGATTATTTTCAGTAATTAAATCCGCACTTTAAGCCGTAGTTTGCTTAGAAGTTTTACTCTGTCTGGCTGCATAGTGCCTAGACTAACGACGAGGGGTTTCCTAGAAGTGCTTCAAGCGAAACTATTTTAAACAGCTAGTCAAACGATACCCGATCCTCTCGAGTCAATTTACTCCTCTCGTCGTCGAAATCCGTTGATGTCAGTTGCCACAATAAAAAGAGTTTGTTGCTTCGGGTCAAGTGTCCGAGCTGTGCATTTACGTTTCTGTCTTATCTACCGGCGGCCATCGTACGTACATATGTGCCCATAATTATGAAAGTGGTCACATTATTTTATACTAAATGAATTCAACGTCATTTTTACGATATTGTCAACGATAAACCGTTAGATTGTGCTCGTTATTTCAACCTTTTGTGGAGTTCATTTACCGTTAACGTATACTTTTCCTTCAAATATCTCAAAACAAGAAATATATCGCTCAGACCATTTTCATAATTATGGGCACAATTATCGTCGCAAGCGAAAGCAGGGGTATTTGCGACCCCGCGAAATTCGGCATACGAACCGCGATATTCGAGGGCGCAACATCGCCCTTGAAGCGCAAAATATTCGCGGTCGATTTTGATAAAAAAAAAATGAAAGCTGGTCTCCATACGCGGTCGGTGAATTCCGCAATTTGCGGGGCAGAGTACTCCGAAGCGTCATCCCAGTATTCGCGAGCGGGTTGTCGCCATAGAAGTTTCCGCGTTCGGTCAGACCGATGCGGCGCAGCGCGTCGTCGCGTTGCGCCCCCGGCATGTTCCGCCTCATTTTGCATTCTAATTGCAAGCTGCGCCGCGACGTAAATCGTAAATTATTTTCAATTGTCGGATAAAATATAGCCCGCATACAAAATACCGTGGCCATCACGGGTGTCGCGCTGTAAATACTGTCTGGCTGCAGATATTGTTCATTATACTCTATCCATCGTTAATTACTCCGAATATAATTAAAGGGGAAACGGTTCGGTGGGAAAGAGAGGGAGAGACGGTCGTTGCGTAGGCTGAACTCTTTTGTCATTCCATGGCTGAGCCTTTTTTTCCGCCCTATGCAACCACCCTCTCTCTACCCCGCACCCGGCTTTCTACGCTATTGCGTCACTTAATGCCCACCCCGTGAGTGTAGCAGAGAGCCAAGACGTTTATTTATGGCAATTTAACTCGAAACTCCATTGGCGGCGCGCGCATTTAAAAGTTCCACGCGACACAAAACGCGTTTCCGCTCTCTGGCATGCGTTCCAACAATTGTTCATGCTCCACGTTTCTCCGATTAATTACTGTGCTCGCTTTTAATTGCCGCGTCTATTTCGGTAGCCGTTCCGCGCCCGTTGCGTGTACGCGCGCGTGTGTAAATTTCGTTTCCGACAACGAACATCCTATATCAAAGATCCGAAAGAATTGATTAACGAGTCGCTGGAAGCGAAGATATCGACGACGATGATCATCGCAAATCGACTAGCATTCTGCTCGGAAGGGGGCGCCCGCTTTAAATCGTTCTTTCCACGGTTCCTCAATATCGCTGCGCTGAAAGTTATTTCGCGATTTAATGGTCGGCTATATTTCTTCCTTTGTCGGCTGGATCGACGTGGCCCTGATGTTTCCCAAGGCCACGCGATACCACCCCTATTCGTCCCACACCGGGATGGGAAAATTGCGATACGCTCAACGATACGTCCCGCGTGGATTTCCTCGGGAAAATCCTGTACAACTTTATCCCCGAGGAATTTTCGAACGTAAAGAAAACAGGAGGGCAACCTTCAGTTTCAGCCCGGCCGTTTCGAAGTTCAAACATAGTTGCTCGACAAGTTCCGAGGGCGTGAAAAAAAGGTACGACCGATCGAACGAATAAATTAAAACTCCTCGGCGAAGAAAGTCGTGTTTTTAGACAGAAGAATCGATCACGGGAGCGTCGACGGTGTTCGATGGTAGTCTCGTGCCTGGACCATGTGCGACGGACATTTTCGTAATTCCACCGAAGCCGCGACACGCGTTTGACAACCGGCGCTACACGCCGACAAGCCCGCAGCTCCGAATAAATTAAACCGTGTCCTTTCGCTGGATAACGTCTTCCGAACGACCCTTCAGCTTTATCTCAAACTTCCAATCGTGATTATTTCATCTCGTAATCCGATGGTTTCAATGACTAGATAATGCCAGGTCGTTTGGTCCGATTTCAAAGAAGTTGTACCGTTTTAATCGTTCAGCGAAATTGCAAACTGTTTAGCACGGTGAAAACAATATTTGTGCGCACGCCTTTCGGCAACGAATCCGCTCTGCCGGCCAGAAATGCAAATAAACCGACGCCTTCGGATAAAACGTAAAATATGACAACATTTAGTTCACCGAGACCGATCCAACACCGAACCAGGATAGATTGCAAAAAAGAGTGCGGCACGGCGGTGACACTATTTTTCATCGCGGTAGAATTCGAGGAACCGTCGACGCTGAACGAGCCATTCAGTGGCGAAAGACAGTGACCCGGAACCGAAACGTAACAGCACAGCAGAACGCGGCGACCCAGCGTGTGACCACGTGAACCGAACATTTTCGAAATTTAGGGCAAGCCACGATATATATATATATATGTATATATATATATATACATATATCGAGTCGGTGTTGGTTGCGCAGCGTCATCGGCTTGACAGATCGATCGTAATTAAATCGATGCGACCCGACACGTTGCTCCGCTACCCCCATGGACTTAACTCTAAATCTAGGAATGGGGTCGATCGAAGCCACCATCAGGATGCATTATGGAGCCAGGGAGGACATGCTAGCAGATAGGTGAACGCTGCGCGGTAGCGGCGGCGGCAGACGACGGGGTTATCTCGCGCCTATTTGCACGATAGTCCTGTTTCCGATTAATCAGGTCCCCTGGAATTAACGCAGTCCCCGGGGTCTGCGTCGCATCTCGCACCTATGCATACCCATTACATATTCCTCTCTTCGTCTCGCCCGATCCGACCCTCTTGCTCTACCAACCGCTACGCCATTTCACTCACGTTTCCTCTCTTCTGTCCCAGCTGTGCACTTCTACATCAACGCATTCCTCCTGAACCCCCACACATATACTTTCATTCTACATCTGTACGTGTACACTTTTCCCGGCCGTCCGCTCCCTATCAATTATATTTCACTCTTTCTCATTCACATGATTTTTGCTACTTTGTCCCCTATTTTCCTCTCATCCATTCCCATACGTTCCTCTGTAACCGGTTCCGTTCCATCGGCTGGTCCTCTTCTTCTTTTTTTTCCATCACAACTCTCTTCTCGCCCCATCATCGATTCCGCCGTCGTTCAATCCCACCCTCCAGGTCCACCTCCCCCGTCCCTTCTACCGTGCAACCGTGTCTATCTACTTCTCTCGTCAATTTTATCCCGTTGCTTCTCTCCTTGTCCCACGGTTTTTTTTTTGAAATGCTCCAAGTTAACACGCATCGAGGGACACATCCGTGGCAACTTATCGGCGCGTGTATCGGCCCGATCCCGTGTCAAGCCAGTTTCAAAGGGCTCCGCTCCCGCAGGTATTTCTGCCCCGGCCAACTACCCTTTTTCAAAACCCACGATGATCCTTGTGCCCGTGGAACCTTTTTCCTAGCATACCACAGCAACCGAAAAACACCGCCGTAATGATCGGAACCGGTTGATTTAGCCTTTGATAATCGGACCGATTTCGAGGCGAGCGCAGATGTTCGCTGGATCGTACCGTTCTTCAATTATTCTATCTTCTGCGAATTGACCGTGGCTGATCGTCATAATTCTAAGGACCGTGTGCACCGCTGTGCATCGAATCTCCTGCGAGTGGTCAGTGATCGCTGGACTACCTAATTCTCATGTAACATTTTGCGTGTTGCGGATAAGGGTAGCGACGAGCGAATCGATATATCGATAATTTAAATGTTCTACGTAACCGTTCACACGAAACTTTATACGACTCCGACGCAAATGAATTTCTACCGAATAAAATAACTACGCGTGTACTCGATATTTATAACAACTGATATTTCTATTAACAAAACTGTCCGTCACCCAATTGAAAAACCATTTGGAATCGACTGTTTCAGCCGTTCGGCGAAATTCGTTCTCTGCGGCAGATATAAGCGTTAGAGGTGCCGGTTTATTTGAAATATGGAATATTTGCCTTCCAAAGCAGCAGATAATTAATACAGCGACGGCTTTGTTTTCGAATAACGCGAAAGAAAGCAAATCAACGGCGGACTTGAATATTGCCGCTTCACTGATTCCGCGTTTGAACGTATTATTCTATATTATCTAGGTCGAATGCGCATTAAATCGAAAATTCATTGGTATTTCAGTTGAAATCAAAATCGAAGAGGGAACTGGGAAGAACTTGCGAAACGGCATTGTTCCCCAAATACATTCCGTATTTCATGAAAATGCAGCGGCACGTTGGGTCCCCATTACGTGATGAGAATTAAATTCTCCCTGGCACGGCGTACGGATAAGCCTCTCTCAAAGAGACCGAAGTAAACAGGCTAACATTCGTTCATCTAATAATTAAGTACTTTGATCGCTTTGAAATGGAGCAGTGAAGGTACACTTTATCCCACGCTCGGAGAGGATTCATTCGTTTACATATACTTTCTACCACTGCCTGCAGCTTCATCCTTCATCACCATTTATCCTTCGAGTCACAGGCATACCTACGTCTCGCTGCAAATAACCATGTTATTTGAAATCAGTCTCATCTATTTGCATGAATCGCCTTCATCAGAAGAGAAATAGCACAAATTTCGCTATCACCGCGTCAGAAAAATTAACTGCTCATTATTATAGACTGTGCATCTTCATGCGATATAAGAATTGTCTGGATCGATTACTTAATTTATCTTCTTTCTACTTTTTCCAATTTTAATAAGCTGATATTGGAAATAATAAGCTGAAATATAAAATCTTCGGGAAAATATGAATTCCCGTGCACGGTAACATTTTACGTGCTTATACGAATTTTTCGTATTTCTAGTCAAGTTTTTATACGAGATAATACGTAAGAAGCTTCAAATAATAATCCCACGTCTATTAAAACAAGATAACGATCCGCTTAGAGAAAATAAATTCTTTCCTCCGTCATAATATCTTCTACGAGAATATATTCGCTAATTGGTTTTTATGTGCACCCATGAATTATCGGTTTTAATTTCGCTTGTAATTGATCGTATCGAGGAACCGATATTCAGGCGTCATAGTAATTCTTGTACTTCCGACAAATTGCTCATACGGTACTGTGGAGTAGTCGCAATTAGTATAGATCATACTGTGTATTTGTGTTATTTGAAAAGTTTTTATGTTTCATTGACTGTAGCGATTATTAACATATTTTTACATATATGTCAAACTTGTATTGTCGATTTAAAAATCTTCTACCGCTTTACAACGTATTTTAATTCATTCAAGGAGTAAAATCATCGGAAGTACAATTCAAAGAATACGAGAATATCATACCAACAACACTGTCCAACAAATTTCAACTTTTTTTGTTTCGCTGTAACTGTTGGGTCTCCCTTATAGAGTTTTTATTTGCGCTGATTCCGAATCTGCCATTAATTTCTTCTCCTACACGCACAGTTTTGGAGAAACATGACTTTGAAAAAAAAACATATTTTTCAACTTTAAACAAATATTGTGATGTTATTATATAAGATATAGAATTGTTCTGTACGGCAAAAGATTCTGTAGACTTTCACGAGTACGGTGATATAAAATATTAATACATTATGATTGTTTAAACATATTTAAACAATGATCAAAGACGGAGAGACGCCACTTTTGCACCCGTTTTTGAGGATATTTTTCAATTTATATAAAAAAACTAAGGGTTCAGCGGAAAATCGAAGTACACCACGCGATAGAGCAGACTTTCATCTTGAGAAACCACCCTTTCAAATTTCCAACGTCGATGTTTTTTTCTATCCAGAAAGCAAAATATCTTCGCTCGTCGTGAGTTGCCGCCAGTGGCGCTCTTCCAATGATTGTTTAAACGTGTTTAAACATTCATAACGTATTAATATTGCATATCGTCGTATTCGGAAAAGTCTACAGAATCTTTTGCTGCAAAGAACAATTCAACATCTTTTATAATAACATCACAATATTTGTTTAAAGTTGAAAAATATGTTTTTTTTTCAAAGTCTCGTTTCTCAAAAACTGTGATTGTAGGGAAAAAATCAAGGGCAGGTTCGGAATCAGCGCAGAAAACTCTATAACGGACAGCCAACAGTTATAGCGAAACAAATGTGGTGTTGGCCAGTGTAATCAATATATATTTTGAACTTCTACATGTTTCGTCTGTCGACTATCGAAACCTAAACTGTGCAAATCGTTGTCACGCTAGGCTAAATACATACACGTCACACTCCTAAATACAATACCGAGTACGTTATTTGGAATGCTGACTTCTGAATCCGTCTTTGTAATATTCGCACACGAAACGCACTTAATCGTTAATGCATCACGGAGGTAATCCTATTGTACGGAAATCAGCAAATGGTTTCCAACGTAGCGGAAAGCCGCGTTTATTTCGGCAGTGCTTACTAGCACGTGTGTAGCCTTAGTGTACGAATTATCCATGCTTAATTGCAGTAAACATATAAAACCACGTTAATTAACACGCCAATTGTCCAATTGTAACCCCACAGAAATCCACTAAAATCAAGGAATTTGGTTTATCGAATCAAAACTGCAAACATGAAATTAATTTCTACTGAAGTGGAAACCTCTTTAGGCGCACAGCGTACACAATTACTGGCCAGCGAACAAGCCTGATCCGTCACGCTCCGAGGTGAAACGCTATTCGGGTAACCTCGTGCGCGGTCTTGTTACTTTTTATTTTTTAGATTTTCGAATTTTTCGATTGACCGTGTATTCGTAATCGAGTGAAATTCACGCGACGCTCTACCGTGCATCGATTGATAGGGTTGGTTTGACAAGGCTCTACCTGACACACTTCTCCGTCTGGCAGCACGTCGCGTTTCAAATGTCGACTAATAAAATTCATGAAACTGGTTTCCGTGCGCCCGATAAAATCTGATGCTGCGCTAGCCGAAGCCAGCCGTTCGATTAAAAATAGGGACGGCGAGATACGGGGATACGCATGAAAAGGGGGTGCGCTGCAGCATCGTACGGAAATATTTTTACGATACGGCTGACCCAATTGAATTGAAAATTTCATTCGTTTTATCAATTTGTTTATCTTATTCCACAAACTCTGTTCGAACGAAGGACAAAATATTTTCGAGAACATCCGGAGATTGATCGCACAATTATTCGCGCTCAACTGAACGGTGTCCGATCGTCGATAAATCGATTCAATCTGCTAATCTGGCGGCAGTCTAGATTTTTTTGAACATACTTTTGAGGCAGTGCGATTTTCACGGACTTTCTCATGCACCTAAGTTAATCCGATCCAAAAGAACTGTTCGATCGAACTTGCTGAATAGGATTCTGATAGATAGAACGTTAAAGTGGCAGAGGATCGATATAAGTTGCATAAAAGTGCAGTTACAATTTTCCAGCGTTTTATACATATGCATACTGCTGGATGCCCAAGCTGCGTCCAATCAGCGAGCTGCATATCGTTAGCGAAAAAGTGTCAGAATTGTCGAGTTTCTCTGGAGTGATTCAACACTGGCAACAACGAACCCCAATGTTGATTATTATTCGAATAAAATTTTCTTGAACAAGAATAACGAATAGTTATTCGTTTTGAGAACCTCCGTTCGTTATTTATTATTCATATTTACTTCGATAAACGTGGTCGACGTCAATGTGTTGTCGTTATGCGTTATTTATGTTAATTGCGTGTTTGTATTTCAACCTGGTTTTAATTAACAGAGTTTGTGTTTACCAGCGAATAACGTATTTTCCTGATCGTGGAAATGGTGCTTGCGATTTTCAATTAGTATTTTCCGTAATAGTATATGTGGTAATTAATATTATGTTTTATTGTCCGTGTGTGAATCATGTTTACAGTCACAGATTACTGTCTTCAGACTATTTTTCAAACAGAAAGTAGTAGCGGTAACAACTTGATTAATTTTTCTAAATAATTTCGAACAGTTACATAAATGTTGAAATTAACTAATCCTTTTTATATACCACATTCAACTGAGCCCTTAGAAATGCATAAATCATACCTTCATTTATAAATGTAAAATAACGAATAACTTTTGTAGAATGTCGGAGGGGATTCTGTTACGTGTTATAATAAACATATAATATGGAAATGATAACAAGAGATATTTTAAACTGTTAACAAAAATGTTAACAAAAAGAAGAATGGAACTGGTATATTTGTCAAAATAATACTCTGAATTCATGCCAGAAAACATTCATTTTCCCAGAATTTGAATCGCTCGCAGCTTTAACAATAGACATTTTAAACAGAAGGAAATTCGTCTGTATCATGTTTATCGTAAATATGGTCTCACCATTTCATTCAATATGATTTTTATATGGTATATTCGGTTTACGTGCCACTACGTCCTCGACGAACATTATCTCTTTTCTATTTTTTTAGTTTTTTCTCCGTCCGAGGTGCTTCACGATTTCCTGTGGATCCTTAGCTCTATGGCTTTTCTCAAGGACTCGGCTTTGGTTAACGTCTCTGTGCACATTTGGCAGCCAGGCTCGCACGTTGCCATGCACTTTCAGACACTTCAACCCTTAGATTTTCGACTCTCCACTCCATTTCTTCCTATTTTCTTCAATCTCGTATCCTCTTCTAAAAGGACTATATTCCACAGGAACTTCTTTGTGTCCGTTTCTCTTATGCAATATATTTCCATAAATTAAGAACATTTGTCCATAAGAACGCTTCTCGAAGAATTTCCTCAGGGCAACAATGCTTTTTGCAATTGTTCCACGAGAGTTTTCTCATTCGAAACGTAGAAGTTCGAACGGAATTTTTCCAAAAACTAATCAAGAAATATTACGAAAATTCGAAAACATGGCGACTTTTTGTCCGGAACTGTACTCGACGCGACTCCTTTTTTCGCCACAAAGCTGCCTCAAAGCCGTACGTTTTCGGAGGGTTGCATGGTCGACGCGTCGACGGTACGCGCTCGAATTAATCGAGTTGTTCGCGTTTTTCGGTTCTCGCTGACCAACTCACTAGAACTTTTATTGCACTGTAAAGCTGGAAATGCGGCACTGTGTGACAGTTGAGATTTCTGTACTATTCCATTGACACAAGACACTCAAGGAAACAGTCTAAAACTCATGGAGAGCTAAAACTGTAAGATATAGTGGTGTCAACAGTCGTAAACCCGTCAACCGAATATTCCATCTTTTATATAAAACAAACTTTTTATCAAAGAGGTAGGAAACTATAACTTTACGTGCTGACCAAGCTAACCAAGTACTGGTGTACATTGCTTTTGCGAAAATGGCAAGATAAACTTTTCGTTTGATGCGTTTGGTAATTTCAATAATTAATTGAAAATTTGTATTTCGGCTCCAAAGACTCGAACGATAACGTACTATCGTCTGAAGAAGTAAATACTGTTAGGCTACAGGAACAGGAGCGTACAGAGTTGATGCTCCCCATCGGGAACATGAAAGATTCGTTAAACCTTTAAAGGAGTAACTTTATCTCGCGTGTCGCTTGAACACGCGCGACGAGTGAATAATATTCACAGTCTACTTACGCCGAAAGCAAGCTCAACGCATGCAGAAAATTAAAACGTTCTTACGGGCGCGCGAGTTACCCCGCAGCATTTGACACCGAAGGTGATCGTTCTTTAACGATTGCGTGGAAACGAATGGGCGCATAAAAAGGATCGAGGTAAGAAAGTCAATGAGACGATGGAAGAGTGGTTTCGGTGGGGAACGTTATTCTTCTTTTTCTAGAACCATAAACGCACCGTCGTCGTCGTCGACGGCGAGGGAGTTGAAGAAGGATAGAATTGAAAAAAAATATTGGAACCCTTAACGAGATGGTTGCGACGTTAAGCGGAACAAAAGTATAAAACTCGCGGCGAGCTGTCGCGTATAATTAGGGAAATCACCGAGCGCAAATGCAGTCGGCCTGAATGTAGGTTAATTGGTTTTTGCGTGGCTATATACATTCTATCGAGAAAATATCGGGGACCCTTCGTTCGTGCATAGCCACGGCTGCTGTGTTTAGCGACAATTTTTAACGATCAGTTTCAAGCGTCCGGGAGGGGTTCGGGGTGGTGGCTCGACTTGTGTCGTATAATTGATACGGAAACGAGATACACTGGCAGCCGGCCGAAGGAGGGTTACTCCGAATCGAATCGGTCTCGCGAACCATGCGGATTAATTGGTTCTCCTGTGGAGCGGTCGCGAGCCCGCGGCTTCCCGAATGGTACAGAGAATGTTCGAAAATAATTCAACAAATTCCAACCAAACGCTCTACCCTGCACCATTTGCCGCTAATCGATCCGTGTAGTGTTTCGTTCGAAATTGAAACGGTTCGTGAAACCGAACACACGCTCGCCTGCGATTAATATAACCAGCGCACGGTCCGGTTAAAAAAAATATTCTCGCGGCTCCGATTCCTGCTTTAATCGATCGTAATCACGCGAACAGCCATTTCGCGTGACTAACGATTAATTTTCGGAACCAGCGTCCGACACTTTTATAACTTCTTTTTGTATTGTTTTTCACGCTTGCGATTGAAATGAGAAATACATGCTTGGAAATTGGCGTAGACATAAATTAGGAATCGAGTAGACTGCATCGATTGCAAGAAATAGAAACCAAATTGAATGTTATCTCTGCCTTTAATGATTTTAATAGAGGAGAAATCGTACGAGGTGTGATAAAAAAGTAAGGTGACTTTTTATTTTTATCAAAAAATATTTATTTATTCATCGATATTTATGTTGTCCCCTTCGATGTAATCCCCCTCGGATATAATACACTTGTGCCAGCGCTTTTTCCAATCCTCGAATCACTTCCGATAAGCACTTTTTGGTATAGCTTTGAGCTCTTCCAGCGATGCAGTCTTGATCTCCTCGATCGTTGCAAATCTCCGTTCTTTCATGGGTCTCTTCAGTTTTGGGAACAGGAAAAAGTCGCAGGGTGCCAAATCCGGCGAATATGGTGGCTGAGGCATGATCGTGGTGTTGTTTCTGGCCAAAAAATTGCTCGCAAGCAACGATGCGCGAGCAGGTGCATTATCGCGATGCAAAATCCATGAATTGTGTTTCCAAAATTCCGTTAAAATTGCTTGGCACGAACCAAAAGAGATGCCGACATCATCGGCAACTTCTCTGATGGTAATTCTACGATTCCCCAACACTATTTTTTTCGCTTCTTCAACGTTTTCATCGGTTGTTGACGCGCTGGGGCGTCCAGGGCGAGCTTCGTCGTTAACATCTTCTCGGCCTTCTCGGAAGAGCTTGTACCACTTATAAACATTTTTTCTACTCAGAGTACACACACCGTATGCCACTGTCACCATTTCAAGTGTTTTGGAGCAATTAATTCCATTTTTTACACAAAATTTGATGCAAATTCTTCGATCCATTTTTTTCGACAGCAGAAAATCGTCGAACAGGCAAAACACCTCTAACCTTTATGCTTCTCACGAACAAACAAAAAATGCTATATAGCTGAAACTGTGAACATATGTTCGGGACGAGTGTACCAGCATAAGAAAAAAAAGAAAACGAAAATCGACTGTAGGCATCCCGCGAAATTCAAAAAGTCGTCTTACATTTTGATCACACCTCGTATATTCATATTTCCAGCCTTTCGAATTTGTTTCCATGACTTTTTTTTCTGGCAAATACGTAAGATCTATGCTCTAAAGCTGAACCAGTGCATAAACCGAAATTTTTTGAAATCGTGACATGCGACGTTTTTCCTTATGTTGAAGTACACCGACGATGTGCACGAAACAATACACACGGACAGCACTAGCATACTAAGATCTTTTAGGTCTACCTGTATTTTATTGCAGACCTTTTCCCTTGGTATAAAAGGACTCGCTGGAGACCAAGGGTCCGTTACTCCTAGATCAGCCACAGTACAGCACGTATCACGTAATTCACTCATTTGTACATTAAGTCTAATAAAGTGTATATATTTAACAAGGATCTATACCTCACTTCCAAATAACCAATACCTTACAACCGCAGATATATGCGCGGAACGAGCTTCGAAATATTGACACTGCCGCGAGAGAATCGGACCGCGTAAAAACGTATAGAGGCCGTTTAAAGGGGTGCGGGGGGCGAGACAATGTCCACGAATACTGTATCGGTGCAAATGCAGTCGTTTATCTGTCGAGGTGCGAACACGGGCGAAAACATTTTCGCGCGAGGCGTTTTCTACGACCGCGTTGTGTGAATTTTTCTAGAAATGCATAAAGATCCGCAGTCTGGTAACGAGAAAATAATATTGGGTTGTTCGGAAAGTAATTTCGTTTTTTCCCGACAGAGGATTTAATTGTATTTTTTTGCACCCAACTTCACACTTAAGCGGCATAATCATTATATGTTTTGAGAGTTGATATAGCAAGGCTTGCGCGTGATAAATTCCAATTGATTCTACGCAGTAGTTTTTGGTTGGTGCCCTTTTAAATATGGAGAGCAATATGCAGCATTTTCGTCATATTTTACTTTTTTACTATAGAAAAGGTGAAAATGCTATTCAAGCCAGAAAGAAA
>CM052194.1:5742462-5794773 GCA_028455805.1 Lasioglossum figueresi | reverse complement strand
TTTTTTTGTTTTTTTGTTTAATTATTAAGTCTGCTGTCATTCGGCTGGACAAACTGAATGATGCACTTCAACGGAAGAGGCCAGAATTATTCAACAGAAAAGGTGTAGCGTTCCACCAGGGTAATGCGAGACCTCACACAAGTTTGGTCACTCGCCAAAAGCTTTTACAGCTTGAATGGGATACAATGCCACACCCACCATATTCTCCAGATCCGGCACCTTCGGATTATTATTTGTTCCGGTCACTGCAAAATTTTGTAGACGGTAAAACCTTCGCTTCAAACGAGGAGGTCAAAAACCACCTCGATCAGTTTTTTGCCAGAAAAGACTAAAAATTTTATGAGCGTGGAATCATGCTACTACCAGAAAGATGGCAAAAGGTATTGATGCCAATAAGATGTCAGTACATTATATTGATGCCAATTAGATGTCAGTATAAATAGATGCCAATATATAATTTAATAAAATATTTGTTCGTTATACGAAAATTGTCTTTCATTTTCACAAAGAAAAACGAAATGACTTTCCGAACAACCCAATAGATTACTACCCCACTCTGATCTACAGAGATTCGCCGGAACCTGTCAACGCGTTAAACGCCACGCCGGTCCCTAGGGACCGACGCTAGACTTTCTGTTCAGGCCTCGACTTTTCGTTCTTGTTATCGTCGCGCACGTGTCTGTCCTTTCGTACTTGCAAGGGCCCGCTTCACGGCTAACTGTGGCGTGAACGGAACGGCACGTAAAACCGGCGTGGCGTTTAACCTGTTAAGCATAATTCGCACGAAACGTGTAATTTGGTCGGTGAGCAGCGCCGCGATATCAATGCGGGTTAATTGATTTTTACATGGCATCGTTTACGGCGCCTCTTAGTGTGCGAGGCGCCCTTTCATGGCTTGCTTCCGTTCGCGTTCATCCAACTGAACGAAAGCTTCGCAACGCTCCGGGAACGATGTATGGGGAAACACGGCTAGGCTATGAACGTGTGCGCGCGCGTAAAATTCGAATATGCCACGGCCGGAAGGATGGGAGTACATACTCTAGGTGTATATGCGTCCCTGTGTGCTCGAAAGAGGGAGAGAGAGAGAGAGAGAAAGAGAAGGAGAGGGAAGAGAGAGAGAGGGAAAGAGAACACGGGCCTCTGTCTGCAGGAACGAACCCATATTTCCCGACCAGATCAATGTTAATTCACTTAGCATAAATTGCGGGCGAGAAGGTGAGCGACGACGGTAGCAGCTGCGCCAAGTTTCCTACCACGCTGCAAAATCTTGCCGCGCGCGTCCGCTAACCAGACGCAGCTCTTCGGTCTCTCTGCGAGCGAGCGATAGCATCGCGATCGATCGTGTTACTCGCGTCGCGCGTCGGAGGCATCCACGTCCCTCCGTCCGCTGGAAAATCAACCGGCGAGATAGGCGGCCTGATCAATTGAAACTGTGGCACAATTCGAGCGGAACAGTCTCTCCGGTGATTGGTTTTAAAATAGTCACTACGCGACTCAGTAACCAGCAATAATTGTACACTTCGCCACGGTGACTCTAAGAAAAAAGATGAACCCGCGAAATCGACGAACTGGAATCGCGAGCCACCCTAGGTCCAAGACTAACTGTGCAATGTCATTTCAATAAAGTATGTTCGAAACTTTCTCTTTTTTTTTCCTGACGATTTCGACGAGATATGGAAAAGGTAGATCGATCACAAAATATGACCTCGAGACGATCTTCGCCCTCGTCATCTCAATGCGCTATTTACTGTTTCCTTGTCAAATATATTACTAATGTCGCCCATTAAATCTTCGAGTTGCTTAAATCTCCGCCTCCCATAAAATTCGAAGCTCGCCCGAGCTATCTAATTTAAGATTCAGATAACACCAGGATTTCGCGAGGGTTTTACGGCGGTAATTACCGCAAAAAATTTCAGTCCAAGAGGGAATGCTGACGCATCGAATAGCCAGTCCGACTGCCAGGCCTCGGGTGTATGAACTCGGGCCGCTGTTAACGGGCGAGTCAGCATTGTTATTGCATTTTGTTTCTTCCGGTGGGAATCCGACCGGTTCGATACGTTTAATTGATGCAACAACAACAGAATCGGGCTGTGCCTCCGACAACTGACGGTAACGCGACGACGACGGTGCGTCGATATTAAAATAAGCGGGCACGGCAACCGCCAAGGATTTTTGCAATTTCCTGGGCTTTGTGCGCGGCCGTGCCGACGACCTTCCGCTTCTCCATTTAACTTCAGCTCCGATGATAACGATATGACAGGGCCCAAACGAGAAAGCAACTTACAAAGCATCCTCGTTTATACTCTCCACTTTAACTATTGGACGCGATAGTTCCCTGCAAGACCTTTTACGACGGAATACAAAGCCGTTAACGCCATGTTGTAATATACGATAGCACACGCAGCCTTGGTACCTACAACCTACGTCGCGAGCAGGCCGGGAAACCGGAACGAAATCACCGGCTTATATTCCATGTTATAATCTAGCTTCCTCGTCCTACCGCCAGCCCTCGCCTTTTTCCATGGAGTAAGCAATACTGCCGTGATTAAGTAGTGCACACGCGAATACGCTTTATTGCTGCTGGCGGGTTCTGCGGAAATTAAGCATAAAGGAGACGCGAAATGAACTGACCTGCCAGAACCACGAGAAAATGGAGAGATCCTTGTCGAGAAGCAAGTATCTATCGTATCAGGTGTATACGAAAGCTCTCTCGTTTCTTCTTGTGTCAACCTTCAAAGCTTGCAGCTAATAGATGGCGTCTTAAATATTTTTTTTAGATATCTTAGATATTTTGTTTTATAACTACAATAACTATGGACCACACAACGGTACGAATGCAATCCCAAAGTGAAGAACGTCGCAGTAGTTCAGTCGGTGAAGTTTAAAAATCGTTGATTGGCGAATCTCACCGTTGTTGTGGCAGTTAATTAGCCTGCTGTATTGTATTCTGCAGCATTCGCACAGCATGTTGACGGTTCGCCCGATTTTTGAACGCACGTTGAAATGTAAATATTTAATGTTCAGTAAATTACCTTGCTTGCGGCAAAGCCGGGCACCAAGAGATTTGCGGAAACGTTGAAGCGAAATGCAAGACCTTTATTTGTGATTTCTGTTTAACGTGTCCGCTACCAGCATCGTATACATACGCGCGCGGCAATCATAATTCCATGCATTTTATAAAGAAAATTAAAATTGTACGAGCGTGTGCTTATGTAACATTATAACAAACATTATTTAAAGCGCAGCATGAATATTTATTAAAATGTATCAAGTCGATACGCATCGAGATAACTTTTTCGTTCAGTTTTAAAATCCTAGATATCGAGGCTATATAAAGATAATATGTTTACCGCGTTTTTTAATAGGAATCGAAAAATCTTGGGAAAATCTCGGAAATCTTTGATCATCCAGTTTGCCTTACATTTCCTATATTCGGCGGCTGTACAAATTCATGTCGACACTATTAACACGTTGAATGCTACAGAGCAGAATCACTTAAAAACGATTGCGATAAGATGAATGCCACAGGTTTACTTATTAATCTAAATAGAATCGCTTCTCATAAGAGGGAGGGCAAAAGAGTTTGATCGCGAAACGTGATTGATTAAAGAGTTTTAGTCGATTTAGATGCGGCGTTATTACTGGAGAATCGTCGCGCGGATGAGAGCAAAATGATCCCCGACGAAAAGACTGTAACATAACATTTTTATAAACACGGAGTAACCAATAACTCTTAAATACTGTACACGGGTAAAATTGCTCAGACGGTGCACCACGACAGAACCAGCGCAACGTCGCGCGCAATTAGTCTCGACGATCAAACGCCCCGGGACTCGTTTCCGTTTTTAAAGAATCGTCGATCGTTCGGGGGCCCGCTTACATTCGCCGTAATTAATTTTAAATCGAGTACGCGCGCACCGGCACGTTAATAGCGTCTACATTGGCGCGGCTGCCGCACGGAAATTACCGAATATCGGAAATCCAACGGGGACGATGATGGCGCGCAATTTGCGCATTTCCGTTCTGCGGCCGGACCGAGTGAGAGAGAGAGAGAGAGAGTGAGAGAGGGAGGGGCTGGGGCCGAAGAGCGGAGGGTATCTGTGCGAAATCACCGAGCACGCGGCGCGGAATTAATATCGCAGCGACCCGTTATTATTTACATGCCGGAATAAAATGACGGCAATAATAATAATACGGGAGACTGGGCCGATTAAATCGGCCCGCTCCGCGCATCGATGGGGATATTAAAACAATACGTTCGCCGCGTGGCTCGTTTCCCCGTCGACCAAGCGCGCGGCGAGGGCGCTCTGCATTTAAATAATCGAACGGGTTGCATCGTTCCGCGTTGTTTCACGGTGGAATAAGCTGCGGTTAAAGATCAAGCATCGCGATGTCACGCGTTACAGAACTCGCGGACGAACCGACGCGGGGTACTGTGTATGCACTGCGTCGCGTCACGTTGCGTCGCGTCACGTCGAGTCGGGCCGATTCCACTAATTTAACAGCCTTTTAACGGGCTCGTGTTACTTTTAATCAACCTGGTCAAACATTATCTCCCGATAGACAGGATTATACAACGGAAATTGCTTCATACACGCGCAAACAACGTTGCGCGGGACGATGACGCGGTTCGCGAATTGCCAATCGCCCCGGAGATACGAATTGCCGCGTTCGATCGCGGTTCGATCGTACCGGCCGAGATCGATCTCACCTCAAGGCAGACATTACCGATGGATACCGTGCGCTGTTGCGCTACGCGCGCGCGAGATAACGATTTGATCGACCGTCGACTCGATGCGTATCAAACCAAACCGAACCACCCACGCCGTAACGCCTCCCCGACGACAAATGAGATAGACAGGCACGCGTGGCGGGTCTGTGCGACAGTGAGCGTATTGATCGTGGTTTCTTTTGTGCCTTGAGAAACGATACGGATGCGGTTGAAAGATAGACGCACGTGAAATGAAGGGAGAAAAAAAGGAGGTTGGCATGGGGCGAGGTAGGCGACGCAGAGAAAAAGAAAGCGAGAGAGAGAGAGGGAGGCGAAACGCAAGACACAGTCATAGGAAACGAGTGGATGGAGAGAGAAGTCGAGCTTTTACGGTGATTACTCGTCGTCGCGGCTGCATCCGCGCGCATTGCATCGGAAATGATTTCGCGCCCAATTAAACCATAGGAAACTCAACCCTCCCTCGGTACTAGAAGGAGGATGGCGGTAGTAGTCACCCCCTCTGGTGCACTTATACTCTTGACGCACCCCACGGTTCTGCCTCGTTCTCCACCTCTCATCCTCTCACACTCTCCCTCTCTCTCTCTCTCGCTCGCTCTTAGCTGGGTTCTCTTCCCTCTGTCTTCCTCCCGGCGTTTCGCTCCTCTTCCTTGTACAGGCTCAGCCAAAGCTTTTCAGCTGCCTCGGGTTCGCCAGGCGGCGTTGACACGCGACGTAAATTAATTTTTTACGTCGGCGGGAAAACTGGCGTTCGAGCACGGGAAAGCGGAACGAATGGCCGCTCGCGCTCGCGGAAAAGCAACGCGAAGCAGAGAGAGGAGAGGAGAAAAAAAAAATCAGCCGATACGCCGCAGTGGTAAGTGTGCGAGGTCTCATCGAGTGTTCGTTAACGAGTGCCGAGGCAGAGCGAAGCAGAGCGAAGCAGAGCAAAGCAGAGCGAAGCAGAGCGAAGCAGAGCGAGGCAGTCGTCACACGAGTTCCGGTGCACACCGGTTCTCCCGGAAGGCGGATCGTCCCTCTCGATACGCTCGTTACCGGATGAGAGACGATGCTTTTCCTCCAGCAGTGTCGTCGTCTTCGTCGTCGTCGTTTCGCTGCTGGTTCCACTCGAAATTCGTCGAGCATTGCCTGCTCGAAACGGCCGAGCAACTCCGCCGCCGAGGCCGAAACGAAAAAAGAGGAGGAGCAGCGCGCGCGTTGAGGGAAACGTCGAGCGGGTTCAAAGAACTTCTCCCGCCTCGCCGCGGTTCACGACAGATACTCGCGCGGCGTGTAAACGAAAAATCCGGCGCGCACCCGTTTGCCCCCTGGGCTTTGCTCGAAAAAGGGAAGACGCAAAAGAGGTGCGACGCGCGGTCCACAGGATCAAAAGCGACACCTTCCTAACCAAAGTACGCCCGTCGCTGTTTCAACAACACCAATAAATTAAAACGCGAATCTGCCCGGCCCTTTATATTCTCGCCGGTGAAGCGCGGGGCGGGCCGTATCGGGACCCGATGCTTTGGAAACCCGAGCCGCTGAATATACATGGATAATATACATATATAATATGTAGTTCGGCTTTTGCATTAGCGTTCAGCGGCGTTGTTTAAACAGAAAATTTGCTGATCCGTCTCTCGGCTGAATTGTACAGTTCCGAACACGTTTTATCATCGCCAATCTATTCTTCGTTTCGCTGAGCAATTCCATACAGAATTGATTATATTACAAATTGTCTGCATCGATTGCAAGCAATAGAAACCAAATTGAATGCTATTTCTTCCATTAATGATTTTAATAGAGAAGAAATCATGTATGAACTTCTTCAATTATCTTCAATTTTTTTAATTTTCCATCAATGCTACATAATGAATGCATGAAGATCCGCAGTCTAATTATAACTATTATGTACCAGCGATGACGTTACAGATGACGTATACCTATTCTATAGTAATTTTATCGCGGTCGGGCAGGAGCAACTGGCCGAACAGAAAAAGCTGAAACAGTGGGCCAATTAGTAATGATTTCGAAAAGAATACCGAAACGATGCTACCCCTGCGAGAGAGTGTGCAACGTGGGGCGATGCGAGGGTTAGGGTGGCAGAATAATCACTCGCGTTTCGTTCGCGTTGCCCGACCGACGCGATGGTGGCGGTAACAGAGATCGTGCTGGTCAAAAGGTTAAAACGAGCTGTATTCACGGCGGACAATGAGAAAGCCGACCGCATGTAATTCGGGGGTGAGAGGGCTGGATAGAAGGGGTAGACTGAGGATGGGGAACGAAGGAAGATCGGCAGCGATCCACGATTCACGGAATTTGTTATCGAGGATACATGAAAAAACAGAGACGAGATGGGAGAGGAGTGCGGTGGAGGGGGGGGGGGGGGGGGCTAAAGTGCGCGGAAATTGCAGGGGTTTGTACTCGAAAATGCAAACTTTTCTCGTTAACAATTAAACCGCTGTTCGCAGTGTTGGTTTCGACGGATCAAGAGGAACGGAGAAAGATGAGCGGAAAAATCGCAGGAGAGCGAGGGAAAGGAAAAAAGAAGCGGGCACCCGGTGGGCGGGGTGAACAGAAATTACGGGCGCATCGTGGACGAGGAGGATGCCGATGACAACAAGGACGAAGAGGACGTCGACAACAACAAGGACCACCGGGATGAGGAAGACTACGACGCAGCATGCCTAAGTGACTCGACTGGGTTGGCTTGTTAATTATCGACTCGGAGCCAGTAAGGGTGTAACAGAAACGCTCGACGACAGGGTAGCTTGACGGTTCCCAACCTAATCACTTTTCCTTTTTCCATCGTCGTAGCCGGAGCCCTTGCTTCCGACGCGTTTCATGTCATCTGCAAAACTTCCTGTTCCCTTCCCTGACGATGTCGTCGCGAAGTGGGCAAGATCGACGTTCCAGGGGGAAACGAGTTGTATCGTTAATCCATTTGTCTTCCGTTTGTTTTATAACGAAAAATATGTTTAAACTGCGCGTGTCGCGTCTCGACGTACATACGTACTCTGGGAACCGAAAAGTATTCGAAACGCTGGCTTTCCGTTTCTCGAGAAATTGTCAATATTTCACCCGTGGTCGTTCGATGAAGAAGAATAGTACAGAAATAAAATTCGTCTTATTTTAAACATCGAAGTTCGAGCCTTGTAGCAGGTGGGAATCTGAAGACCCACTTTTAGTCGTATGTACGAGCAGAACGATTTTAACTGGTTAACGAGCACGGAACCGATAATAAATACATCGAGACCACGGAGCTCAGACGCGTAGCTTTGCATACGGAACGTGTCAGAAATCGAAACAGGGGGAGGAATCCGCTCCGAGAGGATCCGGAGCGCTGTAATTCGATTTTATCTTAATTCGTTTCCCAAACCCACCAGAAACGTCGATATTATAAATATCGGAATTTCCCCCGAGGAAAAGAATAATTCGCGATCGCGTCTGAAATATATCGAAACCCGTCACGATATCAATCGGAAATTAATGTAGATTTTAGAATTACGCGCGATAGGCGGAGATACCAGGTTTAACGCGGGATTTACGGAGCACTGAAAGCGGCTATTTTATTTAACTTCATACAAATAACAAGAATCGATTTAATCTATTAGGAGGTTGGATCAACAAACAAGTATATAAACAAACGTATCTTTTACACGAGAACCATTTTTGAAGATATTCTGGTGGTTAAATTCTGTAATTAAATTTTCCAATTATTCGCAACTAGCTAATGACCATGCGTTGAACGTACATAATCTTATTTTCACGGATCATGTGAAATTTTCAACAAAGTTATGTCAGTTTGAAGTGACCGGGTCAAATGCGAAGAAACTTTCAACGTGACCTATAATGTAGAGGCGAGCCCAGTCCCCTTGTATGTGGCAATACATACGATCACATATGTGCTTTTAGCTTTCATTACGGGAGCCAATTGTTCGTATTGCTCTGTGTTCCTCCCAAGATTGTTTCGTGCCACATCTCCGCATCGTCTAATCGTAAGCCATAATGCCACGTCACCGTGATGTATAGAAATCAATAAAACCACGAAACTGAACATACATACTCGCATAAACGGAGAATACACTCATCTCTTTATTTTATGCCCTCTGTATTGCTCCTCGATTCGTTTATATCCATTCGATGATGCGCACATATACATATTTTACTTTAAAAATAGTGAAATATATGTACAAATATATATGTATATATATAAAAATAGTACAAATTTATTTATATGCTATTTATTTTCGATTCTCTCGACTTTTTCGATTAACCCTTAGCCCTACGAGTGGTCAAAATATTGTTTGCATTACCATATATGTTGGTATCTAATAATTTACAAACATTTAAGTATTGCGCGAGGTATTATATCAATTTCATATTCATACAGAGATAAGAATTAATATAGAATGGAATTATTCTAGGTCGAAAGAAATGTTTAATTTCCCAGTTAAAATAGGTCCGAGCGCAAAGAGTTAAATTTCCGATTCTGGAAGAATTGTCGATACTTAACCTGTGGTAATTTCGTGAAAACAATAGCACAGTAATAAATTTTCACTATTTTTAACGCGCGACACGGAACGTTAAAATTGATTTTCGTGCTATCGTTTTTCACGAGATTGCCACAGGCGAGGTATTGGAGTTGTAATAGTTTTGAGCACCACTGGAGCAATAAACGAACCCATTAATTAATTAATTATATTGGATTAAACGGTGGGGCATTCAATAAAGTTTCATAATTTCGGCGCGACGGATCATGGGCGAGTTGTTCGTGCCGAAATGTCTTTATTTTCGCAGAGCGTGGTTGGCACGGTCTAATTAATACGGATGCAGAAGGGTAAACACGTCCGAAGGTCCACTCCCAAAGTTTACGGTTCCGGCTCGTAAACTTGAGCAGAGCGCACACCGGGAACTGTGTGCGTACGGGGCTGCATTAAATGTTGGTACGCAAACTAATGTGTCTCGCGTGATGTCCATTTACGGACTCCGGCATAATTGCTCGTTCCGTCAATTTACAGCCGTGAATTCAACGCGGGCATTGCGATTTTCCGTACGCAAAGTCTACAGACCGCTCTCACAAACAAAATAGTTGCGGAACCGCATGAATAAACTGTCGAGTGGCCGCGCGGCACGTTATTAACAAAGTGTGCGCGGCGAGGGTGGATGAGACGGGCGCAGGAAACTTCGTCAAAACCGGCCCCTGGTGTAAATTCGTTAAACTATATTTCCGTGACTTCTTCGTTGCACCGAAGTAATTGAAAAGCTCGAGCAGAGAAAAACGTTTAAGCCGCGGCGCCGCTCTCGGAAATATCCGGGGGATGAACGTTAAACACAAATGGCAGAATCTTCCCGGACGGAAACCCGGAACATCTCAACTATATAAATATCTCCGATTTCGAAGACTGCGATAAACAAAATTTCACTTCGCTCGGTTCAACTTCGATGCTTATTTCCTACGAAATGTCAGGTCCGACGGATCGAAACTAAACAATTCCCAGCCGTTCGTATTATGCAAAACTTCGGATTTATACACAGCACCCGCTGAAAGTATAAAACTGGATCTCTCTCTCTCTCTCTCTCTCTCTCTCTCTTTGTCTTAACGAAGAAGGAGTACCTCCATTCTGCACAAGTTTAATAAAGCCCGTACACCGAGATGGAACGCGAATAATTCAACTACCGACACCACAAGTTTTATTATATCACTGTAAAATAATATTACCCTGCTTTATTAATCATCAAGTCCGGACGCATACCTGCTACAACCCCACTCCACGCAAGGTGTTAAAAAGGGGTTTAAGATTTTATAGTACTTCCCGAGTCTTTTACTTCCAGTATTATTTTTTTACACCCTTAGCGAGAACACCGAGTCACCGAAGTCGTAGACGCTCCCTTTTTATTAGTCTACGTTCTAACTTCAAATAAACTTCGCGATTCAGATACGAGACTAATATGTCAAATTCTAATATGTCCAGATGCGTTTTAATTCGTTCGAAATTGTTTTGAAAAGTGTTTTAAATGAATCTTGTCTTTGAAAACCAACATACGAGTACAGACAACTGCAAGACGGTTTCATTTGAGCAGTTAAATAATTAAAGTTAATTAATGCAGACGGAGTGTGTGTACGTACAATTAGTCGACGAAACCGTGGAACGCGTCGGACGAATGTTGTTAATTAAAAACGCGGATCCCGTAACTTGGCGCGCGTTGTTATTCAGAGGTGGCTGTGCTCTTGAAATTGGATACGATAAATTGCACGGAACAACGTGTGCGTCCCAGTCGCGTGCGGGCGTCGCGGCGACGTATTAATAATACCGCTCGAATGTAAGTACGTGATTAGCATTATCAGGCCTCGGCGCGGTTCCCGCATTGCCTATTGAGTATTCCGCTTATTGTCCTAGACGTCATAACCGTGACACGCGGTTTAATCGCCTTTGTCGCGACGTGAAAGCCTAACACTGTGCTCCAATATATTGCAATGCCTTCCCAATAATTCCGTGCCACGGAGAATGCGGAGAAATTGCACGGTGAAAGCATCGCTCGAGCGTCTTCGATAGGTACAAGAACGGCACACGCGTTCGCCGGAAGAAAGGAAACGGAAATTGGTCCGGATCGATACGTCACTTGTGCGCAGCGTCGCAATTAGCGAACGGATTCTGCTGGAAAAATTGTATCGGACGCATACTTTCACACTCGAACTACCGAGCACCTAAACACGACTGCAGGGGATGATTCTACATAAAAGATGGACCGGAAATATAGAATAAAATGTTCTATTTCACCATGACATTATCTTAGGCTAAACGAGTTCAATGTAATTTTTACAATATTTGGAAAAATGAACCGTTAAAGAGTGCTTGTTAGAATTCATTAAATATCTTGAAACAAGAAATACAATATATGAATTTATAGTTTCATAATTATGGGCACATATAAATACGAAATTGAAATTGCTGTAATTGAATTTCAGTCTGGTAGCATGCCATAAACGGATGGAATTGTTAATCGTTTATTGTTACAACGTGATTTATAATTTTTTGAAAAAAGTTCGAGCTTTGGACGCGTTTGAAATGTTTAACAAAACTTTTAACTCGCTCGGTGTAAACAAAAACAGAGGGACTGAAAAACTTTTTCAACTGAAGCGTCGAGTTCCGGAACGCGAGAATGTACCGTGTAAATATACTAAATCAAACGCACTGTTTTAACGCGCTGTATTTATTCCCGCGAAGATATTCTCGTTCAATTCAATTACTATCGCGTTTAGATTGCATGTATCGTTTAAAACCTTGTATGCTGATCACTTGAATAAAAATTCTAACAATAAAAGTCGTTAGGAATGAGGACATACAAAAATTTTTATAACCGAACCACCCCGGGGACATACTCTACAAGATGCAAAAGGTTTCGTACCGATTGGTGCATCCATCTCGGCGTAATCGGTGAACATACATAGAAAAAAAAGGCATATACAGGTCGAATCGAGTAACTTTCCTCCTTGTTCGAGGTCGATTGAAAACATAAATGTACAGTGCCGATGGTACAACAGACGATTGATAACCACCTTCGAGGTCTTTTAATTGTAATTGCAGATCTAGCTGGCGGTTATGAATAGCAATCCAATTTGGTGTACAAAAATTGCATTAAATGAAACTCGTGTCAAACTCAGCGATCCGGAGGGACGCATTCTTCAACGTACCGCCGCGCCGCACCGTTCCGGCAAGTGAAATTCATTCTCTTTTCACTTACCTATGCGTTTTTAATTACAGCCCGGCCTCGAGTAGTTTAAACGCGGCGAATAGCGCGCGGCGCGGCGCGGCGCGGCGGCGTTGATGAATTTTCAAAATTGCAACGCGCTTAAATTTAATTGCTTTAATGAAGAACGGCCAGAGACGTCGAGCGATCCCGCATTTATAGGAGATCGCGAGAGAGTGGCGGCGCGCGACGACGTTCCGGATAGTGAATTTTCGACACGTTGTTGTCCGCGTAATCCGCGTGACGCTCGAGGATCGCGTCGATTTAACGCGTTTTGTTCGCGTCCGGTTCGCGTTGCACCACACCGGCTGAAAATTTAACCAGCGTGCTTATGAAAACGCGCGCCGCGAAATCCGTGTAGCGTGCCAAAGGGATCTCGACTCTCCCTTGTGAAAGAATAATGTGCGGGGGAGTGGTGGCGCGAAACTATGGCGCTGGGAGGAAGGGGATGTTTGCGGGGGAACCACGCGCGATCACAGTCAAAAAAGAAATTTATAAACAACGTATGCACACGCCTCCCTGCAACACCCTATTACGCCCCTACTCTTTGCGGCACGGTTTAAATGCGCCGAGTTATTTGAAAAACACCCCGCGGTAAAAATCGTTGACGTTTCGTAGGTTGCTCACCACCACTACCACTGCGGATTCCACGCCCCCGCGTTAATGTTGCAAATTACTGGAACGCAGAAATAACGCACACCGAAACAAACGTCGCGGATTCCTACCCGCCGGTTTTTGCGCCGCCGCGACAACGAAACCCCGACAACGAAACCCCGACAACGTTGAAAGTAATTGCGTCATTCGATTGTTTCCGTGGCGAGCTTAACGACGAGCGGATTAGTTAACGAGCAACGGGCAAAGGGTTTCAGGTTTAGTACAGTCTAGAACTTTTAATACCTCTTTGTCTGTTTCCGAATTTATACATTTTGTACAATCCGCAGATTTGATACGACGATTACCAAAGACGATTCCCGTTAGAGGCAAGTATTATTAACGAATAAAATATGCAAAATGTAGAACGAGTGTTTTTTTAAAAGAATTGTATTTATTGGTAGGTATCGTAGTACAATAAAAATGTAATTGTTGTTAAATCCGGACAAATATCGATGCTTTCCGAGAGTTCGGTAATACTTCGAGATTCCGATTGCGGTGTGCGGGAACTTCTAAAGTACGAAAGTTAAAGAGTTTAAGTAATTTTCAAGCCCCGGTTCAAGCCATTTCAGGAAAAAATCCAGTCTGTGAAACTCGGGCGGATATAAATCAGATTGTAAATCTACTTTCGCAATGATCACGAACTTCTGATATCTCTTTGAAACTTTTGTACGCGTCGCGCTTGGTACCACGATCTTGTTAATAATCTCACCGTTAAGTATTGTAACTATCCGTAGCATGTCATTTCACGAGTCACTGTTTGTCGTTGATATTGAAGTTCCTAATTAACCTGGTGTTTTAGATTCGCGGGCGTTTCCAAAACCGCTTCCTTCCTAGTAAACCTGTGCAACTGAAACAGTTCCATCTGGTTTAATGCATTGGGTCGCTCAGAAAATTTGTACGACAGAATCTAGTTTATAATTCTTATTTAATTATAATAACAGTCGCCTGTATTATCTATTCTCGCTTCACTGGGGGAACGGTGGATTCAAAGTTTTGATTCGAAGTACTCGTCGATCAAATATTTCACTTCTTTTCACGACTTTCTAAAAGTTCGCCCTCGAAATCCCCGTTTCATCGATCGGAAAGGTGGCAGTCGAAAGGCTCTGCATCCAGTGAATAGACCGGATGAAGAATAACTCTCTATTTTAATTGGGAAACCACTTCCGAAGTGGTTGCTGCAGCATGTCGGGTTACCTTGCTCTGTCGGGTTACAAAATCACATTTCACCGTTTTGCTTCGACGCATGGTTAATATCGGACGATATCTTAAATTTCTATAAAATTGGGCGAAACACACCAGCCTTCGACGACCTTGAAATATGCTGCAAGGTCTGGGTTAGCTTCCGAACAACATTCCCCTTTAAAGTTTCCAAAAACTTTAGTCTGTCCAGCAAACGTTTCCGAGTTATCGAGTTTCATCAGCAGATTCCCCCGCGCAATGAATTACCTTCTCTACATTTACCCCGATGCGTCCGCAGAGAATTCAACAGTGGATTACCCACCAAATAAGAGCGCCACCCAATGACCCATCGCGGAGTCACGCAACACCGAACGCGTTATCGCGACAGCAGCAATTGCGCGTGCACGTGCGCAATTAAAAATCATTCTATTAAATTCCTCTGGCGCGACCGCGCTCCGTTCGTAGCGGCGTTAAACAACGATACGAACCGAATTGGATTGGGCGCGTGAATCTGACACTGTGCTAATAATATATGAAAATTAATGAAAAATTTCTGTCCACCGATGGCGGAGTATACGATAAGCTGGGGGCGGCTATACGGGTCCTTTGAGTGCTGCCGGGGGAATTAAAATAAATGAGAATATTGTGAATCCCTTTTAGCGTTCCACACGAACTTGCCAGCCTTTGTCAATTGACGGAAAAGTGGTGCGAGAGAAGCGGGTGTACGCGCGCGTATGTGTGTGTGTGTGGGAGCAAAATGTATGCGCTGGGAGGAGAAAGGACTGCTCTCGTGCAATCGAGACAGCCGTTATACGCACTCTTTTCGTTAGTAGTCGCAGCCAGCGCGGCGCGCGGCCCGACCCGCTTGAACCCGCTTCGTCCCGCTTCGTCCCGCTTCGTCTCGCGCGGAACGGCGCCCGTTTATCGCCGCTTCTTTCACCGGCACCTTTCGTTAAATGTCTGCGACACTTGAACAAGGAGATGGTGACGACAGGGGCTATCTGCGCCGACTCCGCCCGCGCCGCGACGCGCCGCGCCGCCTCGTGTTGATACTGGCACGTTCCCTTCGTTTCTTTCGACCTCCGCTTTCGTCGCCGCTCGTCCGACACACAGCCCGCCGCTTAAATTTGTTTATTTAACACTTTACGTGAAAGAGAACGACCCCGGCCGCGGCCGTTTCCGAGACGTTGCGAAGGTACCTTGTCGCCGCTCGAATCTACCAGCAGCTCTTTTCCTCTGTCCTTCTTTCTCCATCTCTCGTTCCGTTGCCCACCGCCAACCGTCACGGGTAGCTTCCTCTTCGCGGACGACTCTCGAAGAAAAAGCTTCTCCGACTTCCCCCTCGCAGAAACTTTGATTTCGCGTTTACTCTGGCCGGTCGATAATTAGACGTTTACAACGACTGTTGATTCAAGCATCATAAGATGACGGCTCGTCTCCGAGTACGCCAAGGCATGTTGGATTATTAGTAACGATAATGCAACACAGTGCAAAAATGAATTTCGTTTATACGAGAAACACTGTAGGTTCTCTATCTAAAGAACAATAGACCAGTTACACGTCACCGGACCCATAGGCCTGGTATTCGTCGTAGTCGAGGGCCTGTGCCGTAAACTATGCAGGCTGGGGTTTTTCCTAAAAGTCAAGGGGGCGACGGACAAACTCTTCCTCCCCTACAACTTTCCTTTTTCTTTCTTCGCTTCGAGTCCACTGGTCAAAGAGACGAGTCGTCCTTCCGCGCTGTGTAATAAAATAATCTTAAAGTTAATTCAACAGTGTTTCTGTGATTTTCTTAACCCATTTCCAACGAGGCAAACGATCGCTTGGAGCGTCGTCCAACTGCGAGGCGGAGGCGTCGAAAAGATTGAGGACTTTACGGTGTGTTTGTTGGACAAATAATATGGGAACCTGGTAATAATTTATGGTGAAAATTCAAAACAGTACAAGGATCGAAGTGGTTTCTTGCCACGTGTTCATCGGTACCGATCCACTACTCGGAAAGAACTTCTCGATGTTGTTTCGAAGCGACGCGAATAATTACGTGGAAAAAGAGTTCTCCACGCTCGGTGAAAAAACAGAAATCGCTTCGGGCAATCGCGAAACTGTAGAGAAAAGGTATGATCGCCGAAAGGGAGAACGCGTGCACAACGCCAGTTCGAAAACATTTCCGACGCTGAAAGTTACTCGAAGTTACGTGACAGAGCATTTCATTTTTTTCCTGATAAAATGTCCTGCAGTTGCCATTTTCACCGACGCTTAGCGAAGACCGGTCGCAAATGGTTCGCGCGGAACAGGGCCACGCTGTGACAAAGCAAACAGACGCCGAGCCGCGCCGCGCGTTGAAAACGTATTCCATAACTTTTCGTACCATTTCCTGGTCCCTGGCCCTCGTACGCCTCTTCTCTTCGGGCTGCTGTCCATCAGAAACACTCCGCGCTCTCGCAAATGTATTTGTTTAGTACTTGGGAGCGAACGAGCGAGGAATGAAGTGGCCAGTGCCGGGTTACATACCCTGGCGCGAGATTTTTATTTTTTCACGCGGCGCCAGCGACGAGTGTTAATCGAACGGGATCTGTTGTTTTGCTCGATCGCGAGCGAGTCCCCGCACGGTTAATTAAAATCGTTACGGGAACGGCAGCAGGTAATACGAATATTCAACAATTGCGGTCGCGATGCATAATTCAGTTGCGCTTGGGCCAACATAATTCGCGTGTTCCCTTCCTTCGCATCGCCCCTTGCGAGCATTATTGCGCAGCGCTGCGCCTGATCCCCCGTTGGCTGCCATCTGAAAAGGGCAGCCAACGAAATCCTCTTTCGGCCGAATAGACCGGATTACCCGGTAAAAAGATTTTCCAGACGTCGTCGTCGTCGTCGTCGTCGTCGCGCGGTGCACGCGGTTGCTCGCGCGAATGCGTGCCCGACCGACGAAATAATTAGCGTGGTACAATCGTACGACCGAATCCGTGCTCGTCGTCGAGGACGAGGATGGGATTAACGTGGCTCGTAATGTTCTGTATACGAACGTAGCCAGAATAGCACGAGCACAGGAGGACCGTTGAATAATGCAGGATCCAGCATCAAAGAGACGAAGGAAATCGATAGTGTAAAAATAAGGCACATACTGACCCGGGGATCGGGCGGAGAAGCGAGTTCAATACTCTCCCGGCGAAAATTTCATCAGAGAACCTCGAATGGGATAGTTAAATTCCGAGGATCGACTAATTTGAATTCTTTTATGAAAGTTTCCGACCGGTCGAAGGTTCGCAACCTGATAAAGGCGGATTCTTCTTCTTTCGTCGCCGTTAAAAAGAGAAAATCGAGCGAGAGAGGGATAGAGGTGAAAAGAACGAGAACGAGAAAGAGAAAGATCGTCGGGAGAAGCGGATTACCCGCTTCATTTCAATTAACCGTTCGATAAATTCGTGGAGAACTTACGAGCCGGCTGAGTCGGACCGTAACGGCTAACGGAATCTCTTCGCACCGGCGAGTCTGTCCGGCGGAAATCCGACGAGTTTCTATCCGATTCAGCGTTTTGTACGTGGAAAATTACATTTTATTTTATAAAGCGACCGATAGCGGGACACAGCCGCGATCGTTGTCCGACTATTCGACGGACACCGTGGACGATAGCGGAGCAAGTCTGCCGGAAGTTCTCGGAATCATACGCTCAGTTAAATTTCCGGAAAAACCGATCCAATTGAATCCCGCGCCCGAATGTAGACATTCGAAATGATGTTGGAGAGTTTCCAGCGCGGGGTGGCTCGATTGGTCGGATCGACGGAATCGCACGGGAACCCGGAGTGCTTTCGAACCGAACCCCGGGCCCTAGCCCCAATTACCGGCTCGCCGGTTACAATATCTTCGACCGGTCTCCGGCGCGACTGGTTCGGGTCCGGCCGGAGTCACTGCCATTTCCGACAAAGTCTCGCACACACGCGATAATCTTGGGATCGATAAAATGTCGCCGTAGCAAATTTCTCTCGCTACGGTCGAACGCGAGCTAGCTGGGCGTGTGCTCCGCAAGCCCCTCGCATTACCTTAATTCGCGGAGGAATCGGTGGTGCATTGCCGACGACACGACCGATCCGTCACACGGAATTCAATCGAAGGCGTGCAGACCAGTGGACGCCGATAAAAAATGGATACGCTCGCGCGGAAGACGGATTTGCCGGAGTATCGTGTCGGATAAAAGCCCCTGACGACCAATGGCGAGAGGCGAGCCGCTGCTCTCCCGGCGAGCCATCGATATCAGATTCGACGATAAAATTTTAGAGAGCAACATAAAGTGGACTCGTCGCGTAGCTCGATCTGTAAAAGAATTTCCGAGTCGCATACGGGACACGGTTACGCGACCGGGAAAGATTTTATTTTACGGTGGCGACGAAACTGGTTGCAATCTTCCTGATCCTGATCTAGGTTATTGGTTAATATTCTTTTATTCGCGGACGAGTCGACGCGCAACGGGATACGGACGCGGCGTCGAATCGCTCCCGGGCCGAAAGCTCCGGATACAAGTAGAACTCCGACTCTTTCGCGTTTAATCTTCCCCCCCTGGACTAAAGAGAGGAAGTTCGACGGGTCGAGACGGAATTATACGCGCAATTTCGATTCTCCGGCTAATATGGCGGCGGTCCGTGGATATCGATCAATTCGCGTGGAGGCTGCTGATAAAAGCAGCCCTGGGAACCCCCGTTATATCCGCAAGGAATCTCAATAAGTTTTTCGTCGAGGCACCAATCCAATCCGGGCCCTGGCGGTTCTATCTGCTCGCGTGGAAAGTGCCTTTCTCCCAAGGGGTGATAGTCGCGTGGTTCTTTACACGGAAGTGGCTCCGCTCCGCTCGGCTTCGCGTACGTGTAGACGCTGATAAATAAGTAACGTGCTGAATTCTCTCAACCAGCAGGTTCAATGAACTGCCACCTATATAGATCTAGGGTGAAGAGGGGTGGGTAGGGGGCGAGTGGGAAAACTGTTTCCTCTGTTTCTGTATCGCAGCTAATAAACTTGAGTGCGCCATTTTTCTCCTTTCGAACTTTCTAAGCCATCTAACACCTCGTACAAGGACACGCAACATGACAATAATACGGCATTGTTTTATCGATCCTACCATTTTTGACGTGTTACGGTTACTCGATCGCATCTCACTCCGGGGACTGTCAAAGATCAACTGACCACCAACGAGAGTATCGACTCTCCCAACAATCGCAATCTGCTTCGACTTCGATGAACAGACGGGAGTTTGGACTATTCGAACGGAGGTCGTCCGAAGGACATATGCTACGAAGTATCTATCGTTTTGTTTACACTATGAAAAATATGACATTGAAATACCTACGTTCAACCGTGCATCGTAATATGACAATTCACGGCGAACGAATTCTAGTATTGCAGACAATATCCGTACACCTTTTAGGTGTAGGAAAAAATTGATCTGTCATCCAAGTAAGGCAATGGATCGACACGAGCAGCGGTTCGAGGACCGATCGCGGACACCTCGGATGACCGTTGTCCGCAAAGGATCCCAATAAGTCGCCCCGTTCTCCGGTTGCAATTGGCGAGCGTCGATTCCTCGCGTCGTTGCGAAAGAACCGCCTTTCACCGTCGAACAACGAAAAGAAAGCGAAACGGTCGAAGGAACTTGGTGACACATATAGCGATAACACGAAGAAGAGGCGGATAGCAGAGGTGGAGTCGCAACACGAGGTGCGAAGACGGGAGAGAAAACCGAGAAAGAGGTAGCGGAGAGGGTTCGATGGAATAGTGGCATCGTGGAGTCTTTTACGCGAGGATGAGGAAAGCTACGTGCAAGAGCTGATAAATAAATAACACGGTGAGCAGAGGGGAGAGCAAGAAGCCTGGTCAAGAGGCAAGACCGGCAAGACGGTGAAGAAAAGTAACGCGAGCCCGTAAAAGGGAATCAATTCGATTCCCCAGTCGTGCCTCCAGCCTCCACCCTCTGCGCCCCGTATCTTTTCCTCACCTTACCACCACCGACGGCGGCGGCAACTCTCGCCGCCGTCAAATCTCCTTCTCTGCCCTCGGTCGTTTTTCTTCGTCCCCCTACAGACTCGGCAAGAATCTCACCACCGCCCCTCTCCCCTCTCCCCTCTCCCCACACCAACCCTCTTCGTCCTTTGCCACTCTCAGCACGCTGCCAGGAAGCCTGCACACGCCTGTTCCTTCCTTCCTTCCTTGGCATAGTCCGTACTCCTTTTCCAAGCAACAAGTGCGCCCCGACTCACATCTTTAAGAAAGCACCCGTCCCTCCTCCCTCGTTTAAGCCACTATCGCCGCTACTAACACCACTGTCGCATACCCCAGCTCTCTCTCCGACTTTGCCTTCCCTTACCCCCTCGCCGTCCATCCTTCTTTTCCTTTTCCCACCGCACCGTCTCGCTTTGGCCCGGGCACTACCCTTTTCCGTCGCTACCCTTCCCGCCCTCAACCCCTAAAACCGGCGACTGCCTTCCAAATCACTCCACGGTCTTTCTCCACTATTTTCTTCCTCGCGACGGCTCACACCCGCAAACCTGCTGCCAACCGCGACCAGCCTCTATCTAGCATGTACGAGAACGAAGGAAAGGTGTTAACGACCCGCACACATTACGACTGGTTCAATCAAAATTTAAGGAAAACTCTTGGGCTGACTTACGACGACGCGTAAACAGTGAAAAGTTTGTGTAAAAATTATACGGTTTTTTGGCAAAGCAACGTAACGGCATGTTTATGATTTAATTTTTCCTTGAATCTTTTACAACACAATGATCAATGATTCGAGATCATACGAGGTCAGCAATGGAAGAAAATTGAAGGTCGCTGTTCGGGGTTCAAACGAGGGCATTCCCGGTCGCGACGCTCGCCCGAGTTGGTTTTTTCTACCCTGTTTAGAGTCGCGTAGCGATCCCGCGTTACCGTCGCGCAAAGCCGCAAGACCGCTGTGTGATGTCTGCGCCCGTTTGTTTTGGAACGCCGCATTGTTGTGTTTTAAAAACGTTAAAATCGTATGTTTAAACAACCGTTGGGTTTTAAAATCTCGAACGGTGCGTCTTCGAGGATCCTGCGATCGTTTCTAAGCCAATCGCTCGCGACCATTCACCGTTTCACGGAGTATTAAAAGGCCCACCCGCAGCGGAACGTCTGTCTTTTGACTTCCTTCTGCGTTACCAAATCAACAAGGTCTCTATTCTATTTCGTGTCGACTTATTGTTCGCGACCATCGCTGCGACTTTATTCTAAAGTATTTCGTTTTGCCGTCGCCGAGTTGTACCTAAACTCTCTGCGCGTCGTGTTTGTGCATCGGCTCGCTCCCGATCCAGCCTAATCAACGATTCGCGCAGCGAAGTATCTGAATAAAGTTCAGTGTGCAAGCAATAAGCTCGCTTTTTCTCCCTCGTTCTCGCCTTCTTTTCCCGCGCGATCAGCTCTGAACAGTCCCTTCGATTCTTAACAAAAATTAGTGCGAACTCAATTACAAAAACAGTGTAAGACTAAATGGCTTTTAATGGAATTTCATCGGGTGTTGGAATACTTGTGGACGGTAGTGTACACGAGCCGTTCTTTCCTCTCGTAAACGTTGCCGACAGAGCTGAGCCTGTTGAAAGACGGACTTCGCGGCTCGGGTAACACGAATCCGATGCTCCCCGAGCCGATTTCACGAGGATACGAGCTAGAATTTCCATGGAGACCGTGTGCCGTGTTTTCTGCCTCGATTGACGGGAAATAGAGGGGAATCGAGAATACGCGCGGCACATACATAGATAACGATGATCCTCGAAAAGAACGTCGTATTATGACGAGAAGACAGAATAGAAACGACGCGACGGCCCTGCAGGTCGATTAAAAAACGCTTTGACGACCTTTCGCAGGAAGAGCTCGCGTCAAACGTTGTTCGGAGTAATATTTGATACATGAAATGTTTCGCGGAGAATCGAGAACTGGACTCGGAAATATAATGTCGTTCGAGTTGGAACTGAAGCATTTAATTAGACGGAGCATATCTCGTCTCGCGTTTCTTGCGGAAGCGAGACAAACAGCAATAAGCATCGTCTACACGTTTTTTTTCTGAACAATGTCGTATCGTCATCGAGCAAAATTTCTTGAATTTGACGACAATTTAATACCCCCGGGGACGTTTATATATAGCGGAGCAATAAATACACCGCCTCCAACCAATGGAAGAGGCACCACCAGCAGTTCTACGACCGCCCAACGAAATTACTTCGGAGAACTCGAGCACAAAAGTTTCCGTTCTTCCTCGAGTTCAGCGTTCAAACGGAAACCAGTGCTAACTTTATACGAATCCATAACGCCGCCAGCTATTGACTACAAGTTGTTTCGGGACAAATTTTCTGGAACCGTTTATCAGGTCATATTTGCATGATCTCGGCAAAAATTCTCATCCGCGTTTAATTTCATTCGATTTTGATGGCAGTCGGCGTCAGGTTTCGAAACGAGTGCGAAACAATTTCCCGCGTAAAGTTACAACGCGGATTTGCTCGCAAATTACTCGAAAAGCGACTGAGACAATGTGATCCGGAACGAATGAAGGTACCATCCATAATGTATCCGGATACCGGTGGTACTTTCGTCGCGTGGCGAGCAACGGTGAGCGGATCGTGGAGTGGCAGAAAATCAATCACTGGACACTTCGGCTGCAAACAGAGTCGATGCCCGTCGGGAGAAAGAGTTCGGAGACATTGCACGCTGCAAGCCCGACGTACTCTAGTGCCGATGCACGAAGGCAACCGCGATATTAAACATTATATCTATAGTTCGCATACTTTCGCGTCAGCTACGAAAGAAAATCTCTAAACTCCTCTTAAAGACTGCGTCTCCTAGACAGCACCACGGTACACTTACACACCGCTGGACCACGTATACTTGCGCGAGGATTGCAAGGATCCGAGAATCCGCTCCTGGTTTCTTAATAATGCAAAGACAGGGTTTCTTAGTAGTCAAAATCGCTAGACGAAAGATCAATGTAGGGGGCTATTTGCCTCAAAAGTCCTACATTTACGTTTACGACGCGTAATTCTCGTTGTTCGGCAGCATATCGAAAGCCACGATAGGCGGCAGCACCGTCGCCTGTCGATTGCTTCTCGCGGCTCCGCGACATGTTGCCGAATAACGAGAATTACCCATCGTAAACGTAAAAGTAGAACTTTTGAGGCAAATAGCCCCCTAGATTGATCTTTCATCCAGCGATTTTGACTACAAAGAAACCCCGTCTTTGTATTATTAAGAAGTCAGGAGTGGAATCCCGGATTCTTGCAATCCTCGCGTACGTATACGTGGTCTAGAAGCGCGTGAGTGTACTGTGACGACTGTGTGCAGTCACGCGCGAGTGTCGTCTGTCTAGGAGACGCAGTCCTTAACATCGTACCGATGAGGTCCGGCCGGCGGCAGGGCCTCTGCGCCGCGTCGTTCGGTCTTCCGGAACAAGGAAATCAAATCTCTCGAAGGGAGAGCACAGAAAATAGTTTCCTTCGGACGGAAGTCGTTTTGCTCGCAGCGAAGAATAAAGAAAAAGAAAAAAAGAAGAAAGCGGAAACACTTTCCACTCGAAGCAGACGCGGCGCTTGTCTCATTTTCCAGCGTCGCGTTTAGCCACGCAAATATTTACTCGGCTAAACAAACTTCCACCCCCGCAGCATCCTGGTCTGGGTTTCGGTATTGCCCTGAGCCGACGCTCAGCGACGGTCGCAGCGTCGAAATGGCCCGGCCGCGGTCGGCGGGAACGACCGGGGGAATTATTTCCACGGCACAACCAGGCGATTTGTGTTCTTACTTACCGCGGACAAGGATGAGGGCGCTGGACAGGAATACGAGTCTCAGCGGCCAACTGGCCATCCTGGCGTAGACCGTTACGTCGATTCAGCTTCCTCCTGAAACAATACAAGCGTGCCCAATCAATCAACCCATCCATCCCAATCCGCTATCCGCGTATCCCAGCCAACTCTCTAGCCAGCCTTTCTCTCCGCTGAACCCTTCCCCTCCCTGTGCGCAGCCTACACCCCCTGCAGACCTTTGTCTCCCTCGCCAGGCTAGGCACCGCGATTTTCCCTCCCTGTTACTCTCTTTCATTGCATGCCCACGATCGGACCTCATCCCACCTTTCGCCCCGTCCTTTCTGGCAGACTGCCCGTTCTACACCCACTCGCCCATACTCTTCACCACCGCCCTTCACCCCCCTCCTCGTGTGCCACCCCTCGTTTCAAGCCCAAACCCCCTACTTCGCATCGACAATTTTTTTTTTTCCCTCTCGATTCCCTGCCTAGGATTTGTCCGCTCAATGAAAGTCCTCCCAGACGGCGCACGTCACGCGCATAATCATAAAACACGCGATGCGTACCCACCACCGGATAGTTTCTCTCTATATCCGCCGATACGTTTATTCTTTTCAGGCGATTCTTCGGCTCTTTGTTTTTCTCTCCTCCGTCGCGTCGGCCTTTTCTCGCGGAGCGTAGACTGTTCGACGATACATCGGGTTTCCGGACAAAATTATAATCGCTCCTGAACTAACTCATTTTCTTGTAGATAGATCTTTTTTTGTCGGTTTATCAGAAACGCGTGAGTCGTATACGAGAATATACAAGTAAGTCGAAAAGGAGGCTCCGTTCTCGAGAAAAACGGGCTCGAAGATCTCTCTCACTCGAGTACGCTCGCACTTAACTAATAATCGATATCACGGATTTCAGTGTCAACCGGTTTTATAACTGCTTTTGCGCAAGATACAATGTCGGGCATTGGGAAATCGTTCGCGATAATGACGAGCAACAGCAGATGCATTTCCATCACATGCTCCCAATGCAACATATATATCCGCGTGCTCTTCGTTCGTGCATCATATCATGATTGCTCGTTCTATAGTCTATAGAAACTATCGGCTTTAATTCGAAATCGAAATTACGAGACGAGTCGACAGAGACGATCTTGATAGCGAACAGTGCTTCGACGTGTTTTATGCGAAAACGGAGACAGAAATGTTTTCTAGCGAAATGCGCTACGTCGTTTAATTAGTACCAGTGCTTTTCGAAATGATTCTTAACGACGGAAAAGACGAAAAGAATCAAAATTTTCATGAAAATCGAAAATCATGGAAGTTTCGTTGCGATCGAATAGCTGCTTTAAAACATTGCGCGGCCTCTCGAGCCGCAGAGAAGGGATACGTCGACCTATACTACTGTTCTAACGGCAGACTTAAATTTTAAGTAGTATTAGCATGATAGAATGTGTTCCCCTATGTGGCTCAAAGGAGTCGGTATGATAGTGGGGGTAGCAATAAGTTGCCAAAGGATGATGAAACGTTCCGAAATATCGGAATTTAACCCCATTTTTCGTCCAATGCCCCGAAGACCTCAAGATGCGCTTCCGCGACTATCGGGTGTCCCAATTTTCAAATATTCTTCGTGTTTGTTGCAATCGAGGCAACACGTTGACTAACAAAATATGATCGAATAGCTTAATTTTTAATACGCCAACCTGTTTGTTATTCCTATTTCACGTGTATCTTTGTTAGCGTATCCAATTAACCCTTTCGGTACGGAGGACCTGGCCGCGGTTATACATTCGTGGGACGAGGAAGTTTTCCGCGAGAGTGATTGCACTGTACGACAGCGTAAGCCGCGAAAAAATTTTTTGCGGCATTCATAGAAATCTCGAGCGTGATCGACACTAAACTTTTCATTCGGACCGCGACAGTCATCGGTGACTGGCGCGGAACTTAACGTGTTTAAAGAACATTTCTAAAATGTTTATACCGCTTTGTCGTAACCTAAACCAATCCTCGGCCGAAAACCGATTTCGACGGAATCTTATCTCGCGGATCAGACGGAAAGACAGACAAAACAGGCATGGCGCTTAACGTTTTAAAATCATATCTATTTCTTCACAGTACATTAATTAAAGTAAATGGCATTGATATAAATAATATGTTCCAATATCACAAAAATTAAAATAAATAACAAAACTGATAGCGTAACATAATAAATAATAAAACTAATAGTGTAATACAATCAACGACAAGGGGAAACGCACAAGCCCACATTATATTGTTCGCACTGATACTTGGATTCGCCTCTCACACCAGAGAACGTTTTGTGGATGCCGCCAATAGGCGGCGGTAATACCGAAAGGGTTAAATATTACGTAAAATGCAAAATTGTTGTAAAAGCCGATGAAATAGGTTACACGCTCGACCGCCTGCGTTTCTCGGCAACGATGCCAAAGCGACGAAAGATAAATGTCGTTCGGGGTTGGGTAAAAGGAATCGACGTTCTTGCTAAGAGAATATCAACACGATTCCCGGGTTGTATTCAATTTATTGGTTCCGGCCGTTCATTGCGCATGCCGACTCGCTACGTTTTCCCAACGTCGTCACCGAGAATATTGAACATTTTCTTCTCGTATCGATTTTCCAGGCGCTCATCATGCCACGCTGAACGGGTACGATTCGCGAGGCGTCCAATTCGTCTTCCCTCGAAGAAAACAGCACGTCTAACGATCCGTTCGGTGGTCATCGTCGAAAGTGAAGGCCGTGTTTCGAATTTACCTATCATTTTGACCTGTGCCCACAAAAATATACAGGGCGATAAGGAGCTGGTAGTATCTGCAATCGGAAAGAGGACGATTTACATTGAAAAATAAGTCGAAAATTTGTTCATACGAGACTTCGTTATCGAGGAAATCGAGTTGGAAAGGAATCGTCTGACGCGTCTGCTCATAAACTACCGGATCTACTTACAAATTCTAAGCGTACGACATTGGAAGGCTCTCTTCAAGATCGGTTTTCTACACAAAGCCGCCTAGAAAAAAACTGTTATTCTCAATTTTCGACTGATTTTTGAACGTAAAATCACCCCCTTTTCGGTTGTACACCCAGTCACGAAACATCCTGCACAACGCGAGAAAAGGGATGAAAAACATGGAGCAAACAGTCGACCTTTGCGGAAATGAAATGTAGACAGTTTACTTTATTTGTGCAAGCTAATTGTATGCAAACTGCGATACCCCACGATGCGCCGTTTAACATGAAATATTTGCACGCCTTGTCGATGCTTCCGTGCGTGTCGACGGATGGAAATATTTATAACAATATCCGTTAATGATGTAATCGTAATAAAAAAAACGTTCCCGTATCGCGTTCAGAACGGTGAATTCGATGAACGATTCGTTCCCTGGTTGTCGCACGAATTTTCGGTAGAGATATTTCTATCTCGAGCTGTATATTTCGATAGAAAGAATCGTAACGAGTCTATGAATTGCACAGATCCGCGAGCACATAAAATACGATCCGTGTGCCCGAATGCTGTAGAACTCTTCCGGGCGACTATTCCGTAGTTTCTAAAATCCCGTGCACAGTAAATACGCAACATATTTACTAATTAGTGAGATGTAAAGAGACCGAGAGTAAGCTGCCTCCGGCGTTATTAAACTACGCCGGGAGAACGCAGTGTAACGCAGCTGTGTTTGCTCAACTGTATTTTACTATTGCAAATACAATTTTCGTATTAATGAGAGAACAGTGCATATCTCGTGCCACGGTCCTGCCACGCAGTGCAAAATACAGTCGAAGTTACGTTAATTAGTGTTACGATATCCTGAGTCGCTATTCTTCGGACCGTGGCAAAGATCGGACAGAATGGAAACACGATCGTGTACAATCCCATCCATGAATCACCGAACGCTTACATATTTTTAAGAAGATGATAATTAAAGTTAAGTTAAATCATTTAAATGTTGGAAAAAGGAGATTGAGTAATTGTGGGACCACAATTATGGACCACAATTATGGACCACAATTACTCCGCTTAAATTTAAAAAATTAGAAAATATAAGAATAGTAATTAAAATTTTAAAAATATAGAATATTTCGGTCAGATTTGATTTACATGTTCTCCGCGTTAAGAAAAAATTGGTAAGTACCATTTTTAAAACAACGTCTGCATAAAAAAAATTGCCTTCGATTTTCCCGTGAGAAAACGAAATTAGTTTCCGAACGACCTAATACAATATAATAAGCGGGTAAAGCCTCCTATTTTCCTGTACGTCGTCGACCCATCGTTCTGGAATTGCACGCTGAGGACAATGTACAATTGGCTCGATGGGTATACCAGTACTTCAGCGGGAAACGAAATAACCGTACTTTTTGCCGTTTCTTACAGGCTTCTCCACGCTGCTGGTTGATTCAAAGAGGTGGAATTTGGAGCGTAAAATCGTTTGATTCGCATCACGGCTTCGCCGTCACGTCTGGCCCTCATTCTAGTCTTACACTCGCTCATCCCGTCAGCAGACGCAACCTAACCTCTCCACCCTCGCTCGTATCCTCCTCTTCAGCCAACCATCCAGCCGACTCACCCACATTCGAACGTCATATGCAACCCTTCGTCCAAATTCTTCTGTTTTCCCCGTTTTCCTGTGTCGCGCTCTCCCGTCGAAAAGAGAAAAGAGAAAAGAGAAAACGAGGCGGCGGAAACGCGAGGCTGATATTTTATGGATCGGGTTTCGTTCAGGTGCCGGAACGATCTTTCGGGGAATTGAATGATCAGGGTGTGCGAGAATTTTCTGAATACTTTATGCCCGTAATCAAAATCTTACCGGTCTATCCGTAAGTTTATTTTCTCGTAAACCGGTGCTAATCAATTTCATTTTATTGCTAACTGTCTCACACGATTCGGCTGGAAACCTGGTTTTTCTGCTCGGAATTATTTTGGAATGTCACGAACGCGACCTCCGTTTAAAAGAGAACAAACAATTTTGTTGGAAATTTCTAGAACAGTGAATTCCGATCAACTTTTTTCCGGAAAATTTGTTTACCGGACCGTTGAAAATATTTGAAAAATCGCGCTAACTCTGCCGAATGGTATGGAAAGTGACTTTTCCTTGCTGAAATTAAAAACATCTTTGCATCGATGTAATTCCGACAAAAATTACATTCGTGCAACCAACACAAATGACGTGAGAAATATTCAAAACAATGAACAGTAAGTATCTTGAAATTCGTGTAATTTTAGATGATCAAGAACCAGTTTCCAAATAATTAAATTAGTTATATAATAATTAAATATTAATTAGTTAATATAATTAGTTATCTGTTAAAACGATCGGAAACAAGTTCCTTAACGGTACCCACTTTGTCGAAGACAGCGAGTCAATATTCGGGGACATGCCTACGAAATCATCGACGGATTAGAGAAACGTTTGCGCGATTGCGTTGTACCTTCGGATGGAAGAGGTGCAGAGTTAAGTCTGAAGATTGGGTGATTCTGCGAGTATATCTGCCAGCTGGATCGACCGAGGGGTTAGGGTGACATGGTTCTCGTGGCGAGGTGGAATTACCTTCATCTCCCTTTCCCTCTGCCAACCGCGCTGCGCCGATGAAACGGAACCGATGAGCAATCCCGTTGTTCGCGATTAAGTTTACGAACCATACGGACTTGACGTTTGCCGAGTCGCGAAGTCGTCGCTGATTGTAAAAGGTAAAGACAGCCATGGAAAATGAAGACCAAGCCACCGTTGACAAGGACGTCGGGCTGGTCAGAAGAAGCTGCTCGGTAGCGGCTGATTTTCTGTATCGATAGTGCGATGACGTCATAGAGCAGGTGACCCAATTCGATGAGTTCAGGATAGATAATCGGATTCGATGCTTCGGATTTTACGGGAGAAATTATATACCATCGAGGGAACGAGACAAACGGAGATATAGAAAAAGAACGAGTTTCAACATCGAGCCGGGTAACCGGATTACATTTTCGTTGCAGAGCAAAGAGAAAGAGAAGAATGACAAAGAACCGTGGAAATGGTTGCGGGGCACGGTCTGTAGTTTCTCCGTTTAGCTACCGGGCCAACGTTTAACGGGCCCGGCCGGTTTCGAGCAGGCTCTCGCGAATGTGGAGCACGTACGTCGGCTAGGGAAATCTGTGTAACACGTGAAAACGAGGATCTGCGCAAAGTGTTCGGGAATAAAATGTGATCGACGTAAAAGGCTGGCGCGCCGCACCGGCCGGGCCGCCTCGAAACACGGAGAAGCAACATGCGCCGAAGATCCAGCAACAGTCCGGCTTGCCGAGACGTTGCTCGTGCGTCTTTGTGGCGCTAACAACTTTACTATTTACCGCATCTTTATCGAGAAACAAATTATCCCGAAGTCGAGCCTTTCGAGAAGTTCTAAGTAATCCAACGAAAATCAATCTGACCTCGCTGAACGGCTCCTTGCCTGGAATGGATAGAATAGAGTTTAATATGTTCGTACATATATATACATATATATATATACATATATTTATATATATATAATAGAATTTAATATGTTCGTACGTTGTATTCAAAGATCAAGCGACGACACGCGAGCGGTATGTGGCAAGCAGAGGCACGCCATCCCAGCGCAGCTACGCGAACACGTATTTACCGCTCCCTTTTCTCTCTCTCTCTCTCTCTCTCTCCGGCGAACCCTTGTTTATACAAAATTCATAACCGGAGAGAACAAAAGAGCCTCATAGCCGGAGTTAATATATCATCCCTCTGACGAGGATCCGAGTCCCTTAAGAGGAGCTTCGTATGTAATAAACGTATTAATGGGGAAATATTATTTTCACTGGGTGTACCCGTTTAACGTCACGATTACGTGGCAATAGCGGCGTATAATAACGTTTCTCGGTTTCAGGAACGATTAGAAAGAGATACGAACGAGAAGGAGAGAGAAAGAGAGAGAGAGAGAGAAGAGGGTTCGAACAAAACGTAATAAACGGTCGCAAACGTTGGCGCGGCCGGGGCTAGCCGATCCGAAAGTTTGAAAAGTTTCACGGGCTGCATCCATTCGCCGCAGGCACAAAATTAATACGGCCAGCTTCCTAGGGAAAGCAAGCAACGAGGGTAACGACGAAAAAGCCACGGACACCATGGCGTGTTCCCCGGCGACAGTTTCATTCCATCGTTGTCAACGTCAAGAGCATTCTTCTGCTTCGCAACTCGCCGTCCCCCAATCCCCGTAACCCCCACAGCCCACCCCCGTACTCCTTATTCGCGGTGGTTCTCCGACGTTCATTCATCCGTGTCTCGTTCTCACACCCGACGCCTTTTTTCCACCATCCATTCCATCACCTTACCCGCTACCTACACCTACAACGCCGCGCCACGCCAGAGAACCATACTTTTCTCTTATGTTCTTGCTGCCTGCCCGCGAAACTTCCGAGGATCCTGTCTTCGGGTTTCTTTACCCTCGCCATTCGACCTCATCAAGCTGAATTAATTGCGGTCGCCCGTGTCTTGAGAAATGTTTTCCGCGCGTCTCGGTTTTCTGCCGAGTGTATTACAGTCGCGGAGATGATCAAGAGAGTGTCTCGACGACCCCGCCGCGCCGCGCCGATTCGAAACCATTGTAATTATTTTCTCCTGGAAAGTCCGCTCGCACAAACATCATCTTTAACCTGTTAACTGTTTTGCTACGTTTCAAGAACCTGCGCTTCCTACGCTTAATTACTTTTAAGCTAGTAGTAAGTTTTCTGCTTCCTTCGTATTGTCCTCTATTTTATTCCACAGCTTATGTAGATTTTCTTCTTAATATTTTTGCGACACCCTTCGTTTATTTTCATTCTTAATGAAAATTCATTCTTCGACAGGTTCTAACGTAGCTTCTAACATTTTTACTGGTTTAGAATTACACCTACTTATTTTTGTCGTGAATGCACATCATCCGCTGTCTATCGATCGCACACTGTTCGCTTTGCTTGTAGAGAATGGTCTTACAGTTTTCTGCGTACAGCGCCTTCTGTATTATTCATCTTCTACGGAATACACTTTTCATTCGCTACCTTACATGCCCAATAGTTTGATCGCGTAGATCCGATACCTGTACTTTCAAGTGTCGATTGACACACGAGTAACCGTTCAAAGGGCATAGCCGAATAAGATGGTCAAAACTGCCCTTAGAGGTTTTTCAATGGCTATTGAACCATTCGAAAGCTGACCAAGAAACCCCCCTCTGAGTAAAATATCAGCCCTCTAACTTACCCGTGAGGGTAGTTACAGGGTAAATTAGATTTTGCGCTTTTCTGCGCATTTTCCGATCTCAAAGGCGTTCCAAAATTCTGAAAAAATATGACATATTTTGTATCCTAAGGCGCATTTTTCAGAATTTTTTCAGATTTTTGTGTTGCAAACTGTGGTCGTAAAAAATGAAAACCCCCCAAAAAATCGGAAAAATAATTTTTTCTCAAAAATATGAAAACATGCTGTTTAGCTGTTTGGTTCCACGATACGGTACTATAACAGGCAGTGTTGTCAATTTTTATTAGATTTTTTGTTGTGGGATATCATTGTCAAAAGCAATAAAAACCAAATTTTTTCGACGTTTCTGCTGTGAAGAGGAAAGTTACGCTTCTTGGCTTTACCGTGGGTGTATATTAAGTCATTTGTAGCATTATCTCATTGAAAAAAGCAATTGTTTGACCTAAAAAATATGATTTGAGAGAAAAAAAAAATCCTATTCTGTGCAATATATTCCTAAATGTTCGCAACGTTTACAACATCGTCGATTGGCAAAGCGGTTTAGGCGTTAAATGTAAGATTGTTTATGCAGTTCCTGTGCTATGCTGTATATACAGGGTGTCTCACCCGATTTTGACATCTTGATTTCTCCGCTATCGTTAGCCCTACCGAAAAATGTTTCAGATAAGAATTGAATGGTGCTGAGTGGGGCATGGTTTGGTGTTATTAGTTTATTAGCGCGTGAACGCGTTCAGGTAATATGAAGGTCAACTTTGTTTTTTTAAAAGGAATTATATACTTTTTAATACATCGATCGATGCAGTTGGACATTCTTTATAAAAAGGTATTAACCTATTTATGTTGAAAAATTAGTCGTGTAGGAGATATTTCGATTTAAATAATTTTACGTATGATTAATGTTGTTTAACTGTAAGATATAAAAGCGAACGTCTTATTGTTAGTACGACAGTAACGATATCTTAGAATTATTTAAATCGAAATATCTCCTAAACGATTAATTTTCAACATAAATAGGTTAATACTATTTTATAAAGAATGTCCAACTGCATCGATCGATGTATTATATTAAAAAGTCTATAATTCCGTTTAAAAAAACGAAGTTGACCTTGATATGACCTTCACGCGTTTACCCACGAATAAACTATTACACCAAATTATGCCCCACTCGGCACCATTCAATTCTTATCTGAAACATTTTTCGGTAGGACTAACATCGGCGAAGAAATCAAGATGTCAAAATGGGGTGAGACACCCTGTATATTTTATTCGTAAGTAGATAAAATCTATCTAGTATAAGCGTAAATAGTAGCAATAAGTGCAAATAAATTTAATCTTAAGACCGTGCGTGCTCCGAAAACGGAGCCTTTGGTCTGGTAATTAATAATTTATCTATTGTTATACTTATGTGCGTTTAAGTTTGTTGTACCTGCCTGTAAATATTATACATTTTTGTTTGGCACAATAAACGCTGTGTTATAAAATTAAAAAAAAAAAGAAGCGGTTAAGGCGTCGGACTACAGAGCGTATACACTTTGGTTCGAATCCTGTCGATGCAAAGTTTTTTTTCCATACATCAAACTTCATTTTTTCAATTTCTTATTACACGGTTCATTCGTGTGAGATTAACAATACTTTTTTTAATGTTTAAAAAATATTTAAGTAACATTTTTAAGTAAAATATATACAAAAATATTCAACAGCCATTGGTTCAATAGCCATTGAAAAACCTCCAAGGGCAGTTTTGACCATCTTATTCGGCTATGCCTTTTTGCCAGCGGTAAATAGGAACAAAACCGCGCTTACAAATGCGCGCACGATTTCATTGCTAGTCATGGCGCGGCGACGTAATATCCCGCGTTCAATTACCGGGAGCGGAAAAATGACGTACGCGAAACCGGAGTCGAGTGCCCTTGAAATTACCGCGCGTTCGTCTTGACTCGGTGAAAATCCCGGGACGGGAAAGCCCGCGCCGAACGTAATACAAACTTTCGGCACCACCTGCTGAAACCACATTTCAACGGCCGTATTTGCCGGAATAATACGTCGCTGCCGATGCATTAAGGTCCTTGAACTCCCCGTTACATGTCCGCGTCAGAGAAATATCTGCAGCTCCTCCGTGTACCATAAATCCTGTAACGTTGCCGCGTGAGAAGTGATATTAATTAACACGGAAACCGCCGGAGAAAATGTTCTCGCGCACCTATTTAACACCCTATCCTACGTTCCCCTTGCTGCGCCGTTGGATCCGTGAAATTTATCAACACGATCCAGTGATAAACCTTGGTCGTCGCTGGTGCAACGGATAATGGCTTCTGTTACGTAAGAATGGCAACGACAGTATCCATTGCATAAGGAAAAGGTCGTTCGTCGGCGATGTAATCGCCAGACGGCGGATTATATGCAATTATGGCAAAAATGAATAGGTGTAATTCGAAAGAGTAAAATTGGAAGAATTCGATAATACTCTTATGTTATTTTCAACCTATCGAATTTCACTTCAGTTCACGCCATATTTTTTAAATTCTCGATATAGGCGCGCATAAAAGAAAGCTGTAAACAACGAACTCTTTTAAAAGCGTGCCAATATTATTTGAATATTAACCAGTTAGCCAGGAATGTTCGCAACGATCTTAAAAATTATTCACTGTTGAGAATGCGGTTGATAAAAGCGGCGTTCGCAATAAAATGTAAATAATCGGTCACGGTTCCATGGAACAAGCAATTATGTGCATGACGAACGAGTGTAGATCTGGAAACATGTGCTGTGCCGGTAGATTAATTGGAACGCGTTTGTAAGTTCCAGCGGAATAAATCTCAGAGATACGAGGATGCGGTAGAAGTTAGGATTGCGCGAGAGCCAACACGAATGTAAGATTCATCGCTGTTTAATACTTAGCCAGTCGGAGGAACGATAAGAATTATGATTGTAGTTCCTCGTCCCTGTACAAACGACGCGACGGTGGCAGCTGTTTTCAAGTTCTGAATCGATGTTTGCGGTGTATGTAAGCAATCCCGACGTAATTGGAGAGAAATACATCGACATGTTCGTAGCGGAATCTATCTATCCAAATCATATCTCGCCGGTACTCTCTATTTGTAAAACGATTATTCTTGTTAAGGGATATGATGTTTTGTGGAATAAATCAGTTTAGTGAAATAGGTAACTTTTCAATATAATAACTTTATTCTAATGGTAACAGCACCAGGTATATCCTGCCTAAACCGACTCTAGTGTCGAACTGAGCTCGCGACTCTTGTCCTGTTCGTCGCTCCGGCCGCCGGTCGTCCCTTTGATCGTCGATCGTCACTTCGACGTGACGCACGCCACCCATTACAATGTTACAAAATTCTTGAGTTTTATTTTACATTTTGACTTCAACAATTCTTTCTTCTTTCTGGAATTGAACCAAAATTGACCCATTTGAGGGCCCGAAGAGCTTGAATAAATAAAAAAAATAAACACGCGTCACCGTCGATCAATGGTTTAAAGCTTGCACGCGATGCGGCCCGGCGCACGAAGACACAGGAATTCTTGGTCGTGAAAAATTCCCATTATCCTTCGGGGAATTTTCATCCTGCTGGAATACTTCCGCGTTATTTCTATTCCTACGTGAACTCTTTTTTTTTTTCTTGTCTCTCGTTCTCCCCGCGTACCAAAGAGTTCGCTGGTTTGACCGCGTTCCCTCGCCGAACAAAACAATATATCGGCAGCGGAATGGCGTACGATGGCGGCGTGCTGGGAGCGTTGGCATTTTCTACGGGCTCCGGCTGACCTGTTATTTATCGCGGATTGAAATTCGGAGACCGCGACGCGGCCAGGAATTTCATTAAAATTATGACTTAGATATCGGAACGCGGCGGCGTCGGCAGAGACACGCGTGATGGCTCGACTACGGAACGTGGATCGACTCGGAGACGACTTCCTCCTATTCTCTCCGATGCTCTGCTCCTGCACGTATGCAACGCGCGCATTTGTATCCGACCAATACACAGCACGCACCGTTCGTTCGTGAGCTGCCTTCTAATTTCTTGCGCTTCGAATAATTGGAGTCGTTAGCGTTAGCAATTGTTACCGTCGTTGATGGGTTTTCGGTCTTCGGACGGGTACAGCAAATACAATAATCTCGCGGTATACGGCAAATCTTCGGGACCGATATGTCGCTTACATCGCGTACTTATTCCTTGATCTCTTGCCGCCTTCTACTTAAAGTTGAAATAAAGTTTTTACCCATCGTCAACTGTCACACAAGCCGCAGAGTGAAGACACACGAAGAAGAGTTTCTCTGTTTCGTTCTTTCCTCTTCTTTTCCGTACGCGAATGCCAATATTGACGCTTACCAGTTACCACTTTTGATATGACTTCGCTCGAAGCGTCGAGTGTCAGTGAACAACTAAGTTACACTCGTTGCTCAAACTTTTGTTTTATGGGAGATACATCTGTACCGAGTAGATGGCTGTATGGAGGCAGTATCAGTATCGATGTATAGTAAGTTTCAACTCGATTGCATCAGTCAGTCGTATTCTACGACATAGTAACCAGAGAGCGACGAAAAGCAAATGCATCTCAGTTTGAAATTTGCACTGTTACGCGAGTAACAGAAACACAAAACAGTGAAGGAAGTATAAGAATTTGGAACTATTGTATTCTTTTTAACCTGTCAAACATATTAAGAAAGAAAATGTATGTTCATTTTTAGATGTTACAACCTATTGAACTATGCGTTAAAAATGTGCAAACTTTACGAGAATAGCTTCACAGCTATTCCTTACTCCATTCCTTATTCCAGTAATATACTGAAAATAAATTTCAAAGTTGAACACATTTGTTGTGCAATGCTCCACGGTTACTATACCTATACCGTGATATACGATTGACTGGGGCAATCGAGTTGAAACACAATTGCATCGACACTGATACCGCTTTTATGCAACCATGTATCCGATTTGCATTGATACCTCTCTCTATACAAAAGTTAGAAAAGGATATAATTTACTTATTGACTGACCCACGTAGTAATCCTCCATCGGTTAACAACATACCGGATGTTTCCGAAATCATGCAGTCGTCATACAAACGGCCGTGTTTTTGATAAATCTTCGGGGTATGCTCTTCGAAGAACGTGACGAAGTCGTTTTGTAAAAACCAGATGAAACCATGCAGGTAAATACCATCCTGAAATTGAAAAAGCTCCCGATATGTGACCGGAAACGCTGCTTTGTATCAATGTTTGCTATTTGAGAGTGCAAATATTTCTCTACCGTTATTTATTCGGAAAATTTGAAAGTCGGATGAACTATTGTTTAAACGTACCGTTTCTACACAACGAAAAGTATCTACAGAAGCGAAAATTGACTGTAAGTAAGCGATTTCGACTTTTCTATTAAGAGAATTATTTCAATTTTACTGCGATCTTTTCCCGACACGAACATTTACCTATCACGACTAGCGTTCATCGTATTATATTAACATTCTACGCGCAGATTATTTTATGCGAGCCGTTATACCGTAACACGCGTTGCAAGTTTACGCAGGGAACGCACGTAGTCGTAAGCTCGAAAATTGAGTATACTGGGTGTGCTGAAAAGCATTTAAACGTGGGAACAAACATTATAAAGAACTTCTAGTCGATAAAATAAATTTTTCTAAAATAACTTACAGAAATTGGAATTTCCATTGAGATTTTCTAGCTGAATTGCAACGAACCGAAGTGAAGTGGAAATTTAATATCTTTCTTAATGTGTTCGATAGGTTGAAAATAACGTAAGAATATTTTAATCGAATGCTTCCAATGGATTTACTCTTAGAAATTACACCCATTCATGTTTGCCATAAATGCATAAAATCCGCTGTCTAATAATTACAAATAACGGAAATATTGAAGGCGGTCAACGTTATCGGTCCACCCTGTATAGCTGGGGAGCGTGTGGGGAAAATTCTGGGTTTACAGCGGGGGATAAATGTATTTTTACAACGGACGAGATCACTGGTCGAATGACGAAGGCAGTAACCCGGAGTCTACCGTTCACGATGAATCCGCACCGTTTCACTTTATCGCTCCGTTGTCAGGCTATCCCGAAAATACGGAAACGCCGCTGTATCCCGAGGGATTTCTTAGCGGCGGTGAACGGGAGTGCGAGCGACACGCGCAACACACCGAAAATATAAACTCGAACTCGATAAAGGAAAGGGGCGGCTGGAAATTTCGTGAGAATTACTCGCGGCGGGCCGTTGTATTTCAGGGAACGTGGTTTTTTATCGTCCCATTCGCATCCGCGCGAACAGTAAATCCGTTGCTCCACTTGGTTGCAAGGGTGTTCAAATTTCTTCAGCACGCGGCTCTCGATTTCCTCCCCCGTCCCTTAAAACGGACAGTACTTTATTTCCGAGCCGTGTAGAATCTTGTTTCTAGACTTCGGGTACGAAAACGGCTAACCGATTTTTGTCGTGGCGAAGGTAGGGGAAGAGCTTGGGTTGTGAGACAGTCGTTTTTATCCATCGCGCAATCGCGATAATTCCAATCTGTCTGCTGTCAAATTTTTGTTCTGACGTCTGCTAGTTTTTGTGCTAGCACCGAGGTGTATAGACGTGTTGCTTACATTAGATACGGACATCGTGTGTAAACACATCGTGTAAAACTTTTACTCATTTTTTTAAAAACATTATCTTGTTGAGCGAATCAATTGGAAAAGGTGAGCGCGATGCATTTTCATTTAGCGTTTTCCTTACATTTTACGATGCGATATCGAGTTTTGCGCATATACGAGAAAAACATTGTTTTTTCTGTCACATTCGGAATGGCATCATGGTTGGGTTATGAGACACCATAGCGTTGGGTTGCGAGACACTAGTTCTTTTTACTAGAAACGAACTGGAACTGTCAAATATCGTTGTTTGCGTTAGAATTAAGTGTTTATTTGTCGTTTAACGTTCGTTTTGGTTTATTTTTTGAATTTATAGTCGTTGTAGGGACCAGACGAGGAAACTCGAAGTCCTCGAAATTACCTGAGCGTAAAAAAACAGCTGAACACGATTTATGGTGTGCGTGAATAGACAAAGCTACTTTTGAGAGAAAAAATAAACCACGATCCGAAGAGGATGTAGACTTTTGCATCATTTGTTTAAGGTTTTTGCCGAAAAAATTGACCGCTGCCAACTCTATCGAATGCAACACATGCCAGCGCCCTGTTCATTCGAAGTGTGCCGATATGGGCAGTCATTCGTTTTTCACATGCAAACATTGTGACAGCGCAGCGACTTGGATGACGAAGAGGAAGAACATTATCGAATCCTTCCATTCATTACATTTTTTTTTACTTTTCTTCGCCATTCTTTGCTTTTTTTCAATTTTTTGCCATTCTTTTTAACTCCTTTGGTCGCTTAACGTCATTAAAATAAATAAAAATTCATTTTTGCATAAAGTTACATGGGTTTTACTTTATATGTTACCACTTTTAGTTGATTTTCCGAGTGTCTCGCAACTCAGCCACTTTTTTCAGAAAGCCAAAAAACATGTACTCGGAAAATTGGCCATAAAATTTTACTTGTTCATCGAATCACGAAACCTTTTATATATAAAAGTTGCGTATTTCCTTCACCTTTCCAACGGTATATAAAACTCTTTGATATCTTCGTCGAGCAAACAGTTACAGACCAAAAACGAAACCCGTCTCATAACCCAAGCTCTTCCCCTACATATTTCGGGACGACCGGGTGTGGCGCATTTTAGTGCGAAAATTCGACGAAGGAAGCATTCGAGAAAAACCTGTCAAGTTAGGTGCTGCGAACCCACTCGCCAGCTTCAGTTAATTATGAGAATTTTTTATCGTAGAGTGACCGAGAAAAATCACGAGTTGGTAAAAGTAGGTCGGGACTTGTCTACTAATCCCTCCAGCTGGATAATTAATAAGGTCAAACCCAGTCAAATTAACATTTATTTCGTTGTAAAATGGAAACCGCGACGAACTCGTTTAATCCGCTGGATTATTACGCTTTATCTAAAGCAGCACAGTGCGAATGGGTAATGAAAAGTCTTCCATTAAGAGGCGCTATTTTTTACTTGTAAAACGCTGAAAAAAAATATCGTTTTTTCATCATTTAATCTTCTCTTTGCCGAAACAACCCCTCAACCGCGGTTCTTTAACTTAACAGCTTGATAATCGAATGCACATAATAATTTTAACAGATGCGTCGAATGTGAATAAAAGTGCTCCTAGCGATCAATGATTTTCTGAAAGGCTGGCTCTCATATTGCAGAGCTTCGCAACACCACATCATGAATCAACATGTTAAACAGAAGAGAACCTTCTACCGGGCATAAAAGTTCGTCTAATCCATTCTCACTTTGTGCCCCGTTTAACTTACGGCATCTTGGCGTTAAGAACAAACTTTTTCATTCGATCCCGGAGTCCCAGTGTTTCGCAGGATTTATAATTCACGTTCGTGCTCCGTCGAAAGCTTCAAAGTGAACATGAAACATTGGTCGTCTGGGCTGTTCGCATTTAAATAATGAAGTTTCAGCATAGACCCGCAGCTGGTGCAGCATGATATAGTATAATGCCCGAGGTAAACTCTTATGGATGATACTTTCTTCAGCGAATTCTACGAGAGCAGAACTAAAAATTGCAAGTTGATAAAAGGAACGAGGCCAGGGCTGTAAGTACGCGCGAAAACTCGTCGACGAGACTGGGGACGCGTTCGCGCAAGAGGGAGGGGTAACTCTCGAAGTAGCGAATTCGATCGTCGACGTATTTCCGTCCCGGTTGCGGAGGAGTCGACGACGCTAACGCAAAAACAAGTATCCAGCTACTTAATACGTCGTTCGAGTTCCTAAAGCAACTGCGCGTCTCGCGGTAGCAAAGTAACAATGCCTCGGTGTAATAACGGAACAGAAGGAATATTAACCCGGCCCGATCCGACTTACCTGGAAAATATTTATCGTGCCGCGCCGGTTCATTCGCGGAACTTGTCGAAGGGAAATTTTCAGATCCTTCCGCAACCCTCCTCGCTTATAATTCGACGGGCAAAATCAATTTCTCACCGACGCACAGTGCGGTATTTGACTCGAAATGTCGGAAAAAAGTAGATGCTCAAAATTTTGTAAGAATTGAAAAATTTCCTAAAATATATAATATATTTACTTACAATTAGTCAAAAGTTTCGTGATCATATTTAGTATACAAATAATCAATTGCATAATTTCAAGATAATTTACGTGCAACAATAACTTTTTCCAACGTTTCAACAAAGTATAAAAAAAATTATTTCTACAGATGTTACACGGTACCAAAGGGAAATTATATTTTTATCTTCTATAAAAGAGTATTAACCCTTAGCACTCGAGTGACGCCTCTGTGGCGACATTAATAATTGCTGTAACATTAATTCAAGTATTGTTTACATTATTAGATCTGTCGGTATCTAATCAATTACTCAACATTTAAGTATTGTATCCAAATATTGTATCAATTTCATATCCACCAAATTTAAAAAAATCATACAGAATGGAAATATTCCAGATCGAAAGAAATGTTTAATTTTGCAGTTAAAATAGCTCCGAATGCAAAGGGTTGATCCATGCATGTCGAAGAATGATTGTTTTAGCAGACATTTTAAGTCGAATATACAGGGTGAGTCCGAAGAAACAGAACACATAAATATCTCCGTTACTTTTCGTTGTACAAATAAACTTTTTAGGACAAAGTTACACTGTTCGAAGGGCCACATGTAACGGTGTAAGGGAAAAAATTTTCAAGCTCATCGATGTTTTTTTAAATGGGATGATATATCTTCGTTAACGTAATGTTGTAGCTGACAAAATAACGAATTCATCCATGCAACACGATATGACCTACAAATGACCTTCAGCCCAGAAAAATGGAATAAATAAAATTCAACGTGTAAGATTCATTTGCTTTACTTCTGTTACGCAAAATGTCCAAAAATATCTTCATCGGTAAATAATACTTTATTCAAAAATGCTCTATCGTTAATCGATTGTCTCAATCCCCACTGGCAAAAGTTTACACGATTTACAAAGTCTCTACCACGAAGTTCTTGGTGAATTGATAAAGGTGAAAGGAGTGAAATTTTTGTTCATGGAGCATTTGCACTACACATTTTTGACTGATGCCACTTTCTCGTGCGATTTGCCTCGTAATAGCACGAGGGTTTGTATCCACTGCTGCCAGAACATTAATCGTGTTTGCTTCGTTCCTTACAGTCTTCACCGTCGTACATTTTTTATTTTCAACACTACCAGTTTCACGGAATTGATTTATCAAATTGTAAACGGAAACTGATGGACAATTACGATTAGGAAATCGGTCCATGTACAACCGCGCTGCTTCTCTTAAACACTGTCGACTTTCTCCATAAATGAAAATCATATCGATCTTATCTTCCTTCGAGTAACGCGTTGCGAAACGTTCATCGATAAACTGATAGATTAGAAATCTTAGAAACAGTGGAAATCTGATAGCGAAAAGGTCTTCGGAGTAATTAGTAGTTGATAAACACGATTCTGTACGAACGCATAGGTGAAGGTGTATCATAAATGTCTTCCTGTTAACACCGAATCTGTTATTATGTCGCGTATTGCGATACATTTGCATGTTACAGAAGCACAAGGGAATATTTTTGAACATTTTGCGTAACAGAAATCAAGCAAATGAATCTTACACGTTGAATTTTATTTATTCCATTTTTCTGGGTTGAAGGTTATTTGTAGGTCATATTGTCTTGCATGGATGAATTCGTTATTTTGTCAGCTACAACGTTACGTTACCGAAGATATATCGTTTCATTTAACAAAACATCGATGACCTTGAAATCTCGTAAAAAAAATTTCCTTGAAAATTTTTTCCCTTACACCGTTACACGTGGCCCTTCGAACAGTGTAACTTTGTCCTTGTTCAGGAATCAGCGGGCTAAATTTCGGCAGCTCGCGCACCATACAAACGTGACGTTCTCCATGCGTCGATCATGCGTATCGATCCAAAGCGCCGCGTTTACCCGTTACAATTACGAATCGATTCGAGCGTAACGGGGTATTCTTGATCGAAACATCGAGCGATATACAAGCAACAGTGACAAGCGACTTTTCTTTGTCCCGAACCGCTAAAGTACGACAATTTTACCAGCGCCGATCGTGTTCTGTTAAACGGTGGGTTATTTGTGGACAAGCCTCAATTGTTGTTCTCGTTCCATTCGCGGGATTATCGTGCACGAAGTGAGCATCGCGAAAATTGTCGCAATAAATAGAAATATATTAGTGATCGGTGATCCTACATTTCTTTAAACACTCCCACTGCATATCCTCGTCAGGATAGCTCCAGCTATCCAATCCTCTTCGCTACGCGCAAACAGTCTTAAGGACTGCGTCTCCTAGACAGACGACACTCGCGTGTGACTGCACACAGTCACCACAGTACACTCGCACACCGCTAGACCACGTATACGTACGCAAAGATTGCAAGGGTCCGGGGATTCCACTCCTGATATCTTAATAATGCAAAGACGGGGTTTCTTATTAGTCAAAATCGGTAGATAAAAGATCAATCTAGGGGGCTATTTGCCTCAAAAGTCTTACTTTTACGTTTACGACGCGTAATTCTCATTATTCTGCAGCATGTCGCGGAGCCGCGAGTAGCAATGGAGAGGCGACGGTGCTGCCGCCTATCGTGGCTGTCGATATGCTACCGAATAATGTGAATTACGCGTCGTAAACGTAAAAGTAAGACTTTTGAGGCAAATAGCCCCCTAGATTGATCTTTTATCTACCGATTTTGACTAATAAGAAACCCCGTCTTTGCATTATTGAGAAATCAGAAGTGGAATCCCGGACCCTTGCAATCCTCGCGTACGTATACGTGGTCTAGCGGTGTGTGAGTGTACTGTGGTGATTGTGTGCAGTCACGCGCGAGTGTCGTCTGTCTAGGAGACGCAGTCCTTAAGAAGTTTTTCAGTACAACGAAAAGTAACGGAGATATTTAGGTGTTCTGTTTCTTCGGACTCACGCTGAACAATAACTTAAAAAAATTATTCAATTACCGTTAACGGAGGCGTCTATAAGAACAAAAATTTGACGTGCTCTTTTCGAGTTTTCTGGTACGTAGCGTGAAAATAGATTTAATTACCTGTCAGGTGCACTCGAAAACGAAATTTTCTGCACCGTGGTAATTAACTTAAGACAAGCCGGGTTGAACCTCTCGCGGCTCGAAGGAATTCGCGATCGCTCGCTGATATTAGCTTTCCCGAAGGAAATCGTTCTGGAAAGCCCCGCTCGGCGCTCGGCGCGATGAAATTCTTCGTGTGCGCGCGACGCGACGAAAGGAAATCATAAAGGTGCAGGAAAGACGGCGAAAGCAACGTTTATAGTTCAAAAAGACTGGCTCCGGAAATGAAGTTCCGCATTACCCGAAGTCGAACCCCCGGTCCGCTCCCAGCGTGCAACGCTTCTGCTCGCGAAAGTTCTCCGGGCTGATGAACGAAAATGCCGAGTAATTTCGGGGATGTTTGTGTCGGCCGAAGCGTATTGTCACGATTGGCAGACAAGCGTAGAAACTTCGTTGCCGGTCCGGTCGAAAATCTGCCCGCGTGGAAATAATAGAACCGGACAAAAGCTTCGCGGGCTGTCGCCAGCAATGCCGAGCGGCGACGATCGTCGAAGACTAAATTTTTCAAACGGGCTGGGATTATTCGATGGCTGTAAGCGGTCGCATTGTGGTACACGCATGCATACCGACGAATATGTGCATCAGAATAGGCCACTCGGTGCCGAAAAGAGCAGCTACACCGAGGCGCAATCTGCCGCCGAGCCCGCCGAGACACGAGACAAGAAGACCGAGTGGGTGGAAAATCGAGGCGCCGCGCATTCCAGCTCCAATGATCGGCAGAAAGCATTTCGAAAGATATTCAAATGTTCGTAATGCGAAATTACGTCCCAAACATGTCGTCCAACTTTGAAGATCGCAAAAATGTCTGAACGACAACCTTTCGTGACTAGTTCGCACGCTAGTCCATTTGCATTTAGAACTAAATCTTGTCAAAATGTCGTAAATAAATTAATACGCAACACTCACGCTCGAAAGCCTCGGTCAACTCAAATAAAATGTACTTCCGGAAAAGCTGGAAACTGTTGTGAACATAATTAGTCAGTATTTCGCTAACCGACTTTATGAACGAGCAGAGTAATGCTCGTAAAGCAGATTAAAGTGGAAATTTTTTTTCAACTCTGAAATACCACGTGAAAACCACACAAATAATATTAACACGCATTTGTAGGATACGGTAAAGTGCCGCATAATTCATGAAGAACGACGTAACTGCCCTCTATTGGTCAAATTATGAAGATAAATGAATGAGAGTTTCGTGTTCGTGCGCGAATGTCAAAGAGGTCACGACTTTTCAATGGAAATTTCAAACATGTTATTCCCATATTTTTTTTACTTATTCTCGCAAATGTAATCGCACTATGCCCGCGTGCACCGTCCGATCGAAGACACCCTGTACATACGAAATCTGCATACACAATAAATTCTGCTCGGGCATTTTTCGGAAAATAAGAAAAACGTCGAAACCCTCGAGTACTCCTAATTCAATGGCCAGTGGCGGTAGACTGAAATCCTTGACGAGTACTGGAGGCGGAGAACGCGGAAGAAAGCGAGCACGCGCAAGCATTGCACTCTGTAAAAATACAATTGCCGAGGAGTGGCCAATGTCTGCTGCTGCTGGCACAATTGACGAGCGGAACCCCCGGAAAATTTTCACGGTGAGAGGGAGAACGAAGAGAGAGGCCAGTTGAAGCGAGGGATGAATCGAATGGTCTCGGCGATCGTTCTTGTTTTTTCTTCTTTTTTTTTTTGCAGGGTGCTCGTGGAGGAACGCGAGGATCCATTGTCGCGGAAGTCGCGTGCAATCCCCAGCGGACAGCGAAAATGCAATAACGTCGGTGCGCTAATGTTCGCGGAAATAATGTATCGCTGGTGGTAGTGTAAATTTCGCCCACTAGTCGGTCGATACAGCGTAAATATGCGTTAAGGGGGAAGCTGAATAGAGGGATGCGGAGAGTATGGCTCGCGTTCGTGATACGCTCGTCGTCGTCGGTATCAATGGCCCGGGTCGCGCGGCTGTGTGCGCGACGCTCTATCAATGTGCGAACGCGAAGCGCAAGTCACCGGGAAGATGCGGGGGCGGGCGAGGGTGTGCAACGGGTCTGCGTGGTGTAATGGCCTGCTGCCGAGGGTGCATTAAGGCGGTTTATGTACACGAAGAGGTACGAGGTCTTTTAACCCGACTCAAATGCCGATTTCATTGAAACCGTAGCGGTGCGTTCCGGGCCGGAGCGTTATATCCAATAATCAATTTCAATGGGTTATTAAAACGCTGCTACGAAAGTCAACCCCTGGCGAATCTCGGGTTGTACGGATCCCACCTCGCCTCACCCCGCCATCGCTGCGGCCCACCGTGCCGCTCCTCGATTTCCATTCCCGAAATAATGATTTCGACCTGCGCTCAAAACGAGCGCGTCAGACAGATGCAAATGGGCCAACTCAATAATCCGAAAATAATGCTTGTTCGTTCCGCGTGTTTTTGCGATGCATCCGACGCAGAAAAACTCGATTTCAAAGAGCGTTGCGGGTCAAAAGGGGCTCTCGTTCCCCTTGTGCGGTTTTCGAGGCTCGTCGCGGCCATTGCTATACCAGCTCCGGCGAGTAATAGTCTCGCGAATTGAAACGGTCGTGCTGAACTTCATCTTCGTTATGTCATTTCGTCTGAAAGTCTGAAACGATTGATTTTCTTTTTTTTTTTTTTTTTTTTTTCTTTGTTTTGCATTTCGTGCCGTTTCCAAGGTTTCGACGGTGTGTGCATGTGTGTGTGTGCGAGTGTGCGCGCGCTTAAAGCGACATCCCGAAATTCTCTACATTGGCGAAGTTGCAGCAATTTCGAATATGAACGGGATGCACTCAGCGAACACAATGTTGCACATTTCAATCACGATTTTTCGGAAATTCTGTTCGTCGCGTTGACCGATTACGGGGTTGAACTACTGCCGTGACGATATGAAAAAAACTGGCATTTTCTATACGCGAGTTATAAAATACTGAATATCCGATTACGTTGCGATTTTGCACTTTACCTTAGCATGTTATTAACTGGTGGAAACGAGTAATATTTTTATGCAAAGTCGAACGATGCACCTCGTAACAGCGCGTTTCGTTCTCATTCTTTAATGTCTAAGCTTCTAACGTTTAACAAAAGAGAAAAATACACAGTTTTAGTCATATAATCGCAATCTAACGCCTCGACTTCAAACTTCGCGTGTACTCTTAGCACACTCGGCGCTACAGCTTGCGCTGCGATCGAGACAAAAAGCATTTTTGTTTCAATCCCACAGGCCGCGGAGGTCTAATGAAACCCAATAAAATCGACACCCAATTAATGGAACGCCACTACTCTGTCAATTTCTATTTTTTGGTTTATAATCGCGGTACCAGTTGCAGCCACGCTGAAAAACGCCCGATCTCTCTGTTTTGTCGGATGACCGATGCACTCGATGTACTTGACCGCTCCTAACCCTGCCGCTGTTCCCGATTCAGTTATTTGAAATAGCGAGAGAAAGGAAGGGAACAAACCTATACTTTCCTTCTGCATTTTATTACTTTTACTATCTTGAATGAATGCAACCCGCGTATACAGGGTGGTCCACCTAAACGCTTAACGTTTAGAAGTCAGAGGTTACTTCAAGGTCGTGTCATTGATATGTCTGAATGCGTTCGAATGTCAGCTATTATAGAATATAGAAGGAGAAAAATATCGATGACCTTGAAAAAAGTAACATTTTTTGTCAAAAAAAAGAACAACGTTGCGATTGCAAGAAATCGATCGAACACTCTTTTTTTTAACCCGAATGATCTTGTTCCAGATTAGAATTTCTGAGGCGCCGCGACGGCTGGATTATTACGGAGATCCAGGACAGAAATAATGGAACTCGTCGAAAGATATCGACTGGCAGGCATTGCGAGCCACTTCCGGTCACGCTTTGCGTACGCTGCGCCGCGCGAGAAAAGGGTTGCGCGGAAAAGACGCGTGGCTCCTTTCTATTAAATCATTACGAGGCTTTTGTTGCGCCGCGCCGGGACAATGGACGAAACAGAGATAAAAGAAAATGAACGGACGGCGTGTCATTTGCAGGGGAACGATGATGCACTCTCACGGCAGGTGCATTAAGGCGGTTTATGCACGCGAGGAGGTGGATCATCCACTTTTAGATCCCGCTGGCTGGCGGTCGTCGTCTCTCTGAAACCGCGACGGATTACGAAGGTAGTAAAACGTTTAAATCGATAACCAAGCGGCCGAGCCGAGTCACGTCGAGTCGTCTCGCCTCTCCCATTCGCTCTCTCTCTTTCTCTCTTTCTCTGACGCGTCTTACGTTCAACGGAGAAAATTGTTTTCTGTTGTTTGTCGGCCGAAGATAAATCGTGTTTCGACGCGGCGTTTGAATTTTGCATGAATGGTACGCGGCAATGGTGCGCGTGCGCCCGCTACGCGCGTCCGCGCGAAAGAATGGAACGTCAAAAACGGAATGAGTTATTTATTGCTCTTTTTGTTAGATATTCACGTACGCGATAAATCACATTTCGAAAATGCTTTCGGCTGCAGGGTTTCACGGCGGACCGGAATTTATTATACCGCGTGGTAAACGATCGCAATGCCGCGCCGTCCGTTCGGAACAAAAACTATCGTCACGCCAACCATCTACCGAACTGTCTGAAATTTATAATTACAAATAAAACTTCCGCTACCGGGAACACAGCGCCGAGGATTTTCGCCACTTTGCGAACTCCGGTTATCCACGACCGCGAAGTAACGCGAATTCTGCGGAAATTGCTTCATCGCCGGAACGATACAGTGGTACCCGTTTGTTCGCGGTTTCGATAACGGAACTTTCAAAAATAATCTCTGACATCCAAATACAATTTTGTGGAGTTTCACAGGGATTGCTTTCCAACCTTTCCAACCTTCGTATAACCCAGAACCCGAAGAGAATATTCGACCTGTATATATTACCTGTCCGTCGTTATTTATATCGGTGATCAACAACGTCCATCTTACTTTCGAAAAGGATTGGCTGATTTAAAGCTGGACCAAAGATGTAAAATCCTTTAAATTTAGGATTCCAGAAATTCCATTTACCTAAAAGACGTATCGGGGAATCTGGTTTCGCGAGATTTTGGCTTATTCGAAAATTCCGTGGCAAAGTCGTAACGTTATTTACGATAGCGTGGCCTCGCGCTAAGAGTCTCATCCTCTTTTACGATCGCATAATCGCCTTTCCCCATGACGATCGATGACGAATGCATACTGGGCGGGTCAGATCAATAACCGTGTTACACATTCCCAGATTAATCTCGCTACTGCCCGCGAGCTGAAGGTTCGCGTGATTCGTTCATCCCCGACGGGACGTTGGAAAGATCGTGCCCTTGTCACTGTCGGGCCGCCGCGATGAATTTATTAAAACGTTACATCGTACGTATTCGCGTATATGAGCGAGAAACGGCTCGCTCCGTCTGCCCCGTCGGCGCATTGATCCCTTTCACAGGGGATCTTGAGAAGCCAGACCGATCATAATAGAAGATCGATGAAGTATATCGGGAATTTGTTCGACGGCGTTGGTAAAATTCCCCGGGGAGCAAAAGCGGACTCGGTCGGACAGTCTGTAGAGAGCTTATTCTAATTTATATTGGCATGAATTAAAGGATTACGTTATAACCGGGAGTGAATTATGGCCTGCGCGTTATATCCTCTCCGATATATCGATTCGAACCAGGCCGGCCGAAAGCATGGCGTGGCATGGTCCGATACATTTTACGCGGAACACTTTTAACCGCGTCGCAGCGACGCAGTCCGATTACAACGCGGCTCGCCGTTCAACTTTGTCCGAATTAAACGCGAGACGAGCATATGTTGCCGTTCTATTGGGACCTTTATTTACCGGCGCGTCCGCCGGGCAAATTGAAAACAAATTAAATTCTCGAGGCTGATTGTAGCCAGCCCGCTTTTATGCAATTACTGTAAAACGCCTTCGTAATCCGTAGGTATGTAAATAACGGATCGATCTGTCACTTTGAAAAATCCGTTCCGTTCCGTTCCGTTTTATCGGCGAAACGGGAAGCTCGTCGTTGCCGGAACGTAAATTTAACAAAGGTCTATCCGTCTCTATTACTTCATTTCTCGTTGACCGCGTCCGAAGGATACAGCGTGGCCGCCAATTGGAGTTCGCGTTTCATTACAATTGCAAATGGCCGGCGATTCGCTGCAACCGCAGCTCCGGCCACATGTTATTTCAGACGTTTTCGAAAAACAGCGAACATCTCGCGGGTCGCTCGCCTAGTTGCGCAACTGCGCGGTAACTCGATTAGGCATATATAGACGGTGAAGCAGCCACGCTCACGGCGAACTTCCGTCAACAAATGAACTTCTAAATACCATTCCCTTGTACCCGTCCGTATTTATTTGGGAAATGTTTTCCCAACGCTGTCACTCGCAGCCCCCGTCAATTACGCTCTCCGGGATCTACGGACGTGTGCCGGAGAATCAAAGGTGACGGCGAACAAAAAGTCCACCTGTACGGACGATGTAGAAACCATGTCGATTCCACGGAAGCCAGTTACCGTCAACCTCCACGCGTGAAACGTCCACGGCGCGGAAGACACGTCCCATTGAAGACCATACCGTGGAACAATAGTTATCCTGGGGCGAGAAAACCGGTATTGTCCCTGTAAACGTTGTAGCCCCCAGAGGTGCAATGAAAGAAAGACAATGTACACAGTTTGAACCGCGTTTTCGTCTCTCGGAGAGACGCCTATCGCGCTGTCGTGTGCACAGTAAACTACTCGCGATCGGCGCTCCTTCGATTTAGTTCCGCGAGGCCCGCAGAAACGCGTTTTAGTTCCATCGTGTCGCTCTTGACAGATAATTCGATTTCCGTAAAAATTCCGAAACTTGTACTCTACGTATAATACAGGTCTTCCAATCCAAATTCGCCTTTTGCTTAAACCGCTTGAACAAAATCATTTTCTCACTTTTCAGACGACTATTCTCGTTATTCCGTGCCGAAATTCGTAATTTCTACTGGGAAATGAAAATCATCGGTAACACGAAGATACGAATGGAAATGCAATAATTAGGATTAAATGATAGCAAACGTTCTAGGTATGAAGAGGATTACTAATGCGGGGTAGCATGCGTATACAATGAAGTACTATGTTGCGATTCTGTTACCGGAAACGAAGCAAATTACCACTGTATGCGATCGGTATTAAAATCGATGAATCACAGATGCACCGTGTCAAAGTAAATTAGTGAATTAGTAAAGCGAGACTCGAGTATCTGTGGATGGACGAAACATTTCGGCGGAATTTAACTTTGAGAATCTTATTAGAAATCTAGCTTCTATACTAATGTTCCATTAAAAATTGTTGGATTATTAGTAACGATGATGCAACACAGTGCAAAAATGAATTTCGTTTATACGAGAAACACTGTAGGTTCTCTATCGAAGAACAATAGACCAGCTATACGTCACCGGACCCATAGGCCTGGTATTCGTCGTACTCAAGGGCCTGTGCCGTAAACTCAGCAGGCTGGGGTTTTTCCTAAAAGTCAAAGAGGCGACAGATAATCTCTTCCTTCCCTACAACTTTCTTTTTCTTTCTTCGCTTCGAGTCCGCTAGTCAAACAGACAAGTCGTCCTTCCGTGCTGTATAATAAAAAGGGAGTAGGAAGGAATTTGGCCTTGACGAATCGATGAGTTGTGTGGTACACCATACACCGCTAGAATCATGTACGTACACAAGAATTGCAAGGGTCCAGTATTAACAAAATTGCGTCTCGCTTATGCATATTGGGGACCTCTCCATCCCAGAAAGCCTAATTTTGCGTTTTTTTAGGCGATATTCGCATTATTCGACAGAATTTAGCGGAGCCGCGAGAAGAAATGCTGGCGCGACACTGCTGC
>CM052194.1:5688062-5742362 GCA_028455805.1 Lasioglossum figueresi | reverse complement strand
GTGTACGTACATGATTCTAGCGGTGTATGGTGTACCACGCAACTCATCGATTCGTCAAGGCCAAATTCCTTCCTACTCCCTTTTAAAGTTAATTCGACAGTGTTTCTGTGATTTTCTAAACCATTCCCAACAAAAATGGGGTTACAACGTATAAAAGAAACCTGGCGCGAAAGCAACCCGGTTTAAAAGGGATCAAAGTTACAAAAATGGAGAGACGGGTTCGCTGCGTCTGCAACTAAATTGCTCGAGCCAACTATACCCATCTCTAGTTATATCGGTCAATGCGATCAATTGTTGCGCGTGTTCGGATACGACAAGAGCCGCGAGCGCGCGCGCGATATCCGCGAAACTACAATTCAAAGGGTAACAAAGTGTGATCCAGCGGCACCGTTTAATTCCCGTCATCGATCATCAAAAAGCCCAGCCGAAAGTGTGTACCCTCGATAAAACGGCCGCAACGCCGGTGAGCTCTTGACACACAAAAAGAGGTTGCGCGCGCGGGCGTGCATAAAAAAAGAAATTGGAAAAAGGAGAATCTCGACGATAACTGCAGCGAAATACTTTCCGTTCGATCGGCGCGGCAAGCGGACTATCCGAGCGGTTCGTACTCGTTTCCCGGGCGTGTACGTGTTTGTGCATGCGTGCAGCCGGTGCACACACACCTGCTCAATCTTCTCCAATTAAATTCTATTGGAATTCGCGCGAATGCCAATACCGGACGGGCGGGAGCATTCATTGTGTTGAGATAATGAGGGGTTGCGCGCGAGGAAAGCGTACAGCTTAACGGATAGAATACGGTATACCGGAGCCACGCCACGGTCGCGCTATAGCCAGGAAGCCGATAATGCTATATCGGCGTGCGTACTCCGGGGACCAGGCCGTAGAACGCCGCCTATCCCAGGTTCATTATGTAGCATTATGCCACACGGTATGCTATATTACCGGCGAGGTATGTCGTCGCTCTAAGGACGTTGTGCTACGAGACGCCGTCGCCACGTTACGGTAGCCTGACCCCGTACCCCGTACGCCGTACCCCATACCACTTTAATTGCTACCGTATCGCGCACATGCTGCGGGTCTTGATGATGGAAACTTCGTACGTTCTCATGGCTTTCCAATATTGTTTATTACAGCAGCGGGAGATCCCGTGTAATATCTTCTCCCATATCGCAACGTTTAGCCCGACGCGACGCGGCGACGCGCAGTGCCCGCCATTTGACATTTACCCTACGTACAACCTCATATTTTAAATAACAATTGGCTCATGGTTTCCTGGCAAGCTTGCCGAAACCTCGAAACCATACGTTCACGACTCGCGCTGAAATTCAATCGTTGGCTACCCTACCGATCCTCTCGGAACCTTCCGTCCGGCACGTCGAAACTGTTTTACATTTTTGTTTAGTTAGGGTTTAGTTTTCCGAGACAATTGACTGATACGATTGGTGCGTCTTGGTGACGCTTCGTTGTGTCGCGTTTGCTATTGTTTACACCAGGTAAGACCAACAAGCGTTCGATTGCTCGCGGTGCGACGCTTCGGGTAAATAACATCAAAGAGACGGGAGGTTCTTGGATCTGCGAGTTCGGTATCGCCGCCGGCGCGTCAGTGAATTATCTATCCAGCTGTCCGCAGAGAGTCTCGAGTAGGCGCAGTTTCGATATAGCCAGCTTCTCGTAGAACAATTCCTTGCTCGGCTGTATAGCGCGAGGTATAGCGAATTAGGGAGGGTCGACAAGACGGCCAGTCATTGCAATAATAGGGTAAATACAAATTACCGTTCATCGACGGCAGAGGCTCGATATCGGTGCTCGTTGTTGCTACAACCGTGAAATATTGTTGGGATCGTCTTTCGAAATGTAAGAACAGTAACAGACCCTTCTCATAGAAACAACACTCGGGACGTGAAATAACGATGTTCGAATACTAATTTCAACAGACATGCAGCTGAGCTGTTCATTCGTTGGACAGGTCCTATACTGCAAACGTAATAGGCATTATGCGCTCAATGAACTGTATCTCGCGGGAGGCGCTTCAAGTGCGGTTACCTCCAATTTCAATTAAACTCGATAGCATGATAGAACCACATCTATGGTAAACATATCGGTAACGGCAACCACAGATGGTCAGACAATTCAGAAGTAAACGGGTTTGGAAGTCGGACAAAGTAAATGTTCGATACGACTTCTTTGTGCACGAATGCGCATCTCGGCCCTGTCGATTACAACCATGTTAGATCCATATCTGTCGGCTATAAGACCGCGTATGGGAAAGTGTTGTTCCACGCTTCTGGCTTATTTTTGTATCGCGCCTTGAACTCCGCCCCACAGATTGAATATTCCCGCGGACCCAAACGCAACGTTCGCCGATAATTAGAGCAGGGGAAGTTTGAGAAACGCGCCGTACCGATGTCCCCATTGGAGAACAACGCCGCAGAGTCTGCAGTTCATCCTCGCCTAATACAGTAATTCGCAACTACTTCGTACAGTTCCCCGGATCCGTAAATGAGTTTACTAGCTTAATTATATTGTTCGGAAAGCCCGCTGCGACCGCGACCTCCTTCGGAACAGACCGTCCGAAACATGTTGCGGTAATGTACTGTATGATTTTCGAGATAGCAAGGCCGCGGCGAGAGACGCCGTCGCGCAACTGAACACCGTCGCGCGTCGGTGCCGGCTACGAAGTTGCGATTCGTTCAAGGCGTTCCCGTGTGGCGTGGTGGTGTCGATAGTGTTTCTGCCCGGAGTCCCACGGAATTTTGCGGAGCGACACGGCGTGTCTGAAATATGTCGGGACGACGGGCATTTTCAAATAGTTCGAAGTAAATTCGATCGGGAGGGAAACGCGGAAAAGGGTAGCCGGCTTTCGTCGACCTCGAAACTTCTGAACTACGAGTCCCTATCTCAGTTTTTCAGCTGCTGAGACGTTTCGACAATAACGCGAATTACAAAACTCTACTCCGTTACGAACTCCGTTACGAACTTTTACCGTATCTCCTCGAATAACTTCGTTAATTCTGCGTGGAGCAGCGGAGGTTAGACCGGGCGAGGAATGCGAGCTCGTGTTTTAGTGCTGCCCCTCTTCCGGCGCGTCGCGGCGCGGCGTTCTCGTTCTACCCCGGTTCTTAGATAAGACGAAATTTCATCGCGATCTTCAGAAGTATTCCTGACATTGCCGTTGGCCCGCCATCCTATCTTCCGCCCCGATCCTCGAAGACAACTCCGTTCGTCGCGTCCTAGACGGCGTTCCTGAGCTCGCTCTTCCATAACACCAAGCTTGAAAAATTGGATTCCACCCCGTCCACCGACTTAAAAATGCTCGGCCTGCGCCGCTCGTGAGAAACAAAGATATCTATGAATTTCCTGCGATACCTATCGGTCTGATGAAATTCCTCGTCGAACTTAACCGGGACAACGGGTCACCGTCCAAATAATCTTTCGCTTCTTGCGGGATCGCGAGCCTAATCGAACGCAAATCACAGGAGAAAAGTCGAAGCGAATGATCGCCCGAGGAATCGTTCAGCCCGCGCAACAGCGTTCAACGATCCCCAAGTTCGTTCCCGTTGGTTTGCAAATGGAGGAAATAAACCGTCGAGGCGCGCAGCACGCTGGCCGATTACGCGTATGTGCAGGGAGCACCGGCAGTTGTTTTGCAAGCTTACTTTCGAGATGGACCAGCAACTTTCCAGACTAAAGAACGAGTGTACTCGGAACTGGAGAACATGGAGGCAAAGGAGGGGGGGAAGGAGGGAGCAATGGCAAATGGCATAAGTTGGCCCGAGCAAACTCACCTGCTATTCTCCAAGGCTGGAAAATAGGAGAGCAAGAGGATGAGAATGGCGAGGGGGGAGCCGGAAGAAAAGGAAAATAGCTGTATATATTACTGCGAGACGGATGTAAATTTCAAGGGCCAAATAGGAATTGAACAGTGTCCAGTCTGCCCGCCGCGTGGCGTCCGGGAAAACTTTTGTTGAGCGTACTATGCGATGTCCTTTAACTCTTCGGCCACGGCGCGGCGTCGCCATCCCTCCGCGAGAAACAGCCGGTTTTCAGCGGCGAAGGAGGCCGCCGCGCCGGAAGGTAACGCACCGTCAATAAAAATAGTTTCGCCGAGTTAACGAAACGGCGCCGGGCCCGGCAGTTTCGAACTAGCGTCGCGACCCGGTAAGATTCATATTTTTTCAACGCGTCGCCAGACGAAAATTCATCAGTGATTCGGCGTCCCAATACTTAGTATCATCCATATGACTGAACTGCGGATCTTTACGCATTTCTAGCAAAATAGAGATTTCTAGCAAAATTGTCGAAAAATTTCGTCTTTCTCTCATCTATTAAAATTATTAAGGGAAGGAATCAGGGCCGAATTAAGCCAGCGCGGGGACCGTGGCAAATGTTACCAGGAGGACCTAGGTTTTCCATGATAATATAATAAAACACAATGGATGATCTTGTTTTTTAGCAAAAATATCCGTGAAATGAATGATCTTTCTTTTTAGCAAAAATATTATTGACGGTATCCACCAAATTTGACAGGGTTAATTTTCTGCTGCAAGCGCTACCTCTTGCTACTGGGGTTAACCCGGCCCTGGAAGAAATAACATTCGATTTGGATTCTATTTCTTGCAATCGACGCAGACAATTTTTATTTTGCATAAAGAGCAAAACTTTGTTCCCTCGATATCGGATCATCCATTAGCGTACAAGAAAACCACTGTAACTTCGTGTTCAGAAAATCTCTGTGTTCTCGATGAGTAGAAATCTGAAAATAGTCAACTGTGAAAGTTGGAATACGGCGATCCTCACCAAAATCACCCAGTGACGCCAGCGTCGATTTACTGCGAGCAGACCGTTCCCTTCTTCCCGTGTGTTTATTTTACGACTTCGTCCTGCTTCGCGCTACTTGCGCCGCGGGTATCCACCGTCTAGATAAGAGTTCATGACGCGGATAGAGGGATTAGGGAGACAGCCACAGAGAGATTAAACGTGGCCGACGACGCCACGGAAGTCCGACGCCACCGGACAACGCTAGTTGCCCCGGACGAGCAATCAACGGGTATCGCTTTAATCGTAGTCGCGAGAATCAAGATGCTACTTTAGATGACCTATCCACCGATCCCGTTACCGACACGCCGGATAGAAACCCATTAGGAATCTCCGGACTAGTCAACTGTCACGTCCACTGTTTTCAAAGCAATTCTTTAATCCGAAAATTGCCAGCGATAATAGCTGCTCCGCTAGATAGAAATGAGACGAGTACTAATCTGCGAATATAATCGATTTCCAGATAATCTGATAACACGTGTGTACGTACATAGATAAACGGTTGCATCGGTTGACTGTTTAATATATGATTAGAAGCACTTATACTTAAGTACCGATTGCTTAGATTCGTAACAAGATTCATACAGACACGAATTTATGCGTTTACGACAAAAATGAGTAGGTGTTGTTCAGGAATCAACCGTTCAAAAACTCCGGTTATTATCGAGCGTCCTAATTCAAACGCGGCTCGGTCTACGCATCGATCGCACGCATCGATCACACGCATCGATCGGCACCGCGCGCTTACCCGTTACGATTACGAATCGATCCGGTCGTAACGTCCTTTACACACTCGCGATCTATACACCGAACGAAACACACGTAATCTTGACACGCGACTAAATCCGCTGTTCCTAAATTCGCACGCACGACAGCATACACGCGCCTATCGCATTCTGTTAATCGGCAATCTTAATTTCTAACTCGGCCATTATCGCTCTCTTGCTGATCGCGAGATTATCGATCGAAGTGATCACTGCGATAGTTATCGCAATAAAGACAATTTTTGTGCGACCAAAGTGATCCTGCCTATAACCCTCATCAACGCCACACGCAAACAAGGTGCGAGTGTGTGTTGCGATTCAAGCAGAAAATTTTTAATCTGCATAAAAATCCGCTGTCTATTAGTTACATAAATATTTCCGTTGACGAAATTAATTAATTTTGGAGTCGTTTCGCTGGCTGTATTTAACAAATAATGCAATGAAACTGTCCTCCATAACCGAGAAGTTCAGAAAAACATATTTATGGACAAACAAATATGTATGTCTCAATAAAATATAATAAATATTTGTTGTTTCTCGATCGTACTTTTACGTTAATAAACAATAAAATGTGTATTCGGCGCACCGTTCGATCTCACTCAACAATTCACTTAACCCGCAATTTCGTAAAATGTAATTCTAGTAACGTAAACTCAACAATTTTTCTTCAACGTCTCGATCCTAATTCGGATCTTCCTCAGGAATTACTTCACCTTTGCTTCGACTTTAACTTTATAATTTCCAGACCCCTGGACAGGGAATCCCACGTGTTCAAACCGTGCCGGTTGGTCGTACACTGTGAAGACAACCAAACGTTCAAAACACATCTGATACAAAATTGAAAAAATCTGAAAAAAATTGTCCAATGTAAAGTCGGACAACGTAGTCGATTAAACAGTCAAATCCATTAGATTTAACGCGCAAATGCGTGTTGTTCTGTGAAGAAGAGCGAATGTCATCGAAGTATTTCTTAAAAGTATTTATACAAGGTGTTATGTTGGTTTTGGTTGTCGGTGGGTCAAGAAGAAATAAAGTATCAGATGCGTTTTGAAATAAAATGTAATAACAAAAGTGGATGTACTCCGCCGAACTACACGAAAAATTGACACGGTACCCTCTCCTGAACTGTGCTGCTTCAGTTCACAAACACGACAAAATACAGTTCGTCGTCGGCAAGATATCCAAAGGCACAATCTCGCCGGAAAAATCGTAGAAACGGAAATGACATCGGAAGGCTGGACTAATATTTGATTCCGTGTCCATTAAAATCTAAAGTATTTAATCGAAAGCTGTTTATATAGGTACGGTTCCGAAAATATTGATCGCTGATAATTATCGCATATTGTTAGGTGTATGTCGAGTATTTGCCGACCGGAGATTTGTTGATACATCGCAGTTTATAGCGTCGAAACACAGGGCAGAGCAAATCGTACCTGTCTAAATAATTGATCAGAAACGTGGACATTATTATCCACGTTATCGATGGTTCGTCGTAATATGACTGGAAACTAGCAGTCCTGTCGGTGATAAAGTCGAACACCGGTCTTAGACGGACGATTCTAATTCGTCGCGTATCGAGCGTCGAAAGGTAATTTGAGCATCGATTTCGCGCCCAACGGGAAAACTTGAGCGTCGCGTCGCCGTCGTTCGACGGCTATTTATTTCGATCTCTGCTCGGCTATCAATGAGTAAGTTACACTCCGCGCATGTGGAAACCCGTACACGCGCACACCCGGGCTCGTTCGAGGCGTCTAATAAGAAGTGACGTGTAATTTCGCCTGACCTACATTTTACCAACGATTCACTCGACGCACGACATTTTAAGAGAGTCTCTCGCCTCTCGAATGTAACATTGATTGTGCCCCGTCGAAAGCTTTTATTCGCGACTGTCGTTCACGCCTCGCTCTTTCATCACCGAACATCCCTTCCCCTCCTCCCATCCCCACCCATTTTCATGTGTATACGAAGGGACGCCGTTCGCCGTCAAACGACGTCAGGTGAAACGAACAAAATTAATAAAAATCCGTTGCCGGCTCTCGTTTCAGCTGGCAATCAGAGGTTCAATTAATTTGTTGCCATTCCAACTGTGTTCCTCTGACGGTTCCGCGCACGATTTTTAAACAACCATCCTCTGCTGAAGGCTACGGAAGTAACGGGTCAACCGGAAGTCGGACAAACGCGAATATTCACGGTACAAACCCGTGCCGCCGAAACGCTTTCATCGCGCAAATACGAGCTCTCTGACAATGAAGTTCGCAAACCCCGTCGCAGTAAAATTACTACGTATCCCATTGATGAATTTAGTCACCCTCAAAGTGCTTCCCTTGGGAAACTATGCGCCGACACCGAAGCGACGATACTCTTACTCGCCGAAACTGTTCCCGGAAATAGTTTTCGAGCTACTGTTTCGTTGTTACGTGTGCCATCGATGGCGTCATCATTCTTTCGATGCTCCTCGCATCTTTGCAACCAAAAAATTGACGAAACTCTGGATAGTCTGGAATAAAGAAAAACACTAAACATTTTAAGTTTTTCCTTCTCCGAACGAAATTTTTGCTTCCAGAGAGCCGAGCTTAAACAGTTCGTGGCGCTGGTGGCATTAAAAATGTTTGCAGTTCTAAGGGTTAATAAGATCTTTCGCACGTCCTGCTGTACGGTACGCGGACGAGTTCGCAGTAACCTGTTCGCAGTTTGTAGAAACGTCCAGACTGTCGGCGAACATGGTTCGCAAGCTGTTCCTGAATAGCAATGTAGACGCGACATTACGAGTCTAGCCGTGAAATAAATTGGACGGTTAACGGTTAAAAAATGTGACGAGGTCTCGGGGACCCGAGTTCACTCCAGTTGAGGGTGAAGAACATATTTCGACGACAATCGACGACGCGAGGAGAGTGGACGCGGGGTTGCGAGTCTAGTCGTGGAATTAACCCTTTGCACTCGGTGCTATTCTAATTTTTCAAAACCGAATCCTTCTTCTGGCCTAAAATATTTCCATTTTATATGATTTTCTTAGTTTTATCGATATAAAACTGATATAATATCTCGCACAATACTTTCAGCGGTTCATTAAAATATTAAATAGAAATTTAATAATGCAACAAACATTTTGAGTAATGGTATCAGAATTATTAGTGGCGCCTCCGAGTGCAAAGGGTTAATTGTAAGGGTAACAGGTTGCTTTTTCATTTTCATTTTGCGTAAAGATCCGCTGTCTATCGCTGACAATTGACGTTGGGAGTAAGGGTACAGATACAATGCAATGAAACGCGACTGTTTATAGCGAAGCCGCTCGAAGAGGCCGCTGAAAGACGATCAAAGTGATATTCGACAACGAGACGCGTGGCGATCGAACGGCGAGTTCTTGAATTTTATTATCAATATCCGTATTCGCTGGCGGAGGGACAAAGGAGGCGTACAAAACGATACGTCGATCGTGGACACCGGCGTTGGTCGTCGAAACGACGTCGATATACCGCGCGCACGAGAATCACGGACGGTTGAAGACGGTGTTGCGAAACTCCCCGCGGCGAAATTGAGTGGAAATAAATAGGAGGGTCGAGTGGAGATTTCAGACTGAAAAGAAGACGGTCGCGGCCGGGAAGAGCGGCTTCGCTGTCGCCTCTTATAAGTCGAACGATAAGAGGGAAGAAATTCTTTTCTCGCGCAACTACCGCCAGGCCTGGCTCCCGTCTTTCATCGTTCGTTTTCCCTTCAACGACGAGGACGAGGCAACGTCGCGACGACGACGACGACGACGACAACGGCGACGCGCTCCGATTAAATGAAAATTGCCTACGCTTGTCTGCCGAGGATGAGCCGGAATAGGATTAGGCGTTTCTCCCGTGCCGTTTCAGGATTCACAGGTTTTCAATTAAGCACATTTAGCCGGACGAATGTCCGTGGAATGTGACGCGGCATTATCACGGGAGAGGGAAACGCTTGTCGTCGAGGAAACTAATTTAAGTAACCCCACCAACGCGACGCGGCAACGGTCGGAGGGATCCTCTTAGATCCCCTTACATTGAAATATAGTGAAAATTCGTTATAGCGCGGGAATCGCGCGTTCACTATTTCAAACCGCGCTTCGTAAAACCTCGTCGCCAGGCTCGCGTAGAAAAGTTTTCGAAATGCGCACCGTCCGTGAAAGTTCGCGTCTGTATGGTCGTCGATCCCATCGATCCCGTCGATCCCGTCGATCCCGTCGATCCCGTCGATTCCCCTGCGTCGTGAATCTCGAACGCGAACGACAGCCGTCGGAATGGATGGGTGCGGTAATGTCCGGCGGACCCTTATGTTCGTTTGCATAATTGCGGCCGCGAACGGGCAAATAAACGGGAGTGCACGTTTATCGGCGTGCGTATCGGCGACGAAATTTATTTTATCGTTGCTACACACCGTCGACGATCATTACACGCCGCTGATTTAACGGCGAATCCATTCGGGAAAGTTCGCTAGGATTTATCGGGGCAAAGTTACCCTTCGAGTCGGAACGTATGAGAGAATTCATGCTAAATTTGATTTCTTCTTTTACGGCTGTCCTCGCGAGCAGAATGCGGTTTAAATTAAAATCCTCGGAACGAATTAATTATTCGCTGCCGGAATAACAACGCGATTCGAGAACGGCCACGTTCTCGGGGAACACGTGCTTATGATCGCGGGATCATAAGAAGCGGGAAGGCTACGACAGGGTAGAGGTGGGCAATAGAAATCAGCAGGAACGATGTCTTGGTTTTCGTAAGGAAAAAAGTAGAGTAACGCGACAGGGCCGCCGACTCTGGCGTTAATTAATCATCCGGGAGCGGGCGAGTTACTCGACCCTGATGAATTATCGCCACCTGAGGAACTAACTTCCACGATATATACCTTTCATATCTGCCTACGGAAATTCTCCATTCTTTGTTCGAGGAACGGCGCCGTTCCGCCCGAAGAAAATGGAATGTGACAATGATGCATCGTCAATACCGAGGTGAAAATGTTGCGCCGCCTCGCATCGCCTAGCCTCACCTCACCTCACTCACCTCACCTCACCTCACCTCACCGCACCTCACCACTCGCAGTGGAAATTTAATGGACAGACGGGAGATGAGAACGCGAGAACGCCGATGATGCCGGGCCGAGGCAGGATTTCGCGAAAATTAAATCTCCGTTGGGCGGGCTCGTCGATCACCGGCGAGCACGCGGTATCATCGATGAATCTTGAAAAAGCGATCGCGGATGCAGTTGTTCGACGCAGCTGAACCGAAGCCGCGTGCACGAGGATGGGGCAGCCGGTGCGGTGTACGGCTCGGTTATCGCGAGAGCGTATACCTGGCGTTGATAGCGCGTTGCTTTATGCCCGAAAACCCCACGAGGTGGAACCGAGATAAACGGGCGGAATTCCGATGTCGGGTGGAATGAATTTTGTAGCTCGTGTCGTTGGTCAACGTTTTATCGAAATCGCCTCCTGCCCTCCGGACGGAAAGCGATCTTCCACGTTCGAACATCGGAGGAAACGGAAAATGTGAATTGATCGAAGAAACGGGGGATGAAACGTTTCGAGATCTACTCTCTCTTATCTTTGCCGAGGAGAGAAAACAAAAGGGGACCGAGAGGTACGCTCGGGGGGTGACTGGTTGCAAGAGAACGGTTAAATAATACGCGTGCTCGCAATAGAAACGTGTTCACGTACATTGTTGCCTCTGGACATTCCGGCGAACATGTTAGTGCCGTTGAAGTCGTGTCACGTGCCAGATGAACGGGTGTACTTCCAGGGTTTTCCTCTCGTGAAGATAAAAAAAAAAGAAATGAATGTGAAAGAACTTGTGCGCGGTTCACTGGACAGTCCTCTCGGTGTTCAGGCCAAGCAGTCGCGTGTACAATGACGAAGTGCGACGGACCGGTATAGACGGATAGTCTCGGAGCAAGTGCGAAGAAGAGAGGGCGAAAGAAACGCGCGAGTATTGCCGCGTCAGTTGCATGAGACTTCGGCAAACACCTTGGAGTAGGTCGCGAGTAGGTTGACACCTTCAGGAGAGAGGTCGCGCGCAGAACTGACACCTCACGCGCGCGGTCCAGCTACCCTCAGCATCCAGCAGCAGCAGCAGCAGCAGCAGCAGCAGCACCGGCAGCGGCAACCGAAGGGGATGAAGCGGAGCACGCGCGAAATTCCGCCCCTATACTGCGCCCACCCCTTATCCCTCCCGAACCACCACCATCCGTTTCCTCCTCCTCCTTCTCCTCCGCCTCCTCTCTCCATCTCTCTCTTGCTCTCTTTTTCTGAAACCGAGCGCGGTCCGCTTCCTCCTCGACTACAGACCTGTTTTGTCCTGACTCCGGCAGCCTAGCGCCAGAAAAGAATGTTCGAGGGTGAAACGAAAGGTGAACTGCCCGATAATTATCAGCCAGATAGATGCGTTCCTTACCGTTACAAAAGCGAGAATATCGCTAGGCTTTTTTCGGGTCGTCAACGGCATCGTTTCGCGAATCTTCTTACAATTAGTTGCGCGGTTCCATGCATCTCTGTCAAACGTCGTCGAATATTTTTCTGACGTTGCAGAAACAACAGTGATTTTTGCTGTACTTATGAAAATAAATAACCTCGTCTATACAATTCTCGGTAACCGCGTATATGTATCTTTCACAATGTTCGTTAGAATTCGATAATTGAATGGTGCATATCTTTGCCTGTTGCAATTGTAGCCCATCGAAGCAATTTGGTTTTACACGATTGGCTTACTCGAAACGAAATCTACAGTTACATGCCGCACGCATACAATATGTTTACTGCACAATAATTTGCAGCACTTTCAACGCCGTGACAATGTCTTCCTTTTAATTACTCGCAAGCTTTATCCACGTTCAATTCTACGAAGTGTAAATACTTCTCTTGGGGTTGTCAGTCTTATATCGAAACGAATCTCTCATTGAAATTTTCAGCCGGACGGATTAGAAAGAATTTCTCGTGCGCGAACAGGCAAGGTAAGTTTATTTGGTCCGACCTTCGGCATCTGGCAAGCATAAGAGTATATGAGAGCGAGGACGCGCGAAATTTCACCCTTGCGCGCTCTCCGGCACACCAGCGACCCCTTTACAGCCCTGCGTATCGTCCAGGCGGAGACCCTCGCACCTACCTAGGGGCGAAACTTTTCTTAATAATTACTGGGCAATGGAGGCCATATTGCGCGACTCGATGACCCGGCCCCTTTAATATTCGAGTGTTACGCACGCCGCGAGCGCGCGCGGGAACACTTCTTTTTCTTGTCTGTCTTGCTTTAGTTATGCGTGTACACGTGGTTAACGCACAAAGCCTGTTGTCCGTTGTTCCTGAAACCCCAATGGTCGAGCAACGCTGATGCATTAAACGGTGCCTTTTGTCCCCAGGTTTATTGACCCGGGTCGAGGGACGGAAAGTTTTCCGCGCGCGACGCCTGAAACAATCGAACGCGAAAGTCGACGCATAAGCCGCCGCAATAATCATTCCAAATCCTCTATCGGCCCGGCACGGTCAGCAATTTTTCGAATAAAAACGGTCCGTGAAACTGCGGACCCCGAGATCGGTCGATCGATGCGAATTATTACCGAATATTGACCGCGAGACGCGCGCGCGAAATTTCATCCACGGTTTTCCACGAGCACAGGCGCAGAACGCGCGTCACCGTTGCGATTAATACGACTCGAAACATTAAAAGCGTTCTTAGCCACGGAGAGTGCACACGGATGTAAAGCAGACAGAGAACTTTTAATACTCTGTAGTGTACAAAGCTTTGCACTTATGTCGCCACCGCACGCGAGATAACATACATTACTATATTGGTATCGCGAGCCCGAATGAAATTCACAATGGTACTTCGTCCGTGAGACCTGGATATGTCGCGTTTTATATAGACATTAACGTCGTTTGTGTACTACGAAACAACGACGCCACCTTATATGAATTTAAACCGAACCTGTTTGCTCGTTCGTACGCACACAATTTTCGACAGAAAATAAGAATCAATTTATTTGAATATATTAGGTTGGAATACATCTATTAGTTTCTCACCCCATATGTCCTTATAGTTTCGTATGCAAAATTCACCCTCTACGATAAAGAAACCTGTGGTGATCTTCGTATCTCGTGAAAAAAGAAAAATAGAGAAAAACCAATTGTTACGATTTTTGGTTTGAACCATTTTTTCGTATCCGAAATAGTTTACAAGTAATTTAGCGATGCACTTAATTGAATGACCCTGTGCAGAGTGGATAACACGGATAACGGCGACTTCTTGCTGCTGCGGTACGTTGTAAATGATTCACGGGGGCGTAGAACGTTGTATGGAAATGTTAGGCGAGCGTGTTGCGTTTCATCCAAATTGATCTTTACAGATTGAAAATCCAGTGATGAACGAGCGCGCTAATGCCGCGAATGCGTTCGCCGTGTATGCGTGCTCGATCATCGTGTTTCACTGTCCGGTACGATATTAACTGTTCAACGGAAAATCGGAATAAAGTCGCGAGCGAATTAATTTTGAGTAGCGCGAAAACCGAAATCCGAGTTAATTGGCGCGGAAACTGTTCTACTTGTCTAGCGGGGCTACCGTACGGCGGGTTTCCTGTTATTTCATTTCCAATTTTGCAATTCTCCGATTATCGAATCTGTAATTTCATGCGTCGACATGCACGCCGCTCCTGACTGGGTATACTAATTATCATCTGTCGGGAATGCATAATTTCCATCGGTTCGAAAAACGCGGTGTAATTAATGGAACGAGAGCCAGTTGAAACCGGCCGATCGATACCGCCGACAGTAAGAAAACACATGGCGCTCGCATTCCGCCGAGTTCACAACAATGTTCATTAGCTCACGAATTGAAATGGTTCTCTTCGGCCCGGCCGGTCAAAAATGCTTGACGTCATCGCTTCCGTCCTGGAGTCATTTTACCAACGATCTCATCGATTTTACGAAGATTTGATTAAAATCAGAAAAAGAATACATAGTTTTATTCGAGTGCTTGCAAGCTTTGCTGCACGCCTTGTACAGGGTGTCTCAAAATTCCTTCGACATCCGGAAATGGGAGGTTCCTGAGATCATTTCAAGCGACATTTTCACAGACGCGCGATGTCAGCTGGCCTACTGTGCCGACATGCGTCTAGGTCGCGCTCTGATTGGTCCGTGTTGTTCGTTGATAACTCCTTAACAAAGCCGCAGACGCCATTTTTGCAAAGAAAAAGGAACTGTACTTGTACTCTACTTGTACTCTAGTCGGTAGTCAAACTACTAATAACATTTCTGGATACAGGTAAGCATACAATGCGATGGTATGTTTATTTATGTTCTGCGATCCTTACCAATACTTAGAAGAGCAGTATGCCAACAACCAGAGAAGACACAAAAGTATTTGAAGAGTGCTTTGATACATTTTATTTTCTATTGCAGTTGACCTTGCGCGACCTTGAATGACCTTCATAATAGGTCATTGTATTCGTCTTGAAATACACTATCAGAATGTAAATAAAAAAACCATACCGTTCCATTTAAAAAAACAGAGTTGACCTTCGTATCTCCTTGACGTCTCCACCTATAAAAAAATTAATGACATCAAATTACGAGCCCCTCGATATCAAGTAAGTTTGGTCTGATCCTTTTTTTTTCTATCTTCAAAAGCAAGCAATTTATTCAGGTGACCTGTTTTAGGTGCCGCACCCTGTATATGGAACCGTCGAATGTTCCAGATAGCGGAACGTTCTGGAACGTTCCTACAATCTCATAATTTCTTTTAAGATTGTTATTCGGAACCGACTCGATGCTATTCATTTTACCGATCTACATTGCATGCATCGATAATATCGCAATTGTTAGGCGCACAAATAAGTTTATAGCCCTCGCTACCAATCGGTAGTTACGACTGTTTCAGAGTCGACAGATCAGGGGAAGAGAAGTTATCGTCTCTCTGCCAGTACCGGACGAGACACGTGACTCTTTATCCTTATAATTCTACATTTTCGCCCCCTTTTCCACCAGTAACCGGTAGAGCGAGGATAATTTGTCGGACGGTGGTCGATATAAAAATGGCTAAAATGGTTGTCGGCGAGCTCGAGATTAAAATTCAACCGCGTCCGCATCTACTACTTACCGGTCACGATAAAGGCGAAATCTCGAACAATTATGGTCGTGGAATTCCCTATCGTTTCCCGTTTACCTCTGAGTGAGGGCTTTCCATTGTCTGGCCAGGACCGAATGAAAGGTAAAAAGGAAGGAAAGCGAAGTCGCACGGTCGAGACAGTAAAGCGCACAGAAGAAATGCAAAATGGTGGTAGCGTTGGTCGCCCGTAACCGTAACCGAAAGAGAGAGGGACCATGACTGCTGAAGGAAATGCTTGTGAACGGGGGAATGGATAGCAAAGGGGAGCCTTGCGGAGACAAAGAAACGAAGGAAGAAAGGAGGGACGAAGATATCAAAAACAGGAACGGTAGCTGAGTGTAAACAGTCTAAAAAACCGCGAACGATGAAAGATGTCCTTTCAGCGTGGTTGACGAGGCCGCGAGCCTGCAGTTCACGATAATAACGAAACGTTACACCGCACCGCGCGTCATCAAGACTTCCAGTTGACAAACAGGGATTCTCAGAGTATCAGCATCGCCCTAATGACGCTTCCAGTTACAAGTAGTACCGCGCAAATGCGATCGCTGCCACGGCAATTAATTATCAGCTCGAGAACGCTGATATCGCTTCGTCTTCCACCGATATCTGACAAGTCGAAAATCATCGAAGGTCGATCGAACGATCGAACGTGTTGACAATATACTTCGATCCTCTCGCGTAATCGAACACCCGAGTTATCTGATTTCATTTATCTGATTTATACAGGGCGGACCCACTTATCGTGATCGCATCAAGAGATCTTTGATGTTGGATCGATAAAAAATTTTGTAAACGGCCTTCGAAACAAATGAAATAATTTAGCAAAAGCAGGCGATGCAGCTGCTGTGCCGAAAGGAGGATAATCCTAGAATCACGGGGATTCTGTTCACAGTCGGAAAATCCTAGAAATCAGCAACAGCTTTCGAACTTTCTGTCGGCGGTATACGGGCGAGTTTTGCCGGTTTTCGTCGTCGTCGCGTTACGCCTGCGACTCCATTACCACGGACAGTTTTACGCGTCGCCCTATAGTACTTTTAAACGATTATTGCGCCAGGTATAATCACGAGTATTACCGGCGGTGCAGCATACTATCTAGTAATTAGAAACTTGAGATCATGATAGCTTACGTACCGCGCGGGAGTTTCCACCCGGCTACGATGGCAAGCTCGCATGAATATAAGGAAACAAGTTAGACGGTCTCTTGACAGTCAGGTGAATCGCAAATCTGGCCAGAAACAGAAGGTCGATGTAACTCGCACGGACTACTTTCTTATGTCACGTCCGGTGGTCAGCCACTAATAATAATTAATAAGTTCAATCATGTATAACACGTATATTCTGAATTTCTTTTAACCCTTAGCACTCGAATGGCGACTCTCAGGCGCCACTAGAATTGCTGTACTATTATTCAAAATATGGTTTACAGTATTAACTATATTATTATTATTATTATTATGTACGGACCGAAATCCATTTATACAAATGTTTATGATACAAAAGAAAAACAAAAATGAAAGTCTTAACCTAAAATTACTTATAAAGGGACATGTCGCAAGCAGTAGGAATGTAGGTATCAAATTAACATATAATTGTACGCAATTTTCTCTTGAACGATCGCAACGATCCATTGAAAAATTCAATATTATGATATAGCGATGTAGAGTCCGTAATAATACGATTTAAGGGATCCATTGATCCATACATGGATATATCGGTATCCAATCAATTACTAAACATTTAGGTATTGTGCGAGGTATTATACCAATTTCATATCCATAAAATTTCGAAAATCATAGGGAATGGAAATATTCTAGGTCCGAAAAATCTTTAATTTTCAAGTTAAAATAGCTTCGAGTGCAAAGGGTTAATATTTGCTCTACTAATGTTGCACGGGAAATGAAACATCAAATATTATAATTAATAATTAATATTGAATTATCGTATATTATACCATATTGCGAGCCGCAGAATCAACGAAAATCTGTAAGATATATTTCACGGTAGACTACATGGGATTGCTAACCCATATGATTTATTTCAAAAGTTAATCTCATCTTGAATTTCAAACTTCATTTAACAAATTGAGAGCACAGCGAGATCTATTTTATTAAACAAATGAAATATTTCGAAATATAAATGTGCGTGCGATTAATCAAACGAAACATCCGTTGAAACCAATTCATCGCTAAAGAATGTAAAAGATAGTCCACGAGAAACTAGAATAAACGCTACGTAGAAGAAATGGACAAAGAATCGATGAACAATAGACTGGTAACTAACTACCTAGAAGGATGCGTAGAGCCACGTAATCCGGTCAAGAGAACGATAAAACGAATACGAAAATTATACATCCGGTCAAAATGCAGACGACAAATTAACAAGAAAAGCGATTACGAAGAATTGATGAAGATTAAGCTTAGAACAATGGATCGATCGATCTATATCGATCATCAATATCACCGCAACAACATCCTCAACGAAAGCGAACCAATTTTACGGTAAACACTAACAATTAATAATAAGATCCCAATAACTCAATGTATCCGAAATTTGTTGCATAAAGTATACGTTTGTTTGTTTATCGTTAAAATCAAACTCTCGAATCATTTATAATAAACCGACTTCGATCTCAACAAATCCAAATCCACAAATAAAGCCAATCAGTTCGAAGAAATCCTCAATTACCCGAACCGAAGCCGGTGAATGCAGGTAGATTCAAAAACTGCGTTGTATCCTCCATCGCAAATCTTTGAATTGATACTGTACCTCTAAAAACGTCCATCTTAGGACGTAACACTTAAAAGAAGATCAGTCTTAAAATAATAGCCGTATGAACTAATGGTTTAAAAGATCAATAAAATAAATAAATGTTATTCGAGCTGCAAGTCTCGCTCGACCTTCGCCCGTCTAAACGAACAGATTACGAACAGACGACATAGAACGCCGGAACAGTTTCTCTTGCATTCGTAAGACCGCTTTTTAATCTGAAATCTCTCCGGTCTGCGAAACAGACAAATTAACCGTACAATAATTTTTTCCATCTAGATTATGGATCGGTTCCAGCGTGGGACGACTGAGCCAGTGTCGCGGTTTATTAAAACGGAATAGTAATGCAACCGGCGGCGGCGGCGGCGGCGGTGCGGCAGCGCAAGCTGATTGTCCTTCTTGTCTTTAAAGATAAGCCGAGTAAATATTCATAGCCGGGTTGCACTTGATTCGACGGAGAGCTCGTAGACCTTCCCATAAAGCCGATTAAATCACCCGTCCTTCTTTTCTCCTCGGTAACCCCTTCTTTCCGGTTGCCTCGGCCACAGAAGGATCTTCTCTGGAAGGACTTCGTACGAGGAGTCAATTAAAAAGTACCGGTTCGATTATCGATTATATTTGCCGGGCGACGACGCGCCGCTGTGCTCTCGTCGTCCTAGCCTATGGAGCTACACGGTCGCTGGTTACACAGGTACTCGAAAGTACTTCTGGCTGCGCAATGCTGCCGCTTGTCCTTTGAGAGCTGCGTTGCGAAACCCTTGTCATGCACCAAAGACGTCCGCTCCGCGGCTAAATTTATTACGACGCAAACAAATATAGAGACTGTAATTATTTGCATCCTCTGCCGAGGGACGAAGGCCACGGATCGATGCATCCGTGGAGGACCGTGTCGGCTATGAATGTAATTCTGAATTACTCATGAATTCTACTTCTTCGACGTTTCCCCTGCTCTTACTATTTCTCCGTTCTCTCCATCTCTCTCTCTCCGTATCGGTGTGCACAAGCGATGCGTACGCTTGGTCCTTCGGTATATCGGGTAACATATTCCCCAACGACCAGTCGAGTGGCGTGACACCGCGTGAGAGTCGTTGATTCGCTTGAAGAGCCTCCGTTAAAAAAGCGCAGGCGTTCTTAGAATCACCTTGAAGGACCCAAGGCGAAAGAACCGATTCTCTTTTATTTCTTTCTTCGCTTTCCACTCGAGCGTCCCGCATACCGAATTAACTGCTGTCTACAGATTAAAAGGAGCCGCGGAGTCTTCTTCGATACCCTCCGCAACAGTTTAAGGAAAACCTGCTACATTGCGCGAAAAACTTGTGTCCTCGCGTTCTTTTCTCCTCTCGCGCCCGCGCGGTCCGTAGAAATATTATTTCAAATATTTCCGAGAAAAATTGAATGTTTCGCAAAAAGGAGAATCGAGCAGAGAGAAAACGCGAGCGATGGCACCTTTCTTAGACAGAACTTTTACAGAAGGATTGTGTTCGAGTGTGCGGCACGGCGATGGCCGACGGTGCCACGTATCGTTCTTTAAAACGGTTTCCATTCGTTCGCGTGGTTCTTTGATGAAAAGTAGACAAAGAAGGAGCCGTGCGAGGACGACGATCCATTTACACGGGAAGAAGTTTCTGCGGAGCACAGACAGACCCCGACAGAAGTTTATCTAGAACTATGTAGTTGGCAGTTACAGACAGTTTCGCGTGGCAAAACGATTCGTCCGGCCTGAAGTTGTTATCGTTAATAGCTACCAGTTATCAGCCCGTTCGATTCCGCCTTGTCACAGCATGCTTACATACACGCGCAACGCGTCCGCGCCACGCCGCGCCCCGTGCAATTTATACGCGGCCGCTTCAACGAACTTTAACGAGGACATTCAACGCAACCGAATAAAAAACGACACGCGTTTTCGTTTCTCGCAGAATTTCATAGAATAAATTTAATCCTTCGGGTTGAAATTTCATTAACACTCCATAGACGTTGCCGCTTGCAACCTTTAACCGCAGAAATATTTCTACAAAAATGTTTTTACATTATTATGTTGAATCTGTAATGAAACTTTTCGTTCGAATCAGAGTGCAAAATAACCTCTGAAACGTTTATAAATTTATGAGGTAAAAGTAGCTGCGCACGTATACGCCGAATAAATGTAACCCAATTCGGAGGATCGTATTATTTCACTAAATTCGAACAGAATTGCGCGTACCTTCTGCATGGTGATTGTTCAAGTAACTAGATCTCCCTCGTCGTTTCCACGTATGTTTCATTTTAATCGTTTGAAATTCTTGCGGTGTCCATCTTTACCCACTGAACGTAATTAATGGTTTCAAATGGTCGAAATTAAAATACCCTGAAGAAGTAGAAAATAATCGACTTTTCAGGCCGTCAAAGTACAAAGGGCTCTCAACGAACACGCGCGATATGAAAAAGATTAGGTTCATACATAAATGAATAACATATCCTCTCTGGCAATACTCTATTGTTTCGGAAATAGTTGCGAACATAACGAGCACCACGGAGGTAAATAGAAAAGCGATCCGATCGGCGTTCGAGGGGTAATTGCCAAAGTAATTTCGCGCGAAACCAAAGTCAATCGTCAAAGAAGAAGAAGAAGATCGCCTCGGCTGGCTCTATCAGAGAGGAACGATCATCGCCGGAAAGAATCGATTCAATTTAACTACAGAGATGCAAGTAACCAATAAACCATCTTGTTGCGAGTGCAGTTAGTATAGACTTCCAGTGCTCGGTTTGCGGGCAGCGGTTTGTGGCTTACGAACATGGCGAACTGCAGAGACATGTCCATTCGTTGCTGTTGCCGTGTCTAGCATAATAGAATCGAGAAAAAAGTGTTAATTATTCCCGGGCCGTTCGCGATGGCCGTTCTATAATTGGCCAGTCCGTTACGTTGCGTACGACAATCTGCAAGAGGTGCAGGTTGTCTTTTCTCCATCTTCACTGTGGCAGCAAACGTTGCCTAATAATGAACAGTTACGACAGTCGGAGCAAAAGTCGGTATCAGAGTTGTATAATAGCCTCACTGACGAGTCCTCTAACAGGCCCAGAACGAAACGCTGCCGCTCCACTTATTTCGATGCGATAGAGATAGAACGTCGCGTCAGAAAAATCAGTGAGCGAATTCGCAAATATTTTGGAAATCGACCGATTGAACGGATCGCGGGTCTCGACCGGGAATGTTATCGTTCGTCTCGAGTCTAGACGGATAATAATATCCGTATAAAAAAGAACGTCCGAAAGAGATCCGTCCCCGAGCGAAACGATAAAACGCTTTAAATGCATGCGTGGCACAAGCAGTATTTTTATTTTGACAATAACTCGCCGTTGATCCGCAGGTCGATGTCTCGGGGATAGCAGATATTGGAAATGGCAAACGGAGACAGAACAGTCTGGCTGATTATCCGATTATCCGGTTCTCCGGAACATTTGCAATTTACGTCTGGAAGTACCATCGGTTCAACCCCTCTTTCGGGGTCGTTGCTTCTTCTCCCACATCCTTCGTTACCGTTCCACCCCCATCCGGTTTCCATCGTTCCCTTCCCCACTTCAGCAGTTCTGCTCTTCTTCCGCCGTTTTCCTTCCGTTCCTCGTCCTTCATTTGATTCGGCGCGGCGCGCTATACCTTCTGTCGGCGGCAGGGAACAACGTCGAATCATTCGTTTCTATCCTAACGAAATCTCTCCTCGGACGTTGCGCTGATAAGAGCACGAGCCCCCGCGTACCATGTCGCAAAGAATTGTCACGGGCCATCGGCATACCTAGAAAATTGTATTGCGATTCGATCGTCAGGGAATTCATTAATTCGTTCATTTCGGAGCGCAATCGGAACCAGCACCAGCGGTTCGAATTCAAGCGTCAAATTCGATCGAGCACGAACGAATAACTGGAACACCGTTTATTCCGTATTCACAAATTACAGGTGGTAGAGGACGTTGGACCTTCAGATTACAGGTGACACTGTAATTTTTCCAATTTCGCCGATGCCCGGCCGAAACGAAAGATTAAACAGAAATCGCGCTTTTAAAATATCATTTATTCAGCCGGTCTTTGGCGAATGCTTCACGCTGAACTGTATCGAGGCAGTTAGCGTACATCATCGATTACGTACAGTTAAGTCGATATCTCTGGATGTTGAGAACGTATCGATCTTTTTTATTTGCATAAACCGACGGTGCAACTCATCAAAAAATTTTCAAATATGTATTTACAGCGTACATCGTATAGAATATGTATGCATATTAAAAGAAGTAGTTGAAACAATAGAATGTTACACGAACGAGTCAGGAAATTGAAAAAATAATACGGCAACATATGCAGTGTTTAAATTATATTTACCGAAAGCACACGCCATCGACGAAACGTTAAATTTATAAGCAAATAAATATTGTACGCACGAAATATGCGGCAATGAATTTTCCATTGAAGCATACGGAAAATTCACTCTGTTTATCTTGTTTAATTGTCAATATTATTATCTTAATAAACACCGCGGGGCTGTACCAAAACAAACAAAGCCAACCTTCGAAATGGACTGAATATCGTGATGGAGAACGTACGATACTTATTTGCTTATAACTTCGTAACAAAATATTTACTGCGGAACATTGTATATTGTACAACATTCTTTTCTTATTTTTAACTGCAAAATGAACCACAATAATTTACCGGATTAAATCAGGTAACCTGTTGGCCGAACCAAACGATACAGAAATAATAATGAATTATTCAAATTTGAAATAAATCTATAGTAATTACTGTGCGCGTTGTTGAATTGTTTCTAATTTTGACGACACGATCTAAAGATTGTTATTAGATTAAGCTCAAAACCAGTCAACGGAAACTGGCTGAACATCACCCGAGGAAACCAGAAATTTGTCACTTTTTCAAATACAATCCCGTAGATTTAACCGAGAAAATGCCGAAAATTCAAGTTTCAATCTTAGGAATTGACCGGTTCAAAAGTTACGGGTGTTTGAAGTTCAGTGATTTTCCTTGAAGGTGTTTGGTCCATTCGTAAAGAACATGTCTGGACTACCCGGGCATTTCCGTGCAGGAGGTTCGAAAAATGACCGAAAATTGCAAGTGGTCGATTCTGCTGTAGATCGACGATTCGTAAGACGGTGCCGCGCCGTTGCGGTGTTCCGTTTCCGTCGGGAGAGAATAATCTCCGACGAGACGATATTGAATGTTGAAACGGCACGCGGTAAATGGAGCATTTCGAAGAATCCCATGCCCATTCATTTCGACCTTCCTCTGCGGAGCGGCGACGAGGACAACGCTCCGCGCGGAAGGTCAGACGCGGCCACGAGAGGCCAGAGGAGAGACGGAATTGAATTTCGTCACCGTTGAACCGTAATAAAATGACGAGAGGAAAACAACGGGCGATGTCGTCGCCACGGTATCTCGAGCCGTCCCTCTCGCCGCTCCGCGACGCTTCTTGTCGCGTTCGCCGTTGACGTTTTCACTTGTTAACCTCGCAACTTGCCGTCTCGCCGTGGATCTGAGGATTATTCATCACCGCAACTACCAAGGGGGATGGTTTCCATAGAGGGCGATGGCGAGCACAACGGCGCCGTTGGAAAGAGGAAGAAGCAAAGAGGAAAGCGGGAGGTTAGGGAAACCGGGCGAAGCCGGGGCGAGAACCGGGACAACAGCGTATTCCATGTTCCCTCGTGTCACTGATTATTCCATTTACGAGCCATGCCGCATGATTCTGAATAGAGGTACACACTGCACCGGTAGATTCAACCCGAACCCCTTTCCCGCTCACTGTTTCTCTCTCTCCCTCTCTCTCTCTTCGTGCTCTCGTCTTTGTCAGTCTTGCGGGTTTCGGTCCCTTAACCCGCGCGTGTCGCACTCGCTCCGAGCATCCATAGTCTATCCGCCGCCGAGAGAAAAGAAGTCTCGTCTGAATCGGAAATCAATTCAATCAGCACCAAGTCCGGCGTGCAATTCGCGGGCTCCGTTTCGCAGGTGATGTCGACGGTGTATATATACGTGTCCCTCTCCCGAAAAATGTTCCGGTATCATGATATACGCGTTACGGCCGAGGATATAGCGGTGTACACCGACACGAACAGCAGCGCGAATTCGTTTCTGCTCGGCTTGCGAAACAACAGGGGATTCCGCGGGTGGATGGCGTTTACGATTCAAGGGGAAGAATCTCGTTAAAGCGGAATCATTCCAACGGAACACCGTGGAAACGCCACTTTCGCGTGTTTCCAATTTTCAAAAGACCCAGACCCGCACGAGCGCAATTATCCTCGCTTTAATAAATTTTAATCGTTCCGCCGCGCCGAGGCACGCAGTTGCCTCCGATTTAATCAGCGCGCTAGGTGTTCGTTATCATTCATTGAATCGACACGATTTACGGCCGTCCGACGACGTTTGATCCTTGAATCGAGAGGTTCGAGAACCTTCTCCGACGGCGTATCGCGTTCCGAGTGGATATTTAAAGACACGAGACTTTGGCGCTGATAATTTGATAAAGTCTCGCTTACCGAAGACGCTGTCTGGCTATCAGGACGTCCAACATTATCGATATTTCACGCGTATCGATTATTTCATTATTTTGCCAGACATAAGGTCAACAATTTTTGTTTCTCGGTCGACATTATAATTTTAGCCCGTCCTCGTTATCCGATGATGAAGTTCTGGAGACGATCCGCAATACCTTGGAACGTACAGAACCTATAAATATGTAAAGCGCCTTGTTATTTTGTCCGGCACAGTATGTAGCTGCAACAATTTGTTTGTCGTGTTCGCGTTTCATATAGTGTTTTCGCTGGCAATCTCGAACATTTTGCAGAGTCGAGCATATTTTCGAAACGGGCCCGGTTCCTAAGGTGTGTACACGGGGACAGAATAAAAAATTTTGCGATAGCAGCATCGTCGATGGGATCTACATCGAATATGCGACACGGGCAAACATGCGGATTGTCGTGCTTGTGCATGCAAATTCGCAGATGCAGGTGCGACGGGTTATCGTTGCAGAGCGGCGATGCGGTGTTGGTGATAGTGGCGATGGTGGCGATGGTGGCGCAATGTAGCTGAATTAGTCGTCGAAAGACTGACGGGTAAGGGAAATTGTTGGGACGAAGGGTGTGCGTGTGCAGCCAGGCTCCTCCTCTCTTTATTCATACATAAAATCCATATTCTTCGGAGGAAACAACGTGCTTCGTCGCGAGGAACCTCTGTCACTGGCGTGGTATCAGGGGCAACCCTTTTTGGTCCTAGTCAACCTTACCCTCGCACCACCCTCGGGGCGTTTGTAAGCTCCACCGGAAGAGCCGAGATTATATTCGAGCGTCTAGCATCACCAGAGACACTCGACTGCCACGAAAACTTGAAATTTTTAGCCCCGCTATTTGAAAATTCCCAAGCATCTCTGCGAGACTTATTCGCCGAGCTCAGCCGTGTTCCCCGAGTCCGACGTTATTCGAATATTTTTCAAGTCGTCGCACAGAGTCACGGGGAAGGCGTGGCATTTAGAGCGTGTTGCGTATACACGTGCACCGTTTCGCATTCATTTCATATAATTGATTCGTTTTGTTGATACCCGTCCCCACCCCGTCGAAGCTGCGCGTCGAAAACACGGCTCGCGTATACGTGGAAAATAGTTCGAGGATCCGTGCGAGCGCATCGTTCATTTCGATATCTATACATAATTCGTTCCCGAAGGACGACCGTATCGTATTTCGATAGAGAACGAGCTCTCGTAGCTCGACCAGAGCTGCTCGCCGAGCACAATTAAAAGAACTCGCGAACGCGACGATTCTAATTATGATCGCGCGAATCGACAATTCTACGATGGGCCTTCGATAATGGACGAGCACCGACGCGCCGCGCCGCGTCGCGACGCCCTGTGCGCCGCAGAACGACACTATCATCGAATAAGAAAAGGGGGGAAAAAAACGAAGCGAGATGGGAGAAAGTTTTTCTTCGTCGAGGGCTTCAAGTGTCGTAGAAGTGGTTATAAAAAGGTAAAAACGCACCGGAAATAAAAAGATCTCGCCGACGGGTTTTCGAGATACAACGGCAGAGAAATATCGCGATTCTCGAGTTCGAGACTACGATGGGCACCATCGAGCTCACCGATCGAAAGAACGCCCATTACGCGTCCACCTAACAAGATATTGAATTTCTGCAGGGTTGTGAACCTCCGGGTCTCGAGCGGATTCGTGCCCTGAGATATAATAGAAGGCCTCCACACCTACTCTAGGCCTCGCGCGCTGTATTTCAGACCTCTCGCCACTTGAGGCACAGAGCGACTATACACACTCTAACAAACGCCCATTTTCAGACAATGAATATTTTAGTGCGCCCATGAAAGCACGCTCGAGCGTTCTTTTTCTCTCTTCTTCTTCTTCTTCTTCTTCTACTGCTTCTTTTTTTTTTTGTCCTTGCCGCCCCTCATCACAAAAGGCATCATCGCCGCCCCGTGTACGTGACGATCCTAACCCCTTCCAGGAACACCGCCAGTAACTGGATCAAGTAACGCTACTCTTGTCCTATGTAGGTTCATTGTTTTCTTCCCTTTTGCGCAACAGATCCGACGATATCGTGCAACTTGACTGATTTATAGGGGAACAAACGCGGGGGAGGCTACACCCTTTCAGCCGAGGGGCTTTGTTTACCATTATTACTGAATTTATATACGCTCCGAGTGACTCGAGCTCATTCGATTTTGGAAATTTTCGAAATAAACTACGAAAACTGTACGTCTCTGTTAGCGGTAAAACTATTAGCTTTGAACAATTATTAGCGGGCGCCTCGCACTGCCTCGCAGTGCAAAATCATCGAGGCCCGAACGGTCGAATAAAATCAACCGCGGGGGTAAACAATGTCTGTAATATAAATATACTTGTATTATTTTTTAATCGCTACCGCATAATGCATTACAGACGTTGCACGAAATGCATCTGCATTCTTCTCTCTACGGTCCTGAATTACCGACTCTGTAGAAAATGCTCTAACTCTGCAACACAGATTTAATACACAGACGCGTGTTTAGTATGCCTCTGATAATGCCTGTGTGCATTATCTGTGTAGGCGGCGATTCCAAGAACGACGCAGTGCTTATCGACGGATGCTACAGAAACGATTTACCTGGCACAGTTTCCCACTGTACCGATATACGATATTCCTCGAACGGCGCACCAATAAAAGCAATTCGCAACACTTCACGCGAACAGGAAACCACAAAGGAACAGCATATCCGCGTTACGTGAACCAATATTATTTTCCTGGCCTTGTGTACGTTGTATCTACCGTTGGACATACGCCAAGCTGTTGTTAAAAAGAATTGGTCATTAACTAAAGCGATATTAGTCGTAATAAACGAGCTGTTTTAAAAGTTCCGGAAGCTCGAATTGCAAGAACTAATTAGACCGAGAGAATCGAAGAACCAACTTTTATCTCGTGCAACGCTCAACGTTGAGATAAACAAGACTGATTCGTAAAAATAAATTTCAAGAATTAACGTTTGTCGCGATAGTAAAATCTTGCGTTAATATTGTTTAAATGTAGGGGAACCTAGGGTAGTAATAATACTTTGATTCTGGGATAGGTGAGAAAAATAAGTGAAGCATTTTGAATGAAAATATTGTACGAGTTTGCTGCAACGAAGCCGGAAAGTTTAATTTTGAAATTCACGTTCGCAGAATAGGAAAGGTCTAAAATTACGCGGTGACGGTGGTCGTGATGTATAATTTCCTTCCACGATGCACGCTGTACATTATAGAAAACGTGAGAGAAACGGGGAGAGGACTAGAGAGAGAGATAAAGTGGAGGGAGAAAAAATCGCATATAGGGCTACTATTGTCCAGCTGTCCAGTAATGGACGACCCTCTTTCGGCTCGAGCTAATAATGCCGAATTGATCCGGGACGCTTTGGTGATTATATTTCACGATGCAGATCGTTTGCCTTTTATTACGTTCGTACCAAGGAAAGCAAATTTTTTAGTCTGCTGTCTCCTTTTCGTTGTCCGCGGCCGCGCGTTCCCTCGGCATCTGTCCATTAAATTATACTATCGGAAAGCGAGCAGATCAAAAAATCGGAATATAGACCGCTGGTTGCAACACGTATAGAAAACATGGAAATTACAAAAAAGAATGAAGGGTTTAAACACGTACATAAGCAACTGCTACGATAAAGTTTCTCAAGCAAACAGTATTAATGTTCACCATTGTTCTTAGAATTTGCTCCATTGTTTGGACGGAGCGTAACGAAATGAGAATTACTACGAGAGCAAACTGTAATTACCGTGCAACGTCCCGGGCACGGAATGAAAGTTTAATTAGCACCTGACGGGCACCAGGTACGTTAACTCAATCAAGCTAAATTACACACGGTAATCCATCAGTCGTTATAAACTGAATGCGTGTATCTTTTTGCGCTAGCTCGTTCGGCTTCGTTGCACGATACTTTTCACTAGAGAAAAAACGTAAACGAGATCCGCTATTGAATCGTCGGATCCCGTGACCGTCCATGTGACCCGCGATCCTGTGACACACGGCTACTCGTCCACTTTTTTCTGATTTTTTTTGTTCCCACCGGTGATTTCATTATTCAGGAAGGACGAACAAAAAAATGTGCAAAAGGGAAGCTGCTGACCGAGACACAATCGCGCGCGTGCTTGAGAAATGCATCCGCTAGTTCATTGCTACCGTACGGAGTCGTACAATAGTCTTTTTTTCGTTTTCTCGTTGACCAGTTCGTCAGCAAAAAACAGCGCGACGCCACATCCAAAACTATCGATCTAAACTCTCTGGTTGCAAGGAAGTGCGCCTCGTGTCGCACACTTTCACTTTCGGGATATTGCCATTTATATTTTCGATCGTTGATTCTTTAACCCTTTGCACTCGGACCTATTTCAACTGGAAAATTAAACGTTTCTTTCGACCTAGAATAATTCCATTCTATATTAATTCTTTTCTTTGTACGAATATGAAATCGATATAATACCTCGCACGATACTTAAATGTTTAGTAATTCATTAGATACCAACATATTTGGTAACGTAAACAATATTTTTAATAATGGTACAGCAATTTTTAGTGGCGCCTCAGAGTCGCCACTCGAGTGCAAAGGGTTAAACATAGGGCATCGGTTAAATTGCATTATTTTTTTGCGCCTTTGACGCGAATACGTCAATCGTTTTTCCCTGCAACCATAGAACTATCCGAAGCAATATCTTACCGATCGCTGAGGCTGCGGATTTTATGTACGTATTTATGACAAAGTTGATTCTGAATAAATGAAATTTCAAATAGTAGACAATTTTTATTTTTCGTACAGATGCGGTATGCGAGATGTATGCTCGGAGCGCTGGGGGTTGTACAAAAAGAAATCGATAAACATCAATTGGACCTGGTGATTGTAAAAATAATTGCGGGCGCATAAGATGGCTCGACTTTCGATCGGATCGGGAACGATGGAAAGAGTGTTGATCAGCGAAAGATGATCGAACGCAGCATGTTCCGGTACCCTAGGTAACGGGGCAACAACGTCGCGCGTCGGTTGGGAAAACGAGCACCGGTCTATGCAGACGCGGCCCGCCAATTGAAATGCGCCATGCAATTCGAAATTATTGGCCTACGACTCGCAGAGTTCCTCCGGTAATATCATTAATTTTGAACAGCCAATGCGAGTCGAACCGACTTCATTATCATTATCAATACCGCATAGAATCGCGTGACAAGTTTGCGACCGCAGAGCGGAACGCCCCTGCGTTCGCTCGTACGTTTCTGGCCAGTCGGTCTAATTTATTTTTTGAATTATACACATTCATGTCGATCTTTTTTATCAACGTACAAACGAAAGCATTTCGCGAAACAGGTGTGGGACGCAACGGGTGCAACGAGCGACACGCAACATAGCATTATGGGCATGGCGGAGCGCGATTAAATTGCAAGTAAAGTGTCAGCTAGCAGGCCGGAAGGTGAATCGGAGCTGACAGAGCAATTTCATTCGAAACGAAAGAGGTGCCGTATACGATCACACATGGACGACTGTGTGCCGTTGAATTTGCTTGCATCCGTTAATTATTTATATTCCCGCGCAAGAGCAGCAACGACGGTGTATCGTAAATCAGGCACTTGTTGAATTTCATTTCGACCGGCCGACTCGAAATCAATTTGAACACAGTCGCGCGTCAGCGTTCGAATATCGAAAGCGATACTTTCCATCGTAAACGTTCGAGAATTTTGTCGGTGTCGTCAAGGAAAACAAGGAACACTGTTCGCAAGTCGATTTGGCGGCAGGAGGAGAGAGAGAGAGAGAGAGAGAGAGAGAGAACGGATCGTAAAGTATCAGAAGTCAGAACGCGAGGAGGAGAGCCGTGCAACCTTCGACCAGTCATCGCGCGCAAACTCCCTCGAGTACTTTTCGAAAAAAAAAAGATATCTGATTGGTCTAGGTGCGAGTGTGTCTCGCAAGATTCTGCGCGTCATTTCCCATGGAATGGAAGGAAACTCCTGAGAGGAGGCTTGTACCAGTCCGGCCTTGTTCGTGAGGCTAAACTAATTTGCTGCGTGAGGGTAGTTGCCGAGCTAGAGGCTGAAGTGGGGTGACACGGGGTCAGGGCAGATGGAAAGCTCAGGGTGAGAGGTGGAGGCTCGGTTTGAGGGGGGCGAGGGGAGAGTCATCTGATTCCGCGTGGTGGGGGAACCGAATTCCGAGTGACCAGTAAAAATGCCACCCCCGGAGCGCGCGGCAACCCTCCCACCCCCGTTCCCCACTTTTCTTCACTTTCTCTTTCCGTTTCGACTCCGTTCCCCGTCTTTTCTTTCGGCTTCCCTCGGGTTCCCTCTCGGACCTTTCACCCTCGTCCTCGCCCTCTCCCTCTCCCTCTCCCTCTCCCTCACCCTCGCCCTCGCCATCGCCAAGCCTACTTTAGGGCCGTAGGAATGACTGTGAACTGGGGTATAGGACTACTCGTGCCGAGCCGCGGGCAGGACGGTGTTAGTCCGTAGACGGAACTGTGTGTGCACGTGTGTGCGCGTGTGTGAGCGTGTGCGACCGTGTGGGAGCGTGTGCGCGTGTGGGCAGGCGCCTTTTTTAACACACGTGTGTGCAGGTGCGTATGCTGGAGAGAGTAGGAAGCGTCTCAACGAAGAAAGACCTTCTCGCAGTGACGGATGCCTCTCTACGGACACCCTGCACACATTCTCGTACAACATTTCTACTTTTTTTTTCTGCTGATAGGGTATCGTTGTCAGATTTGTTTGAACGGCTCGATGCCGCCTCGATGATGTTCTTCCATCGTCGTTGAACGGAAAGTCCTGGTCGACGATCGATATTGTGAGGATATTCGAAGCATCCTGGAACCCCTGACAGTGGTGTATAATGCGGCTGAACGTTTAGCAAAAGTTTCGCGGAGATGTTACCGTTCAACGAATTCGAAGAATTCCGTTCCGAAGAAGACGCAAGGAGCCGGCGGAACCTAGCAAGACGTCGTCCCTGACTTTGAAAGAGGGTAACAAGGAATAAGGAGTAAGGAGTAAGGGGTGAGTTCGCTGGGGGGGGGGACTAGGAGCGAGGGTATGGAGGCAGCAGCGGGGTAGGGGGTGGGGTTGAATTCAGCGCGGGGGTGTATGGGGGAATTAGTAGATGGCTGTGGACAATGTGGGGGATACTTTCTCATATCAAGTATGGCCGCCATCGTGGCATGATGGCCAAAACAATAGTAAGTAGAGAGACTCGTAGACCGTTCCTCGAAATTATTTCGCTGTTGTTATTTATTTATCTTTTTGTTCCGTCTGATTACCCCACGCGTTTCGGCGAGCCGAGTTTCTCGGTCTCGTTGACGAAGACGTCGAAGACTGCGTTCCACACACACGCAACACACACACACACACATCCACACACGTTTTCCATTGTTTTTCTGGGCTTTCAGTGCGCAGTGAATAAAGTGATGTTATCGTCGTTATCGTCGCCTTTATCAATCGCGAGCCCGTGCCTCACTCAATGAAAACGACTCATCGTCGTATCGCGATAATTAACAAATGGATAACGAGAAGAAAACGGCCGATCGCGAATATTTCGGGCTGATCCACATGGCCGACAAGCCGCTGATTACGGTAAGTAGCGCACGATGAACGTCGTCAATCTTTCCGAAATTGCGTGTTTGCTGTTGTACGATCAGCGTACCGCACTCATTAAGTTTTTAAATGAAGGCCGGCCCGGCCGGAAAAGGGGAATCCATCGAAGGAATAAATGTGTCGCACGAAATTAGATGAGTGCGGAATCGCTCGATCATCGCGCGATATTGTTGATATTTCTCTGCAACCGATTAGAACGTCTAGCTACGTCCGATTAAGCTCGTCGGTTTCACCGTTGAAATGAGAAACGAGAATTAAGGTGCGACCACTATAAACGTGGAATTTGTAAAACGACGCTACACCGTTGCCCATTCAGAGGAGACTAAAAGACCGTCCGATATCCGGCGACGTCTTTTGCATGCGAATACTCCACGTGGTTCATCCGACGACACGCATTGCGCAGATCCAGTTTTCCGTGATCCCCACCTTTATGTGAATCACACCTTTTACCATAGCCCCGCGATCCCCGGTGCGATTATAACGCAAACTGGATAACGCTTTTCTTTCGTCGCGCGAGAGCTTTCGATTTCTACGAAACGCGTTCGATAGACATTCTCCACGTATCTTCGAAGACTCTGCTCCAGTTTATCGACAAGCAAATATCGTAAACCTCCAAAGATCTTTCCATGGAACTATGATAGAATCGTGCGACGTATTTAGATACGTCTCGTCCTTCCTAATTACATTGCCTCGGGAACTTTTAATCGCGCGAACTCCGGGTGAAAAGAAATGAAGGAATACGTCGTTAGGTTGGTATAATAAAATTCGATTGCGGTTCGAGTCTCGTTGCAAGAGGGTCGAAGACGCGACGGCGAAATCGCCCTCGGGCGTTTAAAGAAAAAGAGGGTGGGCGGATAGATTTTCAGGACTGGTGCGATGATATTTGTCTTGTTTACGAGCAGACTTATGCGCGTGTGCGGACCAGTGAAGTTCGCCGCTCGATCAATAGGCCTCTACTGAAATCACATATAAACGCACCCGCGCGCACACCCACGCACATCCCCGGCGCGGCGCGGCGCGGCGTTTTCTAACGGGCACACGCACGCGAGGGAGGACGAGCGCAAAAAGTTCGCGGGAGAGAGCTTTTCTTTCGAGAGTTCGAGAACGGGGATGATCGAACGCCCCGCACACGGAACTTCTATAATTCGCCGTTCGCTAACTCTTATCGATTCCAGACATTCCGGGCTGCTATCGGCCTGCTTTTCTTCCCCGACGTTCAACCCAACGAGCATCCGTCGACAAACGTGTCGTAGCCGAATTTCGACGGAGCCGTAGTCGATTATACTTTACGAATTTCTCGTACGCGGAAAACGTGCTCGCGTAGATGCACACGCGTCCATCGAGAAAATATATCGCTGTGCCCGGTTCCATATCGTTTCGTTTCGTTACGTTACACTACGTTCCGTTCGGTCGGATCACATCGATTTTTTCGCGTTCAAATATTAATCGCGATGCTATCCCCGCCGAAACGCATAATTTATCGCGGCATCGTTTCCACCAGACCAAAAGCGGGCCAGCTGCAAATATATACGCGTTCGCGACATATGTTGTGTCGCAGCATCGTTGTATTGGCGTGGCCAGCACGTTGTTTACTGTGCGACAACACGCGGTATGCCACGCAATTTCTGCCCGCGAAATGATTCGAGGGATCTGAGGAAAGGCATATGCAATGCATGCGCATCGTTAATAATACCTCTTCCGTCCCTTCGCCGTACAGGCTCGATGATTATTTTCAACCCCACACCTCGATCCTTCACGCTTTCTACTCTCTAACAACATGTTTTCCTCGACACCCTTTCGTGAAAGACACGAAATTCCCCATTTCTCTGGTCCCCCTTTCCATTCATTCGCTGTCATTCATCCAATTTTGGACAGAAACGTTGCGAAAGCTTTTCCCCAATACTTGCGCGTACAGGTATACAGACACAGACACAAACACGCACGCGCTCGCCCACCGGCCCTACGACAAGCCATACGGGCGTATTTACGCGTATTTTTGGAAAATCCGTGAAACGTTGCGCAGAAATGCGGGTTTTGCATCACAGGACCCCCTTCCTTCGCTGATCCCGATCCCATAGTCCTGTTTTCAACCCCCGCGTAATCCAATTTCCGTAGACTGACACGCAGACGCGCGGACACATTCGAATGTCAAATAATAACCCTCGCTTCGCTTCGCTTCGAACGTTCAATCCGTAAAGTAGAATGCTGCGTCATTATCGTTCAGCTGAATTAAAAATCTTCGCCCCCGTTTACACGGAAATCGATAAATTATGAAACGCGAAAACGTCAGTTCGCGAACAGAGCACAGTTAAAAAATGATTGATCCGTTTCACTACTGCGCCGATCAATTAACAAATAAAAATAAAAGATCGATCGTTCTCTTATCGTCTGGTGGATTTCAAAAATATAAAAAAACTATCGCATTTACGTAGTACCCTAATCTCGATGGACAAAAACATTAATTGGCGCTCTGGCCATCGGAGGATATTCGAATCGTATATGCAGCGAGTCCAATCGCACGAGAATCGATCACGTCATTTTGTAAATCATCTGTTCGCTGTTCGGGGATGGCAGTGAGCGCTGCTTCGTTAATATGTGGTGGGGTGGGGGATATTTGTGCGGTAGCTCTTCGAAGGTGGTAGGGACGAAAACGATGTGACAGGCCCTTCGCAGGGCACCGTGCCGTGCCTGCACCTAACAGTAACCTGGGAGAGCCCAGAGAGGCGTAAGCCTGCGAGGTACCGTAGATTGTCACCTTTTCAAAATCTTTGAACTTCGTTTGACGTCTTGCCTACATCTGTTCGTCTCGGTCCTTGAATCTCTCCGAAGAAACTTCGTTCTTTCGTCGAATCGATCCTCCCGATAAGTTCGACCCATCGATCCTCCCCGATCGGCACACGCCGAGTCCCATCAGCCCCATCGATGTGTAAAATTGTACAATTTCTATCGCGTGCCCGATTCTTTCGAGAGCAACGTCGCCCGAAGGTGACTACCCTTCGCGTCGATGTACCAACCCTCGCCACGTGCCAGTGACGCCTTCTTGAGATCTCCGCCGCGTCGCGTCGTCTTGATCGGTCGAGAAGTGCGAGGCCCCTGTGATCGTTTGTGCTGTCGTCGAGGAAAAAGTGGCAGTGTTTGCACGCGATAAAAATGACCGATAAAGTTCTTCCGCGTGACGCTCCGCGGAATTGTGTTGTTTCGGAGCTGATTTATTTGCATTCGACAACACTTATCGGAAGGCGCGAGAACCAGGATGCCTAACCGGCAACGTACAAAACGAAGTGCGCTGGTAAGAAAACGAAATACACTTCGCGACAAAGCGATAGGACACCCCTAGATTTCTAATGTTTCTCAATACCAATGATGCGTACAAAGATTTTGTATGTAGATCTGTATAGAGTATCCTCTGTTTAGTAACGTGCGAAGTAACTGCTATTATTTACGTTACGTCTTAGGAGTTATATCTGATCACACGAAAAACCGGTGCGTCGGAACGATAGGACACGGTGAAGAAGAATAGTGATTTAATTACACTGTCCAACACCAAATTTGTTCCACTGTTGGGTGGTTCTTGTAGAGTTTTTTGCGCTGATTCCGAATCTGTTCTTAATTTCTTCTCCAAGAAGCATAGTTTTTGAGAAACATGACTTTGAAGAAAAGCATATTTTTCAACTTTAAACGAATATTGCGATGTTGTTATAAAAGATATTGATTTGTTCTTTGCGGCAAAAGATTCTGTAGACTTTCCCGAACACAACGATGTCCAATATCAATACATTATGATCGTTTAAACATGTTTAGAACAATGATTGAAGACGAAGAGACACCACTTTTGCACCCATTTTTTAGGATATTTATCAATTTATTTATATTTTTCTATACTACGCGATATAACATACTTTTATCTTGAGAAACCACCCTTTCGAGTTTCCAACGTCGATGTTCTTTTCGAACCACAAAGCAAAATATCATCGCCCGACACGAGTTGCTGCAACCACTGCTCACTGGGACAACGAGTTACTAAACAGAGGATACTCTGTACAGATCTATACACAAAATCTTTGTACGCATCATTGGTATTGAGGAAAATTAGAAATCTAGGGGTGTCCTATCGCTTTGTCGCGGATCTTACACGATATAATTCTCCTTCTCCGTTTTCCTCGACGGCACGGTTGGTCGTCAGTCATTTTACTCAGTTTCCATTTATTTCGCGTTGACATCGGCTCATTGTACCGTGCACTGGCATTACCTGAAATTGGAGCAGTTCGGAAATGACCCATGGATTATTTAGCGGACACCGCGCCACGGGTCTGTCAACTTCAATTAGTAATCACAGAGCTCACAAAATGCATATTCCTGCTATTGCTCCGTGTGCAGCCCCAAACGTTGGGCGTACATATGACTCATATAACGCGTTCCCCAAACGCCTCCCTTTTCGGACCGTGTCCATTCGCGTGTAGGGCGTCCAAACGAGCCTTGACACACCGTGCTTGTGCGTTGAGTATACACGCTTCTGCTTCACTCGTTAGACGACGATGTATCCGGTCTTAGCAACCCATCGTCGTAAGAAATATATCGATCGTCGCAAGAAGAGATTTGTTAATTGGCGGCTGAGAAACACGTACGATCCAGTCCCGCGTTCGCATTTGAACGGGCGCCACTACAGATAATAATAACACGTGGCAAACTTGTGTTGGATAGGGTGACGAGATCTAAGAGCGCGGAGCGGACCGGAGCGGAACGGAGGCCTGTCGTGTAGAGCAGACGATGTCCTCGACGATGGCGCATGAAACGACGATATCGGACTTGACGGAATTGGACAGCGATGGGTCGAGTTGCGGGGAGCGCAGCGACGCCAGGAAACGTCTCCGCGTCGACGTCGACTCGACGGGACCGAAGAAGAGGCGGAAACAAACGACGCCCGTAAGATTGTCCTCGACACTGACGAGCGGCGTGCACGAGGAGTCGAACGAGGACGAAGAAGAGGACGAGGGCAGCGAAGGTAAGCTGTCGACGCAGTCACCCATACCGAGCCAGTCGTCGATGCGCGGCGACGACAACCTGAATAACAAGTTCCGCTGCCAGTATTGTAGTCAGTTTTTCGACAGCAAGGCTGCGTTGAACGCGCATCTCGATAGCGAGCACGGGTCCGCGGCTCGGCTAGCCGGTCCTCCGAATCGAACTGGCTCGCCGATCGACGCGATCAAAGCGGAACCGCCGCCGCAGCAACCGGACCAATCCGAGAACCTCGTGAACCTGCTCAGCGTAAAGAGCTTCGCGACTAATTGGCTAAGCGCGTCGTCGGGGCAACACGTGCAATCGCAGATGCAAACGCAAAACGAGGAACTGTGGCCGAGCCCCGTGAACCAGCTCTCCGCGTTACCGAACCATTTGCAAACATTGCCAGGCTTTCCCGGCGCGTTGGCGCAGTATCTACCATTGCCCGCGTTCCCGCTAACCGATTCTAGCCACATGGTCCGTCCGCCGATGGGACAGACGCCGATGAGGATCTTCAACCCGGACGCGTACTGCGACCTGTGCAATAAAGAGTTTTGCAACAAGTATTTCCTAAAGACGCACAAAGCCAACAAACACGGGATCTACGTCGACTCGCCCGGACCCAGCACGGCGGACAATAACCTCACCGGACCGCTCTATTCGCCCAATTTTCCCAACAGCATGATCAAGCTGGAGCCACCCGCGACCCCGCCCACGCCAACCGTGGCTTGCGATCTCTGTCAAAAACGCTTTAAAAACGAGGATTCGATGCGCAAGCACAAACAGAAGATGCACACCGAGCTGCCGGAACATTCCCAGGAAGCGACGCAGATGATTTTCTCGCAGAACGAGGAAGACAGGGAGACCACCCCGAGGGACAGTCCCGGCGGCATGGAGACGCTTTTCAAGCAAGAGTACGGGGTCGAGCAGGAAGACGCGAGTTTCATGCCAGCGCCCAGACACCTATCGCCTCAATCGATTCAGCAGGCGAGGGACGCCGGATTTAACGCCGATCGGCTGCGTCGTTTAGGAGTCATAAACCCGGAAGCGTTCTGCGAGATATGTTGTAAAGAGTACTGTAACAAGTATTTCTTACGCACGCATAAAATGAAGAGGCACGGGGTCTCCGTTCAGGAGAACGAGAAGTCGCCGAGCAACCCAGGATCCGCGGCTACCTGGCACCAAGTGCAGACCAGCCCTTTGAATTTGATCGTGGCGGAGAGCGCGTGCAGCACGGAGTCGAACGAACGCACAGGGGAGGATTACGAGTGCAAGACCTGCGACATACGGTTTCAAACGATCGGTTTGTACCAGGCGCACTGTCGGAAGATGCACGAGAGCGAGGAACAACAGTCGCCGAAACAGGAGAGCGATCTGGAACAGCCGGATCAACGAAACGACTCGATCTCCGAAGATCTTCAGAAGTTGCAGACGATGTTGCTGCAGTTGAACGGGCTGAAGTCGGGCAATGGCTTGTGCTGCGCCGTCTGCGGTAAAGATTGCGACAGTAGAACGGCCTTGCACATTCACATGGTGACGGAGCACGGTGCAATCGGAGAAGACTCTGGATCCTCGCCGCAGAATAAGTCACCCTTAACTACAGCCTCCTCTTTCTGCACTCTGTGCGGCAAAGAGTACCCGAATCAAGACTCTCTCCGAAGACACGTCGCGGAGGATCATCAACCAGCAGCGATCTCGACTTCTGGTCCCCATACACCGACAACTACAGCCACGGTGACGAATTCGACTCCGACCAGCCAGACGCCGACCGAGAAGAAGGTAATGTCGATGACGCCGACGTCGAGCTACTGCGAGATCTGCAACAAGGAGCTGTGCAACAAGTACTTCATGAAGACGCACATGCAAAGGATGCACGGTATCGAGATCGAGAACGGTGCCCAGATCGGCGGAGTGATCTGCAACATCTGCAACAAGGAATTGTGCAGCAAGTACTTCTTGCGAGTTCACAAGCACAACACTCACGGGATCGTGGACGAGAACACGCCAAGCTCGACGAAACAAGAGGCTCACGACCCGGTGAGCATTGACGACGCTCTAAAGCCGCAGCATCTCGGCGATCTCAGTCACAGATACTTCACTCACTTCACCGAGGTCTGTCCCATCTGCAACAGAAGGTTCCGCAGTATCAAGTGGCTGAAGGCGCACTTGATGGGCGATCATGGAAAGATCGGCATCGACAAGTGGCGCGAGATGGAACAGCAATATCAAGCGAGCAAACCCGTCAGCCGTGTATCGAACGCCGCGAAAAATCATCCGAACTCGAACTTGAAGATACCAAATGGATTTGATATTCCGCAGCAGATCAAGTCGGCCGAGTATGCCGGCCTGGGCAATCAAGTGCTGTCGAATTTGCTGGGATCATCCTCGGAGGATCAGCAGCTGAAAAGCTACCGTTGCTCTTATTGCAATTTCACGACTACCGTGTTACCGTTCCTTTTCCTACACGAGCGATCCCACGTGAACGCGCAGGAGAGCACGGAGAGCGAGAAATCGTTGCAGTGTCCGATCTGCTCGCAGGGTTTTCACCAGCCCGAGGTGTTGCATCAACATCTACTGACGACGCATCAGTTCCCCGCGTTGCTGTCTCATTTCCAGCCCCCGGTTCTCAATAATTTAGGGCTGGACATGGAGAAGCTGGCGGAAGCGAAAGAGAAGTTCGACCAGGAGACAAAAGACGACCGTATGGAGAACAATCCGCAAGTCACTGCCAATCAAACGATCCCCGAATCGGTCAGGAGCCAACGACAGGAGGACACGGCGGTCCAGGTGACTCCTCAGGGTGTGTACAAGTGCGCGCAGTGCGGCTACGCGACGACCAATCTGAATCGAATCAAGAAGCACGTGAGGAAGGACCACAAGACGATCGGCGGCGATCCCACGGACAGCGTGCTCGCAGAACTCAGCAGAACGCTGAAAGACGTCGCGAACAGACACAAGATGCCGGCCTGCTACGCGATGCCGCAAGATATGAATTCGAACCCCGACAAAACGATCATGCAGCCGTTTTTGATAGAGGAACAGGAGATTATGCAAGCCGGCGAGGAGTCCAATTCTGAGAAACGATTCGCACCAGCCTTGGTCTATTTGCCGGTGAAATCGCGGATTAGCAACACGCTGACAACCTCGTTCACCCTGAGCCCCGCTTGAGACCACCGAAACCGATCCCCTTCGGCATTTCCTGGACCAGTTTCTCCGCGTCTGCGTCTGCGATTTGAGCACGTGTTATTGGTTCCTATTTAACGTGTAAGGTAATAGTTAGCAAAAGTTTATATATATTTTTCATATACGCGGCTCCACCAGAGTTCCATTTTATCCATTGTTTAGCGTACAAGCGTATCTTGCACAGGCCGAGATATCGCATCAGTGCCAGCGGCGCACTCGGACGCGTAGAATGGTTTTTGATATTCAATATTTATTTATTTACACAAATCGCCTCGCCGGATTACAGTCTCCAGCGTCGTGGACGAACATTCTGGGATGTGTGCTTTTCAGAGGATTTTATTATTATTATTATTATTATTATTATTATCATTATATTCAATTCGCCTGTCTATCCTGCTTGTTTCGTGATATTTCGTACGGCAATTAATCAAGTGTACGATATACACGCATAGTATTTATAGAGACGGCCAATAGAAAGTCTTGGATCGGTTCACCCTCCGATCGGTGTGGGTGCACTGGAGAAATTGGTTCCGCGTTTGAAAGCCACGTTGTTAATTCTGTTTTAGTCCGGTACGTTATATTGTAAATAGTTGATGATATAACGTAAACGGACGATAGAGAAAGTTCCTATTTTAAACGCGACGAACCTCCAACGAGCACGCGACCGCATCTAAACAGTCTAGTCGGGCGATGATATCGTTTGTTCGGTTGAATTTACCTCGTAATGCCAGTTTGCTTTTGCTCAAAACCAGGAATTACGAGTACGTAGGCAGGCGGAACAGAAGGAAACGCATGGAAGCTACGTAAAATACGCGATCAATCTTCATTTTCGCAATCATCCTAGTCAATACGTGTATCGTGTAGAAACAAAAAAGAAAGAGCGAACGAAAGGGGAGATTTAAAGAGGTATTTATAATATATACGTAAGGTACGCGGTAACGAAAAATCTACGAGAGAAGAAACGTAATTGCCAAACTGTGGAAGTTTATGAAAATTCGCGTTCCGTAAGGACATTCGAAATACTTAACATCAATTTTACTAGAACCCCACCGAAGCGTTCGAATAATTTTGGAAAAGGGTTACAGGAAATTCAACTGATTACAAATAAAATCCGTTAAACTATACCGTAGGTGGTGTATTATTATACATTTTGGAAGATTTTAGTAGATAGCAGACGCATCAAATTCCGCAGTCTAGTAATTATTGTCGCGCGGCAGCAGCAGGATTTACTCTACGGTTACAATACTTAGATATCAACGTGCAGAGAGAAAGAGAGAAAGAGAGAAAGAGAAAAAGAGTGCAAGAGAGAAAGAAAGAAAGAAAGAGAGAGAGAGAGAGCCAATGAAAACTCAGGGTCGACACAGTATAACTCGCAACAAAAAGTACAATCGTATACACAGCCAATGGATCGCATAGAATTAAAATAATCGTTTAAATATTATCGATATACCAATCCCGCGAATATCGAATAATGCGCCTCCGATTTCTTCGGAAACGGAAGATCTCAAAAGACCATCCTCGCGAGTATATTCAACTGTAACGGTTACCATTTTTTACTCTATTTACTCGTGGTTACCAGCCATACCTCTCAAAATATACCGAAACAGTTTAAGATTCGCATAGTCTAGTTGTTTATACAATGAAACGTGAAGTTCCTTTTCGCGAGAAGCTGTTTCAACCTCGTGCCTTGCAGCTGAAGAAACTGAGAATCAAAATTTTCATTATTGTCGATCAAATCGAGTTTTTCTCGTCGGATTTTATTCGCGAATCCGACACGAGCCAATCGATACATACTTTCGTGGTCACCGGTGGAAAAGACAAATACAGTAGGACCCCTTATTCGCCAAAATCTTCTGCCGACACTGACATTTCTGAATAATTAAAAACCCTTATGTATCTACGTTCATATACGTATACTCGCATGTTCGCACGTGCTTTTGTATTGTATGCGTAACGTGGCAGATGTTTTATTTATTAGCGGCACGCGAAGATTAATCTTTCTTTCTGAAAAACAGAATTGTTCGGGCAACCGCGGATAAGTGAAGCAACGAATATTACTAAGGGTCAAATCTGCGGATAAGGTGGTCCTACTGAAACGTCCTAGAGAAACGAACGAGTGACTCTCTCGATCTCGTAATGGCCGCGTTCACTTTTATTATTGTACGAAACTAAATTTGGAATGACGAATTTTAACCGGAAGGACATAGAAAGAAGTAGGGATAACGGTTTAACAATAGTTTTAAAAAAAAAAAGCGAGGGACAGCCTTTGCAGAACATTGTACTTTGGACTCGATATTCGATGTTTCTTTTTTTCCACGACTGACCGTGAACGGAGCAGTCGATCGAAATGTTGGAAGGGACAGCTGTTTTCGAGTGACCAGCCGATAGCCGCGTTGCAGCCGCTCGAAACTAAGCTCACCTCTCGAAATGCGTTCCTTGCACCGGTGCGCGGTGGGGTGTTCGTCCCTTCGACGAACAAACACGCGCGCGCGTTACGTTTCCGCCCCCGACGCACGCCCACGCGATGTTGACCTCGGATTATGAAATAATAACGCGGCTCGCGTTTCGACAACTTTCTCGTATTTGTTCGCCGAAGCGAGAATGCCCGCTTCCATATTTACCATGCTCGTCCATTTCGCCGAATTTCGGACGGTCCTGCCGTCCGAACATCGGGATCCCATCGGATCTCGATCGCGCGACAGGAATAACCACCGCGATTAGAATCCAGATGTATTTTTGGAAATTCGGTGAATGGTCTCGGGTCGGTCGGGTCGATGCTCGTTCCGCTTGATCACGATTTATGGCACGCGTGTATGCCTCGGATGCAAAAACGGGCACGGGCACGGGTCGGGCCGGGTGATCTTTGTCTCAGCGCCCATAAAAATTTCCCCAGGACAGCTGAAATTCGAGTACCGCGTCATTTAACAGGCCACGCTCGGATTTTCCGACGAAAATTTCGGGCTGAATTAGTATGCGCGCACGCGTGCATTAACATATTTCTGGGGGGACCGGAGGAATCGGCCATTACGAATCCATTGAGAGAGAATCGACGTAAGGGCGGGGAGGGGGGAGGCGGTGGGGGGATACAGAAATAAGGATAGTAGAGAGCCGGTCATAGAAAAAAGTGAGTGACAGAGAGAAAGAATGAGAATGAGTGAGAGAGAGAGAGAGAGAGAGAGAGAGAAAGAGAGAGATTTTTGGAAGGGAAAAGGGAATTTTTAGCGGCATTGTCGTGCAGCCGAGATGGGCCTGGACAAACGGTCCTGCATCTGGTCCCCTCGCGGCAAGGTCAGAGAGGAAAAGGTCGTGACCTTGGCCGGGATTTTTCCGAAAAAGTCTAGGAGAAACGACCGAAAATCGAAGGGGGAAGAAGGAGAGGGAGTGGCAGAGTGCACACGCATCTCCCGGTTTCGCCCCTTCTCCCCCGTTTGTCCATTTTTCTCACCCCACGGGCGGAACGTACGAGTGACATGCAAAACGCGTGCGTCCATGTAAATCGGCACCCTCTTAATTGCATCCCATGGAAATACGCGTATTGTGCACTTAATGGCCCGTGCGCGGCAACGAGGGTCGTAGATTTTAATTATTGTAACGACTCGCAGCCGATAATATATCGGGCAACGAGACACGCCAGGGAACGAGGAAGCGTGTCATGGTTTTTCACGTGCCGGCTGCGCCGACTCGCTGTCCCCCGATGGAATCTCATTCACCAATTTCATTTTTCTTCTATTCCGTTTTCTTCTCGCGTTTTATTTTTCGGCAAATTTCTCGCCAGCACAGGAAATCACGACGACGCGACTTCGCGATCCCGGCGAAACGATTAGATTGCGAATCAAAGCGTCCCGAAACTAGTATTGCCTTGACTAAACGTAATTGAGCGCAAAATCAAATTTTACCCCTTTGAATCGAAAGGAAAGGAAACACGAAGTATATTGATTATTGATATATATATATATATTATATATATTATTGATAAATATATATATATATATAAACATAAGTACATCATGGATCGAACGCGTTTCGCATACCGATGTCAAAGAATTATATAGACACAAGCTGTATTATATTATTACAATTATACGAGCGTACGTGTTTCTCAAAGTTGTACCTAATTGTTTGTCACGAGAGGAGAATTTATTTTGATCTCGTCTAGTCATTTTTCGAAACAATTTACAATCCCAAAAAAGCTGATCTAGTCACTCGACGTAATCGAAGAAAGAGGGAGAGAGAGAGAGAAAGAAAGAGAGAGAGAGCATACATATAAATGTATATGTGTACACATGTATGTAAGTACATACATACATACATAATGACCACTAACCACTAATGATTTATTGATACAAGATCGATTGTATATTTTTATAATAAGACTGCGAAGTAAGGACGTTCCTGATTTTTTTCTTGCTACATTCCTGTTTTGTATTGTTTTGTATATTTTTTCGATTCGTTTTACTATGATTTATGCACGTGTGATCGCGTATGTACGAATAAAACATTTTATTTCTTTGATTTGATTATGTACTCCACTTGATTTTCACTCCTTTGGTCTCCGCGCGGGGCTAACCGCCCACCCGTTCTTTCGTTCCCCATTAAATTTTCACCGTTTACCGCTGCACGATATCAACTTGTATAATTCAATTTACTCGACCGTCTATCCGGTCGGATCGATCAATTTCACCCGTTTCGTATTTTAAAGGGTGCCGCTCCAAAGAAGTTTGGAATGTTGGTGCGGAGGGTCGCCACCATGAATTAAATTGTGACAAATTGCTCGCGCGTGTCCCGAGCCTTTGTCACTTCATCCGGGGAAAAAAATACAAGTCAAATACCGTCGTATCCAATTTCCTTAACGAAATTTTTTTCGTTGCTCGCAAACACGTTTCGAACGACAAAAAAATACAGAAAGAGGAGAATGAAAGGCGGAGATAGATAGATAGATAGAGAAAGAGTGAGAGAGAGAGAGAAAAAGAAAGGGAAAAAGAAAATATAACAAGGGGATGTGAAGCATTGGTGACGAGGGGAAGGGAGAATATCAGCTCCTCGACGATACGTCGCGAGCGTAGCGAGGGATAATATTTTATGGGAAAACGAAAGGAAAAGCGGGTTGGTCAATTTTCAGCGAGAGGGAGAGCGCGATCCGAAGACGTGAAACGCCTGCGCTATATCGGAGTTTTCCTTTCGGTTGATGGCCGGAGTCGACTCGGTTTGAAAAGGGAAGGCGGAAGGCAACTGTTTTCGTCTCTGTCCCGCTAACCACCAATGAGTAAATGACACACAGCCGTCCCCTACTCTCGTACGCAAACACACAGACGCGCACGTATACACCGAAAATTGGACGTCCGTGACCACCCACACCCGCCAAGGATATGTATAAAAATCAATAACTTCTTGCGGTTTCCAAGAGCTCCGAAAAGGGAGAATATATATATTGTATATACCTATACATATATATATAATATGTACATACGTATACAGAGGGGGAAATGTAATTCCTTCCCATAGATAAAACAACCACCAATTTTTCATTATCGTTCGCCTCCAGATATTAATTAGGAATCGGAAAACTTTACCCGGGGCTGCCTGGGAAAATCGTAAATAACTCGGAACGGACCTTTTTGTTTGGAAAATAAAATTGAATACTTGGTATGTACCGTGAAATCGCAACAATAACAGTCAGGAGCTTCTTGGTATATTTCCTTCAGTTGCCGGGCTCTCGTCGCAAACTCAATTACCACCCGGCGTTCTCAGCGTAGGGATTTTATTTATTCCGGGAACAATGGTGAAATTTTAAGGGCTAGCCATGGTTCCTTTGTCCGCTTGTTGCTTACCACCCCCGAAACTGAATCGAATAATCGGGATCGTTGGTTTTGTTTCCCTCTGCGTTATTTATTTACGAAACCGATGCCGGTGGCTGACGGCGTCCGGTCTTCGAGGTTTCTGGTAAATTTAAGAAAGGTATCGAACCGAACGCGCCCTCTCACTCCATCCACCCCATCCCCAACTTTCTCGACGGTCCACCCCAACGGTTCTCCTACTCATCAACCACCACAACCGTGCTCTCGCTGCTTATACACCAACAAGGAAGTGAATTGCAATTATCAAAGTCTCCCTCTCCCCTCGGTTCCTCACCCCTCTCCACCCCGCGGTACTTTCTCGACCCCCTTGGCATCCTCTCGTTTCCACGCTTCTTTCCCCCATCGCATCGGCCAGCAACTTGGAAATTTCATCCCCCTCCCCCCCCATCGTAATAATTTCACCACCACCGGGCACACTACCACACTCGCGCGAACGACGTCTTCGACGATCAAAGGAATCCACGTGGCGCATGGCGAGAGGGTCGACGAAATATTTCGCTACGTAGCGAATTTCGTGAAGCGCTCGCCATTGTTCGATCTTAGAGACGACGCCGTTGCCGAAGATAACGATCATTACGAGATACAAGTTTCCGCACGACCACGGCACAGAGGAAACGTTCTCACGGCTTAACTCTTGTTGTCTTCGGGCGTTCCACGAAATATCTTGTCGGATTAGATGCTCCGATTGAACGTCATTCGTTTCGAATCTCTGTGTTCAACCTTCGAATTTATCATTCTAAAGTTGTGTCCCCATTGTGTCCCCAGCAACGACGCGGTACTTCTTGTCGCCTCATGTTCCATTTCCAGCGTACTGTAGCGTTAACCCTGCGATTCCACTAAATTAGATTAGACACTAGACATTTCTTTTTATTTAGAAGTTAATTAGATTTGTATTATTAATTCCTGGATATCCAGACATTCGCAATCTATTCATAAAGCAAATCGGTAAAAGAAGTGAATAAATTCACAAACATTTTCAATCTTCTCATCTCAAAATAAAATGTTTTTACTTTAATGTGTAGGTTTGCTGATGACATTAAAAAAAAATACTCGGGAGTACATAAACTGAAGGACAAGAATCTTATTCCAGGAGAACAGAAAAAAATCCAGAAAACGGTACAGAATGAAATTGCAGTCGAGTTACCGAGCCACGAGCAGGTTTTACCAAAAATTTCGTAATTACGAACGGCTGATCGTACCTCGAAACCGTGTCGCTCGGAAATGAAATATCGTCGCGGAATATAGTTTACAAAAGCGTGAAAAGGGTTCGGTGTAACACCATCGAAAAACTAGTTCGGAAAATAAAATGGTTCGAATCAGTGGAATCCTTTCATCGATCTCTCGCCATCGTTTCTCTCCTCGCGACGACAAACGCGCGCTTCTCCTGCCGCGAGGCTCCCGTGTGCACACACATTCTTTTCATCTCTCGCTCTCGCGCTTCCTTTTTTTTTTTTTTATTTCCAGTCGAACGATTTCCAAAAGGGGTGGAAACACCGAGAATTCCGCGATTCGGGAAAAACTTGGCCGAACGGGGTGAAAATACCGGCATTGTTCGGCTGTGTTCGAAGTTTTGAAAGGGGGTCGTGCGGAAAAGGCGCGCAACCCTTTATTTGTTTAGCAGAGAGAGGGACACCGGAGCGCGTGAAGCGTGCCGGGTGGCTCGCCACTACATGGCACACGTTCACCGTTTCGTCGGATTTTACCCCAAATTTTCAGCTGGCGCGCACCCCAGCCGATTTACACAATATTTTGGAAATCTTTTATAAGATTTTCGTCCCCTCTTGGCTTAGCACGCGCTCCTAGACGATCCATTGTAACCGACTCGCCTCTCCCCATCGATGCTTTCCGCCGACCTGTCGACGAACGACCACGACGACAGATGGGAACGTGTGCCGTCGATTCGAGAAACGTCGACCAACAGAAAACAAAGACAGAGAATCGAGAAAAAAAATTTGTAAAACCCGTAGAAATCGTGAAATTAGGGTCGATCCCGAAAAAAACTCCGGAGAATTAACATAAGCATTGTGAATGGGCCACGCCGCGCCGACCGGAAGGGTGAACGGTTTACGTGCACCCCTTCTGCGCAACACGTGCCATTTTTATATTGATACCGCCTTTTTTCTCTTTTCATTCCTCCTTCAATAAAATCGCGTAAACTCGGAAATGTGGATGCGACGATACGTCAAGCTTTTGTGCCCGGCACAATCGGGAATTCGATTTTTCGGTATACAACTGCTTTCATCGACAGACGATATTGCGGTTTTCAAAAATATTTTGAGTTCTTTACGACGTGGACACCGTTCAATGTCTGTGGCGGGGTACGAACCTGGAATGTCTGTAACTCGCTTCTTTTTTTGAAACAGAACCTTCGCGTTAACGTGTTCAATGAATATATTTCTATTCGAAAAAAGATGAATCATTTAAATCTCCAGTTCGAAATATTTCGAACCGAAATCGAATTGTTCACTGCGTGCAATATTGTCCCGTTGCATTTTGATTTTTCTTGCAAGCTGTTCATTTTTTAATCTGGTAGTTGAAATGGTCATATTGGGGGTTGTGATTGCCAAGAGTCGACGAGTTAATTGGCAAGATTCCAGATTTTACGAAACCGATATTTTTCGAGAAATATGTTAACAACCTAATCAGTTAATAAGTTCCCATTGTTGAACTCGATGCTCTTTTTTTGGAGCGGCACCTAATTAAGGCAGACAAGTGTAAGCTTCCCGCAAGCACGTCGGGTAATTTGACGTCTACACCTTCGGTTCCTTCCTATCTAAATTGACAACGGCATACATTATCGTGCCGCATAATATGTATACATACATATATTTATTTCTTTCCTGTACATTTATGTTTATTTATATGTGTAGGTATGTTACGAAGGAATATAGCTGATTTTATTTTTTTCTCTTACGTAAAACATCGTGCAGCAGCCTGACAATAATAGCTCCGGTTGAAAAAGGTTACGCAACCGTCACGAGAAATTCTGAACGCACAAAGACGTGTACACTAAGAGGACGCATCGCATTGTACGTTTACTGGGAATGACGCAATATATTGCTGGTTATCCGTATTTTCCTATAAGTTCGAGACGATATTTAATCGACGCGCGTGAAAAAGTTCGTCGCTCACTGGACTCCCTTGTAAATACCGATTCGATCAGCGATTCGCGCGCGGGCAACGTTTGATTGCAACGGTATGCACGTGATAGACCGATATGATGATACCCTAAGTTCCTATTAATCTGTATTGTATAAACGTATGTTCCTAAGTTTAAGCTTTAACGAGTCGCGAATGCGCGGCCGATGAACGTTCTATTCGGGACATGGTGTCTATCGTTTTGTTTGGAAATCGACCAATACCGATCCTGCTAATCGATCGCATTTATAATATACGGATTTAGAAACGTTCCGTTTCGACGTCGAACGGACATATGTGTATGTACGTGTGTTGATGTGCGTGTGTGTGATTCGTGCGAATTATATACACCACCCCCTGTTTGCAGTTAAGCAATACCGTGTAAGCGCGGCGACGCGACGTGACGCGACGATACGTTCGAGGATATCGTGTAATACGTAACGTGCACAGCAGGATAAACGATTGAGGAAAAATCAAAATTAGTTGTTAACGAAAGGAAAAAGATAGGGAAGGGGGAAGGGGCGATTCGGGGGTACAAGGCCAACCGCGACAAGTATTTCGACTACGATCGTTAAGTACCACGATTCAGGGTCCTCTTAGGTATTTCACACTTAGGGAATATCGTGGATGAATGGGCGGATAGCGTAATTCATAACTAGACTGCGGATCTTTATGCGGAATGAAAATGTTTTGCATTGATCGTGAGAAGCAGGTGTAACATAAAAATTGATTTCATTCCTTAACGACTCTGTTGCATCAAAAGTAACAACGCAACGTTCTTGAATTTTTAAAATCTTTTACTGTTTTGTATTTCATCCAACTAATTTCTTCGTAAACGCGTAAAGATCCGCAGCCTATTCATAATGAATGTATTCTACTCGGTGAACCAGAAGTACAAGTAAACACTGTTTCGATGACGAATTATTAAATATATAAATATATATATATATAAATATTATATATATATACATATATAGATAGATAAATATATGCATATATATTTACAAAAGAGGTGTGCGCGAACCAGTATGAATGACCGTATGTGTGCGTGTGTACATAATAATCGGTTACCGCGAGAAATTGTCGGTAATCTTTATTATACGCAGATGAGTTCACGAATGTGACGGAAAACAAAAAAACGGGGGATAATTATAATATGTACGTCCGATGAATATTCGAGCTGACCGTTCGTTCATTGTCGGCGTTGTTAGAGAGGAACAAATAAATAAAAGGCACACCGTACCAAATTATTTTTCTGCGAAGATCAGATGATATGGAAGATTATTTTTGCAAAGCGACAGTTCGACACTCTACGGATTGACGGAAGCGGGCTAGACTTCCGGAGACACGGGAGATGGGTTTTGTACGTTACAGAACAAATTGCCGAAGAAGAGGTATCGATTGTTTCTTACCGAGGGAAAAAGAGAGAGAGAGAGAGAGAGAGAGAGAGAGAGAGAGAGAGAACAAGGGAGAATGAGTGAGAAAGCGAGAGAGAGAGAGAGATAGATCCATAATTTTAAGTGTAATAATAACTGTACACGTAATGTACACGTAATGTAAATTAGAATACAGAAAACCGAATGTTCCTAATGTAATGCTTTCATCTAAATACGTATATTTATAAGTATTTACGCGCGCGCGCGATAGAGGTATCTAATATTTATACCTTGCTCTGTAACGTTTTCGTTTCGATCATTTATCAGTTTCAAGAAACAATAACAAACAAACAACAAACATTGTGACTGCGTAAGAGTATATATATATATATATATATATATATATATATAATATATATAAATATATATATAAATATGCTACGAAACATTTGCGTTGACGAATGCAATTTATTTTAAGTGATTGAGAAAAAGAGTTTTCATTGTATCTGACCGTACCTAGTTTGTAGACATGAATACTTGTACAAACTACACATACACTTTCGCAAACTTCATACAAATGTAGATAGATCGAATCGGATACCATCTCGAAGCAAGTTTCCTTGTACAAACTGGATACGGTCAACGTATTACACGCGTACGCCAAAGAATAATGTTCCTATCGAGGAAGAAAGGATATGTTTTCAAGTATTCGGATCATATTCGCGTCACGCTAAACGAACTTCGTACATCAACGTTCATTGTAAGTTTGGTATTCTTTTGAGATGATTGTTAGCGATTAACGATCGAGGGTACAAAGTGCGAAAGGAGCGAAAAATCAAAATTCGAAAAATCAAAATTACAGTGTAAGTTCATAGAGATTCGTTGTTCGTCGATAGATATTATTTGTTAGTCAAGAATAGTTGGATACGTCCAATAATATAGTCTAATAATCATTAACTGGTGTTGTTTCATTTCTTCAACCTCTCATAAAACTCGCACACGCCCGAGTGGAATGTCGTATACGTAACTATGGGCACATATAATAATTGGAAGTTGAATTTGAATTTACATTTAAATATAATGATTGAAAGTTGAATTTCTATTTAAATTGGATTGCTGAGAGTTGAATTTGAATTTAGATTTAAAATTTCATTTTTTTAATATTCTCAGTTTAATATTCTCAGACCACTTTCACAATTATGGGCACATATTGAGGAATAATGTTTATCATCGCATCGTGAATGGTAGATGAAGCAGCGACATTGAAAATTGTTATTCTCTACCGATGTTCGATCCAGGAAGTCATTCTCGTGGAAGTCCCCAGACATTTTTTATTTGTGTAGCTACTTTATTATGTACTTATTGTTAGCTACTTAAACGAACTCTTCCAATTTGCTTTTGTGTCATTTGCTACCTACAAATTGGAATATTGTTGGAAATATTTGAACGTGACTCTTAATGATTTTTCAAGAGATTGTGCGATACACGGCAGGAGGTATGAAACAAGTTTGATAAGCTTGTCAGGAACTCGTGGACCATTGATTATCTTTAAAAAGATCGTTTTTGTGTGGCGCTTTAAAATAGAATAGATGCTTGTGTAGTAATAAAATTTTACGCACTGACTGGTAAAAGTACGTCATTCTATTATCAAACGAACTACCTAATGCTACTAGCACGTATAAAGATTAAATATCTACGTTATCGCACTAATATAAGTACTCAAACGTATTAAATCCTACAGACCTAACAAAACAGATCAGATTCAACAAGTGATAAAAGTTTGACGATTATAACTCGATATCGCACGAGTTTAAATAGACGTGACCATTGTTATTATTACAATACAAAAGTCAATCGAAATGGTATCGTCACGTGGAATGTGCAACGAGAAAACAATATTTTAACTGACAAGGATTTAGATAAATTATCGATACAGAAAGAATCGCACAACATTCGCGATAAAAATGTAATAAATAGCAATCGACATTGATTTCGATCTGGTCGCCGCAGACAACATTAGCGAAAGTTATTCGATAACGATTATGTAACATAATAATCTGTGCCAATTAGTTGCGACGATTCCGACTCGGCAAAATTTATACATGTACGACATCAATCGCGCGCCATTACCGAACGAATTTAAATCGATCGTCAACACTTTTAGCACACAAAACACGAGTATTTGTTTCAAGGTCACAATTTGAGCCTAATTAGAGTGCATTTTAGTTGATAGTCCTCGCATTGTCTAGTTTTTTTTTAAACGACCAATAGCCTAGGACACGGTTGAACAAAATATATAAACTACTGTCATAAATCATGAAATTAAAGGTTTATCGTGAAGGTGTTCTTGGCTAATAATACAAATGGTGAAACTGGTTGGAAAAACCGAAATGAGTTGCAGAATTAATTCGTAATTTTCCTGGAAACGAACGCCGCGCCGCGCCGCGCCGGCAAATAGCAGGAATAAATTATAGATTCAGATTCTAGAATTTCTAGGATTCTATAATTTCAACAAACGTGCGTATTTTTTTCATTACCTTAACGGAATAAACACGCCACTTTGTTTTCCTCCATTTAATGCAATTATTTAGCCACTTATGATATATCGTTGGAGATAGCGCCCACAAGTGTCATCATGAACGTGAATTTGACGGTAAGGTGTACACGCAGTGCCAATAAAGAAATTATCTGATCGACGTTACTCAAAGAATGCTATTATCGCTCGTTGAAATCAAGTTTCTTTGTACAGTTTTGATTTACACTGTGCTGTATAATTATTCACCATGTACAAAGCACTTGACGGTGTCGCGAAAAAAAGAACATCGATTGCCGAAGATTAATCCGTTCCGATCAATGTAATAAGGAAAAAAACAATAAATAACTGAGCGATAAGAAGTTTCAAGAAACGATTCGACGAATTCGTTAAAGTCACTCATCGATTATAGCTAGATATTTATAGCAAAATTTTCCAACAATATACAGGGTGTCTCACCCCATTTTGACATCTTGACTTCTTCGCCGCTGTTAGTCCTACCGAAAAATGTTTCACATAAGAATCGAATGGTGCCGAGTGGGGCATAATTTGGTGTAACAGTTTATTCGTGGGTAAACGCGTGAAGAATCAAGGTCAACTTCGTTTTTTTAAACGGAATTATAGACTTTTTAATATAATACATCAATCGATGCAGTTGGA